>BSBM01000556.1:8470000-8947500 GCA_027924585.1 Larix kaempferi
AGGTGTCTAATCTATTTTGCTCCTAAATAATAATTTCTATTATTTTAAATGCTCAACAAAATAACTATTCATGTGCAAATGTCTAAGCTATTGTTATGCATTTGCTAAGTAATAATCTAGAGTTATTCTCCTAAGTTTTTATGCAGTTTAATTTAACAATCAAACTCACTAGGATCACGGTGCCGCGTCGTTGGGCTCCTGGTTCCTTAAATTTTTTTTCATCCCCTGACATGGCACCACTCCGTCGGGTCCAATCATCCATGGTTTCCATTCCTTGGCATGGTACCACCTCGTTGGGTCCTTGCGTCCATTCTTTCCGTTCTCGACAGGGTACCACATCGTTGGGCCCTTCTGCCACCATCTTTCCGTTTTGACTTGCGGGAACTCTTGTAGGGATTTTAGGAATCGTTACCATCCATCCTCCGTCTACATGCTATCTAGGGACTAATGGCGCTGAGGAGTGAGTCCGTTCTCACTGCGCGCCCCTCAACTCGTACGTGACCAGCTCCGTCGTGGCCCACCTCGTACGCCCTCACGCATTCCTCTTGAGCAAGCGGATCAATGCTTATCTGCTCATGCATGGTATTCTTGTCGGAAGTTGACATCGTCGTCGCTTCCCTTGTGTGTGATTTACCCGTACTCTACGACCCTCCATGTTCCTTTGTGTGTCCGTTGGTGAACCGTCTCACTTGTTTCTACACACACTTCTCGCAACAAATTATTAGTAGCACTGTTCTCAACAATCATCATCTGGTTTCTAACTCTAGCATTGTTAAACACTTATGATTTATTCAAACTGCTCATTCATCTTATCAAATATACATTTCGTCGTCAAATACATAATCACCATACAGCTAGTCATTAAGCATTATCCATCAACATAATTTTCCATAGTCATAGCTAATCGTTTAACATATGCAATTATTCATTTACCTCAATAGTTCAGATACACATACTCAAAAAAATAAGGTCAAAAGGTTATTTAATTAATGTTTCAATCAGCCGAGTCACTCAGCAGGTGCCCTCAATGCCTACACAAGTCTAGGGGCACTACATACACCCCTACTTAATTAGAACTTCGTCCCGAAGTTCAGAATAAAAAAATGGAAAGCTACGACGCATCTCAGTTGCATCCTCCCAAGTCGCAGAGCTAGGACTGTAATTGTCCTACTGCACTTTGACTTGATCAATCAGGGCTAATCATTAATCAAGATGTAATCAATCAATTATCCCTCTCCACACTTAGAATTTAATTCCTTAATTCATTTATCAATTATTGTCGTCATTTACATCTTCAGGTTGTCCTCAATCATTTAAGGCATAAGAAGGCTCAAGAGACCATTATATCGAAGTTGTTCAGTCAGGTCACTCGAAAGGTTTCCTTAAGGTCCACAGTCATTCTAGGGGCATTACATACACCCCCTCTTAAATAGAACTTCGTCCCGAAGTTAATTTGTGTTCTTGTACTTGCCTTATCTTAATTTCTTTCTCATCTTCTGTCATTCTATTCTATTTTTTTTTTTTTCAACAATGATAGCTAAAGCACAAGTGGTTCTAATAATTTGTTCATCCAACACGGTTCCAATACCTCCTCAGGAATTTCAATCATAAGCTTTGCGTAATGCAATTTTAATAATTCTTTTAATAACTGTCAATCTCTACTTAGATTTGGACTATATCTCCTATTCATCTTCAAAGACTCATGGTATCTGATCTAACCACAAGTTATATTGCATCAAAAGCCACACCTTAGTTATCCAATCATCTTTTTGCATAACAAATCCGAATGAGATTTCAAATCTAATGGATGTCCTTTCCTCCAAGACGAGGAAGTAAAGATTATACAATCTTCCTTAGAATACAAATGGGTAAGTTATAATCATGAATTAACAAATCAAGAGCGACTACGAAATATTCCAAAATCCAATTCCCAAAAGACTACTTCCAAATCCCTAAAGGTTTTAGTATGATAGGATTCGAGGCATTGAGACTTAGTGGCTCAGTCGAACGTATCTGAATTTATCACTTAGTCCTTTCATTATTAACATCATGTCCAAGTCAATGAGCTTATCACATTCCTACCTCATTACATCATTTCCATTGCCATATGACCACTTCGACAAACTCATCAAGTCACGCTAAGTATTGTATTCCATATCTAGGGTTATTCCACTTTTCATCAAGGTTTTTCCATGTCCTTTGGCTAGCTGCATTACATTTAGTTCATTGAGTTTATCAAATTCATACATCATTTTACTAAAATCGTCATCGTTTGGCCCCTTTGGTGGTCTTTCCTAATTGAGAAATCTTATTTTACAGTTGTCCTGGTCATGTCGATTTTGTACTTCTTCGTTCTCTTTAACAACATTGTCATGCAACAAAATGTCTTATTCCCATGTCTATCAGTATAAATAAAGAGGATCATCAATATTACATTTATTTATATATGCCTAAATTTGTATCTTCAAACAAATGTATATAATACCGTGTATCTCCTCTATATGTATTTATCAATAATTGTTATTTCTTACCAACAAGATATCCATATTTTTTTTATTTTTTATTTTTTATTTTATATACATTAAATATAATATGTACGAATGTACTAGATATGTAAGTAATTTTTGAATCCACGTTTTAATATACATATAATCAATCCTTGATATATACAATACAATACATGTAGTAAATTCCTTGTCCCATCCAATAAGATGTCCATGTAAACGATTCCATACAACCTCAAGTTTCGCATATTAAATCAACCCCATTAAGTACTACATATACACACATATATATAATAATATTTACCTATAATTCATAGTCTATATATTTATAATTTCTCAAATCTACATTATATGTACATAAACATTCTCTTAAAGCAACTATAAAAACTTATATATATATATTCTCTTTTTTTTTTTTTTTTTTTTGAATCTCTTGGGTTTATAGGTATGCGTTGGGTTGCTTCAATATGAGCATAGAATCTTGAAACTCTGCCATTCAAATACCTTCATCAATTTAAATACTACGCACAGTCCCAACCCTGGGATATCTATGTTCTGACATACTCTGACTACACTTAATGCATTTGCTAAGTAATAATCTAGAGTTATTCTCCTAAGTTTTTATGCAGTTTAATTTAACAATCAAACTCACTAGGATCACGGTGCCGCGTCGTTGGGCTCCTGGTTCCTTAAATTTTTTTTCATCCCCTGACATGGCATCACTCCGTCGGGTCCAATCATCCATGGTTTCCATTCCTTGGAATGGTACCACCTCGTTGGGTCCTTGCGTCCATTCTTTCCGTTCTCGACAGGGTACCACATCGTTGGGCCCTTCTGCCACCATCTTTCTGTTTTGACTTGCGGGAACTCTTGTAGGGATTTTAGGAATCGTTACCATCCATCCTCCGTCTACATGCTATCTAGGGACTAATGGCGCTGAGGAGTGAGTCCGTTCTCACTGCGCGCCCCTCAACTCGTACGTGACCAGCTCCGTCGTGGCCCACCTCGTACGCCCTCACGCATTCCTCTTGAGCAAGCGGATCAATGCTTATCTGCTCATGCGTGGTATTCTTGTCGGAAGTTGACATCGTCGTCGCTTCCCCTGTGTGTGATTTACCCGTACTCTACGACCCTCCATGTTCCTTTGTGTGTCCGTTGGTGAACCGTCTCACTTGTTTCTACACACACTTCTCGCAACAAATTATTAGTAGCACTGTTCTCAACAATCATCATCTGGTTTCTAACTCTAGCATTGTTAAACACTTATGATTTATTCAAACTGCTCATTCATCTTATCAAATATACATTTCGTCGCCAAATACATAATCACCATACAGCTAGTCGTTAAGCATTATCCATCAACATAATTTTCCATAGTCATAGCTAATTGTTTAACATATGCAATTATTCATTTACCTCAACAGTTCAGATACACATACTCAAAAAAATAAGGTCAAAAGGTTATTTAATTAATGTTTCAATCAGCCGGGTCACTCAGCAGGTGCCCTCAATGTCTACACAAGTCTAGGGGCACTACATACACCCCTACTTAATTAGAACTTCGTCCCGAAGTTCAGAATAAAAAAATGGAAAGCTACGACGCATCTCAGTTGCGTCCTCCCAAGTCGCAGAGCTAGGACTGTAATTGTCCTACTGCACTTTGACTTGATCAATCAAGGCTAATCATTAATCAAGATGTAATCAATCAATTATCCCTCTCCACACTTAGAATTTAATTCCTTAATTCATTTATCAATTATTGTCGTCATTTACATCTTCAGGTTGTCCTCAATCATTTAAGGCATAAGAAGGCTCAAGAGACCATTATATCGAAGTTGTTCAGTCGGGTCACTCGAAAGGTTTCTTTAAGGTCCACAGTCATTCTAGGGGCATTACACCATGTTCGGGTACACAGGGTACTACCAAAGGACCGAACACCAAGAGCAACCACTTCACACAAACAGATCACAGATCAACACACCGATGTTTTGACGTGGTTTAAACCCTCTTAAGGGAAACACTCCACGACCCCGGCCAAATAGCTTCTACGGGACAATTTATTATGCAAAGAAAAAAAGTTACAAATGAGCTTCTCATAATCGGTCAACTAAACAATGACCCTCCATGCTCTTTAAATAGAGATCATGGACCAATCGGGTGTTAAGCCACGGATCAAGGTTAGGTTTGATCTAAGAGAAGTTGAGCCATCGGATCACTCTATGTCGGAAACATATCGTAACCGTCGGATTAAGTATTTACAAATGCATACTAATGCATACTAAAGAAACACACTATCCCTAATGGATATATTACACAAGTTGATCTTAACTAACTCCTAAGTGTCTAAATATCCTAACAATCCAATCCTATACTTCCAGGCTCGGAAGTTATCAGCCCCTTCAAGCTTCTCCTCAAACTTGGTGTGGTGAGACATCTTAAAGAGTACTTCAAATGGAAATAGAAAATATTTAGATCTTACCACTTGATTTGCTGAAAACTAGATCTGGTGCCGGATTAGGGTTTGTCAGAGAAACCCTAAAAGTTCAAACTTTGAATTTCAAACTTCTGAAAGGATAGAAAGATGCGCCTTGATGAGCTGATCAAGATGGTATACTTAGAATTTGAAAAATGCAAAGTTTCACCCCTCAAAATTGCCTTTTAGATTTTCGGATTCATTAGGGAGGACCCCGAATTAGGGTTTCAGTTTCCTGGAGCTTCACCCAACCAAAAAGTTCAATCCAAAGTTCTAAACTTCGATTTTTCTAAGGATCTTCCAGCTGTGGTCTCAGATTTCAGAAATTCCAACTTTTGCAGAAACCCTAATTTTTGGATTCACTAGACAGGACCCCAAGCTAGGGTTTTATTTTCCCAGAGTTTCACCCAACCAAAAAGTTCATTCCAAATCTCTAAACTTTGATTTTTCTGAGGATCTTCCAGCCGTGGTCTCCGATTTCAGAAATTCCAATTTTTGCAAAAACCCTAATTTTTAGGTAAAAAACTGAAAGTGCTCAGAATTGAATTCTGTTTCGACAGAAAGATGCACCCTTGCACAGAGAGTCAAATAGCCTCCCGCCTTTGAAGATCTGTGGAGAGAAATGCAAAAATCAAGAAGCCCTAGCTTCCGCAGCTGCACAATGCCTTCTTCTCAGGTTAGCTCTGATACCATGTTAGATTTTAAGCATCAATTCAATATGATCTAGGATCTTATCTGAGAGAATAACATGTATAGCATATCAAACACAAGAAGCAATCACAAGAGACAATAGACACAGAGTTTCCTTGGGGAAAACCAAGAAGGTGAAAAACCCCAATAACTTCCTCAGAGATAGATAGAGCAATGATACAATAACCCAAGCATAAGAGATATACTCCTAGAAGCTTCTCCTCCTCCACTAGTGCGCATCAGTCAGTGAGAGAGATAGATGAATAAGTGAATAATCAAATAGAGTGCCTCCTGTACTCTATTTATACATGACTTGACTTGCATAATAAACTAGCAGGGCCGAGTTGTCTAACTCAGTCTAATAACCCATGGTAACTCTAATCAGGGTTGACCCCACACTTGGTGGTCTAATAACCCATCACATGCAAGTTGCGACACTTGTAAATACAAATGACGACACTTCCGTATAGAGGAATAATACCATCTCTATAGGAGTACAATATACATATGTGAAATACTTTCTGAAGTTACAAATACATAAACAAAAAAAATGAAGAATTCCCACAGAAAACACCATGTAGAGAGGAACACAATGAAAAAACCTCTCAAAATGAAAACATATTTATTTTATGTATTTAATTGATGTTAAATTACTATTTGGGTTGGTTCTAGAGTCATGCAGATGCACCCTCTTCATGATTAATCTTGATTCTGTTTTTAACTTATGTTTATTCTCTTGTTTTGTTTTGTTCCATTTCGGGCCCAAAAAAATGTTGTTCAAGCCTCGAATGACCCCCAAAATCTCAAGTCCCAATTTTTTCAAATTCATGATTGTTCATAAGATGGCATAAGAAAGGGAAATATTCTTGTTTGATCAATGGGGTTCTATGAAATAAAATATGTTGTTAGACATTGAAGTATTTTTAGGCTATGGATGTAGCATAAAATTTGTCATTTTTTGGTTACTATTGTCACACTTATGGGTATATTAGTTTATTGTTTTACCATAGTTTTTATAGACTTGATGTTGATTGGATTACTCAAATGGATTAGGATAACAATGAAGAAGAGATTAGACATGCAATACGAATGAAGCGGTGAACTAACCAATGTTGTTACACTTGAACTTGACAAATATTTGGCTCATGTACATCTCAAAGACTTGATCAATGATGACTTGTGGGATGTTTGGCAGAGACTCAAAAAATAGAAAAATAAACTAAAAATCTAGTAAATTTTGTGCAAAAAAAATAAACTAATGAAATTCCCAATCCATATAAGTTATAACATCATAGTCTTTGCATCAATTCATAATATCATCTCTTAAAATTTGATAGTGCAAGATTTTAAATTGAATCAAATTTGATCTATGGTTGACAATCATTATGTTTTGGAAATTACACAACCCTAAATGGTATTTATAAATGCATTAAAGTTGTACAAATTGCTTATATAACAACATATAGTTCAATCATGTGAGTTCATTTAGAGACTTGTTGGTTGCAAGAATAATTATTGGCTATCATGACTGAAATATTGTGAATCGAGAATGTTTGGTTGTTGCAAACAATATTAATACAAGTTACAGTTTTCAACCATAAAGATGGTAAATAAGTTTTCAAAAACATATTATTACCTTTAGAAGTGTTGCATGGGAGTACAATAGTATTTAAGAAAATAAGGTTTGTTTGTGTCATTAAATATACACATCACAAGCATGTGTTGTACATAACTAATTATCTGACTAGGAACAATAATGTTAGATGTCAAAATTAGCCTCAAAAGAACTATTAGAGTGTTATATGTGTACCATTCATATATGCATATATTTCAAGAAGGTACACATGTACACTTTACTTGGCATGTTCATGTACGAATATAACTATTCATGTTTAGTTAAAGTATATGTATTCTATGATATGGATAATGATTGAGCTTAACCTAAATGAAAGCCAACCCAAGCTCACAATTCCACACTAACAAAAACTCTTTGCATATCCTTTTGCAATACTTTTTCTAAATTACTTAATTATGATCATAATATGAATACATTGGCTCAATAAGTGAATCATTATTGATATAGTTTTTTCAAAATATTACATTTATTCATAAAATCATAAGCTTTTGATTCTTTACTAGGCACAAGAAAGATAGAAAATGCATGTCATTTGAAGCAAAGAAAGATAGAGAATGCATGCTCTTTGAGGCATATAACTTTGTAAGCATGTAACATCATAATTAAGAATCCAAGATGTGTAAGAACCTAGTTAAGTTAACTAGGTCCTCAGGTTGTAATAAACAATAAGTAGGAATTGAACACTATCAATTTCAATTATGTATTGGGAATTAAATATTGATTTTTTTTTAAGTTTTCAAAATTTCATATTAATGCTTCCATAAATATTTCATCATAATAATAAAAAAACTATGATGTCATCATCATAATTATAGAATGGACAATTTACTAAGCATAATCATAATAACATAATTAACAATTTATTAAGAAAGAAATGGTGGAAAATAAAAAAAATCCCTCTAAATTTGTAACTTTGTTGAGTTATCCTCTAAGTCGTCTTCTTTTTTCCTACCATAGTCAAGCTTAAACTAGAGTTTACCTCCCATCCATATAGGAACAACCTATCTGGTTCCCAAGCTCCAAGAAAAAATGTAAGTTCCTTGGCCCCCCATGCTCGAAGTAGCCAAGAACGACAATGGAAACCAACAATATCCAATTTGTGCAATTCCCCCAAAAATCCTCCTTTCTGTCGTCTCAAATGTTTCCTTTCTCCAAGTTTTTTTCTTCTCTTCCCCCCACCCCCCCACCCCCTTCCTAACACTCTCCCTTCCTCTTTTTCCCCCAAAAAAATCCTTTCTCAACAACCCCATTCAATGCTCATAAATCTCCCTCCTCTTGGTTCTAGGAAAGAATTAATTAAATAAATAAATCAAAGGAATTCACATGTATTAACCATCAAGATGAAATGTATAGTCATATGCATTGATGTAAGTCACATCTTCCCAAAATATCTATGATAGCCCCCAACAATTAATTAATTTATCTGACCAACCAATAAAAATGATGATAGCTATTTATCAAACATTTGTATGTATACATTCATGTTTTCCATAAACATTAAACTAATCAATGTAAAATTAATAAAATAATTTATTATTAAAAGATCTAGTAATAATAGCGTACATGCATAGTGTATGTATGCGTAGCTAGTGTATACATATATTGCACATGCACTAATGACAAACAAGAAATGCCTCTACTGCAACATTCCTATTTGTTCCCAATCAAGTGTGCATACATTAATTTAACACTCAAACATCATCAATTGCACCAACTATTTGACATTAGTATAATACACACTAGACTATGATTGAGTTTATCACACATGAGTAAAAAAAGAGTTTTAACTCACACAAGTAATGAAGCTATTATAACTAAATTCCTAAACATTTTTATCCACATGCTTCATCTTTCTAATTCACAACTATCGTCCACATCCTATCCTTCCTCTAATCGAATATCTAGGAGTGTCAACTATATTGACCTAACTCGTAAAGAACCCATAAGAAAAAGTGTCGAATACATCAAGTAAGTTTCCCCAATAGGAAACTACTAGTCGTCATCACACACCTTAGGGAGCATGGCTAAACACCACCCTCCCATGAATCTAGGTTTCAAAAGATAAACCGTGCCTAATACCTCCACCCCTCCTGATAAAACTAGTGTCAACACCCAACATTGGCATATTGTGTTGTTGTTGTTGTTGTTCTTAGGGATACGTCATCAAATAACCATTTTGGGAAACTGGTATTCCTGAAACCCTACACTTGACCACACATCTTAGTAATCAAAACAATAATAATTCTAAATACAATGCTTCACAAGCATATCATTCCTCTTTTGAGGCCCATTCCATTGATGTCACTTTGGTGCTTTATTTATCCATCTGTCACTTATCCCATTTAACATGTGTGTTAGTTACAAGAACAAGATTGTGCATAATCTTAACATTTCACCTATGATTACCATCTCATTAACTGACAAACAATGTAAAAAACTAATATTTTTACCACGTGCACACTAATTAACATTCATTTCCAAACACATTATAAATTGGTATTCAATTACCACATTTATCTATAATATAACATGATAGAGGGACATCATACCCCTTTTAACCATTCACGACTTAACGAATTAAATTTATACACAACTATCATTTACAACTAGGTATTATAATCCATACACCTATATTTTTTCTTATCGCAACTAAGGTTAAGAAATAATAAGAAAGAGATACAATCTAAATCACATTTAGGGTTTTAATTTCCATAGATGAAAATATGGGGCATTACATACACCCACCCTTCAAGAAAGGACATCCCAATGTTATGGTCACTAACAACCATAAGGAAATTTCATGACATAATATCGTGTGTCTTTCTACCATAATACCTTGGCTAGACTAGTCCCACTGGACCTTCACTAGATCAATCATGTCAATGCCATCTAAATTTTACTTCATTTATAAGAAGTGGAGTACCCTTCCTATAAATTACATTCTATATCTCTTACACACAACTAGTCTACCCTTCTCAAATTTCATTAAAGGAATTTTACCCCGAAAGTGGTTAACATGCTATTAAATTTTATGGTTATTTTCCATAACTCAATTCATAGGAAGACTTGGTCTCCCATATTCCATTTTCATAGGTTCATAATTTATTGGTATGACCCATTTATTAATTATGAGTTTAACTGGATCTGTTTCTAATATACTCACTTACTTTTCATTTCTAGGTTTAATTACACCCCATTCTAGACGATATCTAAAATGATACCAAGTGTAATGCCCATCAAAGTTCATTAAGCATTGATTTGGTAGTATAGTTTCTTTACAATTTCACATTTAATCAATTTCCCAGTCTTCTACTATCCACAACGTAATATCAATTCTATAGTTTGAATTTGAATACATAGATAAATTACATTATTAAAGATTACTAAATTTTCCAACAGTGCAATCAACTCATGCACAATACAAATCTTGACCTACCACCTCTACATAGGTACTTCGTACACTTATACAATATGAAAAGACTCCTGCATTGTCAAATATACCTTAGTCTATTATTACAAGGTGAATTGCATGCCTTTACTTAATACAATTAATAGTATGTACTGATCATGACACATATGACTAGACGCAAGATACCATACTCATCCATAATTAATCCCATCATATTCTAAACTAGGAATTTCTTAAGGTGATTTTGACATAGCCTTATTACATTTCTCATTAGTAATTAATTTTAACATTTTGATCACTTATTAATTAGTTAAGCTATGTATTCCTCTATTTCTATTACCTAGGGTCATCACTATACTATATATGACTAACCCCAAATTTTCAGACACCTTACTACGTCATTTCTTTAATTAATTACCATTCTTAACTTAATTATCATAAATCCATGTTCCTTTAATGATTTAGTTTTCCTAATATCTATATGCTATTCCCATATTAATGTACAACTCATTCATTGAAGCACTAGTTAAAACCGTATTTTGTCATTTGAATCTTTCCAAATTATAAACAGTTATACTCAAATTTCTATTATCACCTCAACTGGATGATATCTATGCTACCACTCCTCAAGAGGTTGACATATTGACGTAAGGCACCTTATAGCAACAAGGTTCTTGCTTAACATTACACACGACACAACCACAATGGTCACACAAACAAGGTGTAAAACAGGATGCCAGAAGTGGCTTATATTACTTCTACCAATCGGTTACAATGCAGAATAACTGTAAATAAAAATAACTAACTATTTGTCAGCCTCAACCATTACAATACAGAAGTAAATGTGGTGTGCTCTCTCAGTGTGTCGACCTCACCCTCTCCTGCTTCACTGCGGAAATTTGAGCTATGGCTCGATCTCCTCTACGTTCGAAAGCTGTGTGACTGTTCTCTCCAATCTACAGAATTTCTCCCCGAACTCTGCTCTGCAACTCCGAAAAAATGGAGTTGTCCCTCCAAAATGCAAAGTCCCCTGGTCTTCTACTCTGCTGCTGTTGTTCCCGGGGACCACTGTGATCCTCGAGACATGCATCCTCCTGTCAGCCGATCCTTCCATGATCTTGCATACCTACAACTGCCAGCGCCCATGCCATGCTGCACAGCCTCATCTACCCGCAATAACTGCCATTAACTTCCTTAGTAACCCTGAATGGCTGCCAAGTACAGTTTCCTTGAATTTCTACTCTTTCGACCTTGCTACAGTAATCGGTCACATCACCTCAATCGTTCCGTTGGTTTACTCTTCTTCCTGCAGTTCGCCAATCCTCCCCTTCCTTCGCGCTTGGCTCCGCCAAACCTGTCGATATCGTGGTCTGACAACATGTCGACCTTACTACGACTCCACGATCACTTGCCGCCTATTGACATCAACATGTTGACTATCAACTATCGTCTGTCAACCTTAACATGTCGACTCTCGACCTCTTTCCTCCTGTAGACTACTTCGACATTTCTTTGCTCGACTTATTGGCTTCGACAAGTCAATTTGCTTCACAAACTAGTGGTCGTCGGAAGTTCCTCTGGTCGGCTCGCTCATGTCGATCAAATTCAACTGATCTTCCTAGGCTCCGATGCCCCTGCATCAGACTCCCCAGGTGAAAAATAACTTGACTGCTCCGTCAGTCTCCTGAACTCTTCTTTAGAAATCCATGTCGCCTCCTGCAACTCATCATCCTTCCATCGCACCAAGTATTCCTTCCTTCGCGAACTACGCGTACGCCCAACTTCGCATTCCTCTATTACTTCTACGATCTCCTCCATGTGTCGATCTGGAATCTGCACTGTCCAATCGATGTTCGACACTTTTGCGCTTCCGCTGCTTGAACCTTCTTCGAACTTGTACAGATCTGAGACATTGAACATTGGTGAAATGCTCAAGTCATTCGGCAGCTCCAACATATAATCATTGTCCGAAATTTTCTTCAGAATCTTACATGGTCCAATCTTCTTCAGCTTCACCTTGTTATATGTCCCTGTCAAAAATCTCTCCTTCCGCAAATGAGCATAGACCAAGTCTCCTTCGTTGAATGACTGCAGTCTCTTCTTTCTGTCGGCCTTCAAATTGTATGCCATGTTTCTCTTTTCTATGCGCTTTTGCACATCTTCATGAACTTCTTTCATGTGCTCTGCGAATGATTCTGCA
Source organism: Larix kaempferi (assembly GCA_027924585.1). Classification (NCBI taxonomy): domain Eukaryota; kingdom Viridiplantae; phylum Streptophyta; class Pinopsida; order Pinales; family Pinaceae; genus Larix; species Larix kaempferi. The sequence continues at coordinate 8,482,913 of BSBM01000556.1, forward strand.
TCCGCGCTCTTCCTGGTGTCTGTTGGTAACTTGACCAAATAAAACACTCCATGTGGGATTCTTCCTTGAACAATCTGGAATGGGCTCAAACCTGTCGACCGATTCACAGAATTGTTGTATGCGAATTCTGCTTGCGCCAGCACATTCTCCCACTGCTTGGGTCTATCTGTCGTCAAACATCTCAGAAGGTTTCCCAAACATCTTTTCACCACCTTGGTCTATCCATCTGTCTGCGTATGATATGCCGAGCTAAACTGCAACTTCGTGTCCAGTTTCTTCCATAAGGTTCTCCATAAATGTCCTAAATGTCCCATAAACTTGGTATCTCTGTCCGATGTGATACTCTTCGGCAACCCATGCAATCTGACTACTTCCTTGAAGAACAGTACAGCAATCCCTGTGGTGCCACTTGTCTTCCGACACGGAATAAAGTGTTCCATTTTCAAAAATCTGTCGACTACAATGAATATTGATTCACTTCCTTGCTTCGTCTTCCGAAATCCTAGAAAAATATCCATGCTCAGGTGTTCCCATGGGGTATTCAGTATCGGAAACGGTGTATACAACCCCGTGTTCTGACTTCTTCCTTTTTCCAACTGGAAAACTCTACATTGTCGAACCCACTTTCCGACATCTATCGCCATCCTTGGCCAATAATACTTTTCTTCGACTAATGCCTTAGTCTTGTCAATGCCAAAATGACCCGCTAATCCGCCACTATGCAGTTCTCGGATTAGGTTCTCTCTCACTGATTCTTTGGGAATACACAATTGTCATCCCTTTAATAGGTATCCCTCTTGGATGAAATAATCCAAGTATGGAGTCTTGTTGACACTCTACGGTTTGCGACAAGCTTCCCATGCTTTTGCAAAATCCTCGTCAGTAGCATACTCTGTCTTCACCGACTCTATTCCTATTTCCTGAACTGTCGTCATGTTCAGCAGTGCAACTCTTATGCTCAGCGCATCGGCAACCTTGTTCGACTTGCCCGACCTATGTCGCAACATGAACGTATATCCATGTAGGAATTCGACCCATTTCATGTGCCATTGATTTAACTTCGACTGAGTGTTCAAATACCTCAGCAGTTGGTGATCTATGTACAACACAAATTCCTTGGGAAACAAATAATGCCTCCACTTCTTCAACGCTTGGACAATAGCATAAAATTCCTGGTCATAGACCGAATACCTCCACTTCGCATCATCCAATTTTTCACTGAAGAATGCAATTGGCCGGCCCTCCTAGCTCAACACTGCTCCAATTGCGATTCCACTTGCATCGCAATCGGCCTGGAAAACTTTGTCGAAATATGGGAGCGCCAACACTGGGCTCTCAATGACCTTTTCCTTCAACTTGTCGAAAGCACATTGGGCAGCCTCCGTCCACTTGAACTCCCCTTTGCACATGAACTCTGTCAATGGTGCTCAAATCTGACTGAATCCCCTAATGAACTTCATGTAGAAAGTGGCAAGTCCATGGAAACTCCTCACTCGAGTCGCGCTTGTCGGTTCAGGCTAATCCAATATCACCTTCACCTTTTCTGGGTCCATCACCAACCCTTTACCCGAGATCACAAATCACAAGTATACCAGTTCTTCCTTCATGAAGAAACACTTTTGCAGGTTCACCATCAACTTCTCTTCCTGCAATTTCTGCAACACCTGTCGAATGTGCCCCAAGTGTTCTACCTTGGTTCAACTGAAATCAGAATTTCGTCTAGATAGACTATGACAAACTTTCCCAAAAATGGATTCAGTACCTCATTCATCAACTGCATGAATGTACTAGGTGCATTAGTCAATCCAAATGGCATGACTAACCACTCATACAACCCTTCCTTTGACTTGAATGTTGTTTTCCATTTGTCTCCTTCTCTAATCCGAATCTAGTGATAACCTCTCTTCAGGTTTATCTTCATGAAGTACTGCGCTCCACTCAAACAATCCATCAAGTCGTCCATTCTTGGCAATGGAAACTGATACTTGATCGTGATCTTGTTAATAGCTCTGGAGTCTGTACACATCCTCCATTCTCCACCTTTTTTTGGTGCTAATACTGCTGGTACCACGCACGGACCCAGACTCTCTCTGATCAACCCTCTGTCCAACAAATACTGGACCTATCGATTGAGTTCTTGACCTTCTGTCGGACTCATCCTATGCAGTGCCTTGTTTGGCAGACTCAACCCTGGAATCAAGTCGATCTGATGGGATATGCTCCTTGTCGGCTGCAATCCTATCGGTGTATCATCGACTACTATGCTCGGAAACTCGTCGAGCATCTTTCCAACTTCGACCAGAATCTTCTCCATTGTTGCCTTCTCGACACATGGTCATTTCGAAATGATAGTATAACATCCCGACTGCTTTTCCTCCTTTTCAAGGAATTCCTTAACTGAACACATCAACACTTGCTTCTCCCAAAAGTTGCTCTTGCCTTGCTTACTGTCGGCTTGCTCCTGTGGTTTCGGCATAAGAGTCCTCTGCACACCATTCTTCCACACTGTGACTGTGTTGGCTCGACCATCATAGATCTTTTTTCGATCATATTTCCATGGTCTTCCTAACAACAGATGGCATGCATCCATTGGAATTACATCGCACAGTATGTTGTCCTCTAACTTCTCAACCTTGAAGTTAATCAGGAACTGTCTGGTCACCTTCACATGATGTCCTTTCTGCAACCATGAGATCTTGTAAGGGTGTGTATGTTCTCGACATTTCAACCTGATCTTGTCGATGACCTCTGTCGACACAAGATTCTCAGTGCTTCCACCATCAACTATGGTCTTGAAACGTCATTCACCGATTAGCACCTTTGTTCGAAAGATCACCTTCCATTGTGCCGACTCTTTCTCGTTGCGTTTGTCTTCTTGAACCAATGTTCTGCTAACCGTCAGACTTCGGTTCTTTCTTTTCTCATCTCTACTGCTGTCGGATGCTGATTCTTCCCTCTCGTCGACTTGCTTATCCCTTCGACGTCTGGGTTTCGACTCCTCTGCAGCATGTAGGTTCTCTGGGAATTCATATGCCTTGTGTCCCGCTCCACGACACTTATAACAGATTATGGTTGGTATTTTAGCTCCTCTTCTGTCAGATGGACCACTTCAACCATACGCAATTCAACCTCGGTTCTCATGACAGTTGCATCCATTTTCTGGTGCTTTCTCCCTTGTTGATGTCCCTTCTGCATGTCGACTATCTTCGATAGATTCCCTTCTGTAACTGCTACTGTGGCCTTTTGCGGTGACAGTCTTCACACCCCGACTAGTCATTCGACCTCTGGTCACTGCGGATTTCCTCGACAGTTTCTCTTCTGCCTTCAGAGCTAACTGGTAGGCTTCACCCACTGCTCTGAATCTGGACATGCTCAATTCATCCTGAATGGCATATTTCAATCTATTCACATATCTAGCGACAGCTTCTTCTCCTTCGTCGATCTGGCCTGAACTTATCGACAATCTATAGAACTCTTCCATGTACTCCTTCAAGGTCATCTCTTTTTGTCGAAAGTTCTGCAACTTCCTAAACAAGGAAATTACATAGTCGTTTGGCAAGAACTTTCCTTTCAGCTTGGCGACCATCCTATCCCAAGACTCTGTCAGCTTGTACATTGTCCCACCACAAAGAGGCATGACCCTTCAACCTCAGACATGCAGTCTTAACCTACTTAGGATCCTCGATCTTCTCTATGTAGAAGTATTTCTCCATTTCCCTGAAATAGTCGATCAAATCTTCTGGATCCAGAGTTCCCAAGTAGGTACGAATGTCTATCTTAGCCCGACCTCTCATCTCTGCCAGAAGTTTGATCAGTTTTTCCTCTGGTTCATCTTCTGCGGCTTCCCAAGCTTCCACTTCTTCGACTTCCTTGTCGCTTTGGTCTAGCGCATCAGGAATACGACCATGCCCTTGGCTTTATTTGATCACAGCGACTTCATTTGTCAAAGTTTGCATTGTTCGGACGCACTCGTCGAACATATCACGATCAACTGTGACTGCTGCGCCATGCGCTCTTCGTCCTTGGACATTAACACCTCTGTGAGCCATTTTCAACCTCTGTTAAAACTCCCACTCGTCCAATGGCAACCGGACTTCAACAAGTCATGCACAACTCCACCCAACCTCAGCTGGAGCTGTTCAACGCACTTGCAGGTTTAATACCACTGACGCTATCCTTCAAAGCACAGGATGCTATGGCTCTGATACCAACTAACGCAAGGCAGGTTGGTATCACCATCGTTCTCCTCGCTTGATTCAACTGGACTCACTTCTGGGATCTGATACCAAATGACGCAAGGTGCCTTATAGCAACAAGGCTCTTGCTTAACATTACACACGACACAACCACAATGCTCACACAAACAAGGTGTAAAACGGGATGCCAGAAGTGGCTTATATTACTTCTACTAGTCAGTTACAATGCAGAATAACTATAAATACAAATAACTAATTATTTGTCGGCCTCATCCCTTACAATACAGAAGTAACTGTGGTGTGCTCTCTCAGTGTGTCGACCTCACCCTCTCCTGGTTCACTACGGAAATCTAAGCTATGGCTCGATCTCCTCTGCGTTTGGAAGTTGTGTGACTGTTCTCTCCAATCTACAGAACTTCTCCCCGAACTTTACTCTACAACTCCAACAAAATGGAACTATCCCTCCAAAATGCCAAGTCCCCTGGTCTTCTACTCTGCTGCTGTTATTCCCGAGACCACTGCGATCCCGAGACATGCATCCTCTTGTCAGCCGATCCTTCCACGATCCTGCAAACCTGCAACAATCAACGCCCCTGCCGTGATGCACATCCTCATCTACCGGTAATAACTGCCATTAATTTCCTTAGCAACCCCGAACGACTTCCAAGTACAGTTTCCTTGACTTTCTTCTCTTATGACCCTGCTATAGTAATCGGTCACATCACCTCGACCGTTCCGTCAGTTTACTCTGCTTCCTGCGGTTCGACAGTCCTCCCCTTCCTCCGCGTTTGGCTCCGCCAAACCTGTCGATATCGTGGTCCGACAACTTGTCGACCTTACTATGACTCTGTGATAACTTGTCTCCTATCTACATCAACATGTCAACTATCAACTGTTGTCTATCGACCTTGACATGTCGACTCTCAACCTCTTTCCTCCCGTCGACTGCTTCGATAGTTCTCTGCTCGACTTATTGACTTAGACAAGTCAATTTGCTTCATGAACCAGCGATCGTTGGCACTCCCTCTGGTCGGCTCCCTCATGTCGATCAACTTCAACTGATCTTCCTAGGCTCCGATGCCCCTGCATCACATATGATAGTCTTCTTTGTCTTAGGTACATTTACCAAGATATTACTAGTTGACATCTAGGATACACAATTACTTCATAGTCTCTTGATCACTACTACCAATCTTATTCACTAACTACATAATATGGATTAGATCCTAATACGGAAAATATCAAGTATAGGATCCTCTTTGTCATATCTAAGGCACAACATAATTGTTATTTTTAATACTTGTCACTTATTGTAAATTTTAGCTTAACCTCAAGGTCATCTACACACCAGGTGGAAACATCATTAACTTAATTATTGACAATGGTCACTATAATCCTTTTACAACTAAACACAACGTACACTTAATGAACAAATAATAAGTGTAATGTAACATAAGTCGGTTCAATCATCATGTCAACCAGTGGAAATCAGATCTCGAAACACCCCATCTCTCATCGCGATATATTTAAGACAAAATATCATGAATTTCTAGTTTTGCTTTAACACCTAGATTTTAGGCTCATAACACAACCACTCATTACGTATCCTACCAACAGTCAAAAGAATCCAGAAATAGACATATGTAGTTGCTACAATGATATGAAATATGTGTCACCACACAAATCCCAATAACAATCAAATACAACTTGCTCACAATACTAGCTATTGCAGGATAAACACTATACCCTTACTAGGTTAAGGCTTTTACCTATCTTAACTCTAGCAGAGTTAATGAAAACACCTATTGTGTACTCTGAAACCATCACCACCCGCATGACGGGAGTGGTAAGGAATGACCAACTACATTATTATTGCACCATATTTGCACAAGCCGAATGGGTTCCAAGTTGATTAGATTTTTTGATAAAAATATAAAATGAAATAGTCAACCAACATGTATCTCCATGTAATTCCCCCCATAGCTTCCTAAACCTTGTATTAAAATTTAAGGAGAACCTTGTGATGATATTTTTGGCCATGCACACCTTTGCCAGAGAATATTTTATTCCAAAAATTAACTCTCCCCTTATATGTCCCATAAACATTCATGATAGTCACAAATTTATCCAAGCACTTATTGAATAAGTTAGTACATAAACTAGAGGAAATTGCAATAGGGCTATACAAAACCACATTATCATTTGATCCCATAATAACACCCCCTAACATGCTATTAGAATTGAGTTCCAAAAAATCCCCATCTGATAATAAACTTTTTAAGATCAAGAATAAAAACGTCACCCCTACCCATAATCCTTGTAACAACACAATATTGGTTTTTTCACTAACCATCGAATGGCGCAAGGCCAATTCTTTTCCCTAGCCCCATAGCCTTGAATATTAAATGAAAGAATTTTCATTGTAAAACTACTATAGGTGCCTACTTCAAGGTCTATAAAACTAACTTTTGCTTGCCTTGCATTACTTCTTTGGCTTCTTTTTCCTGGATGAGTTTGATAGTTGAATGATGTCCAACAGGTACTGTAGAGATAACTAATGGAGTATCAACACCCAAACAACTTGACAAATGGAAACTATCGAAAGCATTTCCTTTTTAGGGAACATACTATAATCCCCATATCCCCACCCCCATGCCAATCATTGGATTCAACCAAAGTACATCCAACAATAAGGGGTCGGAAATGATCATCATTTGATAAAAGAGGAAGTTCATCCACCACACACAAATATCATCACCCATTTTATGTTAAAATGGTGTATATTAATTTTGGCTAAAATTAATTCATGAATTTATTAGATGTTTTTTTTGGTAATTTTTTTTTATAGAAAAAAAGTAGATATTTTTATATGAAAAAGAGCCGGAGAAGACCACTACAACAAAATCCTATGAGTAACATCTTTTTTAGCTCCCTTTTTTGCATTTGGTCTCATTTTCAATGTACTTTTATTCATTTCATTAGACAAGTTGGCGCTATTTCCATCAGTTTGTGTGTCCCATTCTCAAGTTACTGCAATAATCGACACAATTAGCATTCAACTTTACATCCTTTTTTGCGTCCTTTTTTACATTATTTTTTACATCCCATTTTGAGTCCTCTTTTCCATCATGTTTTCCATCCTTTTTTATGTCCCATTTTGCATCTAGAAGTTGCATCCACTTTTCCATCCATTTTGGTATCTTCTTTTGCATCCAAAATTCTCATCCACATTTGCATCATTTTTAACTGTGTCCCTTTTTGCATCCACTTTTGGACCCTTTTTTAGGTTTTTTTCACATCCCGTTTTGCATCAAAAGATAACGTCTAGAGTTGCATCCATAATGATGTCCAAAATTGCATCCCCTTTATGCATCCATAATTATTGTCTAGTTTTGCATCATATTTTGTATCTTTTCTTGCATCCCCTTTTGTATCCAGAATGTGCATCCACTTTTGCATCTCTTTTACATCTTATTTTTCATCCATAATTTACGTCCATTTGTTTTTTTGCATTCACTTTTATCCCTTTTTGTGTCCCTATTTGAAACCAAAATAATTGCCAAAGTTGCATCTATAATTACATCCTTTTTTGCATCCAGAATTGTATCTAGAATTGCACCCCTTTTTGCATTGGCAATTTGCATCCACTTTTTTGCTAACGTTAGCACCACTCAAAGTTGTGCAATCATTTATGTTAGTTAGAATGACTAGTTTTGTGCCCCATACTGCTAATGTTTGTGTACTTAGAGCCTTTGTTAGTAGTTCGGGGCTGACACCAAATTTTACACCATATTTGGTACAATTGTTATGCCAACTACTGTGCCATAATTTGCACCAAATTTTGTGCCAATGTTTTTGGACCATGCTTTGTACTTGGTTTTGCACCAAAAGTTATGGTAATTTTTCCACAAGTATCTGTGCAAACATTTTATGCAACTTCTGTGTCATCTTTTTTTTAAAAATTGCACCATTTGTTGTGTCGATGATAACAATGAGCTTCATGATGACAATTATAGTGACGATGAGAATGACGACGACGACGATGATGATGATGATGATGTCAACAATGATGACAACAAAGATGATGAGGATTATGATGATGTTATGATATGATGATTGAGATGAAAATTTTGATGATGATGGTGATGACAGTGAAACTCTTGATGAAAATGATGTTAATGATGATGAATAAGACCATGATGATGTTGGTTAAGGATTATAAGTTAAGGTTAGTAAGATAGGTTTGGTTTGTGCATTGGGATCAAGATTTATGAATTGGTTGTTTGGTTAGGTGCATGGTTTAGTGTGTGGGTTAGATGTGTCCACTACATTTAAGTTTTGTTCATTACATACATGCATTAGGTGCAAGTCACATGGCATATTAGAATCAATTCCTGATTGACACTTTAATCAACAAGGATTAATAAGATGTTTGATGTAGACAAGTATTATTCAAAATCATTAACAATTATCCACAATGATTCAAAGAAAAATATTGATATGCCCATTTAAACAACATCACCACCTCCACGATATTCCCCTTTGGGTTTGACTCCAAAATACACACCTTCATTTTTAACATTTATTAGTTAGACTAAATGTATCGAAAATATTTTAGGTAGTTACATTAAAATAGATCTAGATTGGATTAAACTGGGTCTTTTCACATATGTGAGAATGTGTGTTCAGATTGACATAAATAAGAGATTATGGGACAAGATGTTCTTACAACAGATAAATTTTAGACAAGTTTAGTTTTTCTACCCTTAGAATATCATTTTTCAATATCAGCCATGCCAACATCAAGGGAATTTCTAGGATTATTGTCTCCAGGGATGATGCAAATTAGAATGATGTCAATCACCCATCTGCTGGTATAGTGAAGGACAATATTGTTTTTCTAGAAGTGTCAAATACAAATAAAGAAGAAGTCATGAATACCATATTTTTCTCCATGAAGGTGGTAGTTGTAACCAAAGCCCTGCCGGTCTATAGAAGGACAATATTGTTTGACAGAAGTGTCGAATATAAATAAACAAGAACACATGAATACCATAGTTTTCTCCATGAGGGTGGTAGTTGTAATCAAAGCCCCTGAAAGCATAATGGAGACACTTCAGGAATCCTATAGCTTTGAGTTCGATAAGAAATTGGTTCCTTCTTCGAAACTTACCCCTTGAATTTTGAATTACAAAAGTTATTGTGGACCCTTCCTTAATGGGATGACTTTAGATTGAAAAGAAGAAAGGGAAAAAATGTTGGGTAGAGAATTACTTTCAAATGGATAGAAGGATATGTACATTATTTATGTAATAGTATTTCCCAATCACATCAGATTTGAAAGAAGAAAGAGAAAAAAATGTTGAATAGAAAATTATTTTCAAATATATAAAAGAATGTATACATTATTTATGTAATATTATTTTATAAGTACAATTTGACTTTGAGGAGTGTAATTTTCATTAAATTTTTTAATAGAAATGATTTTTTTCTTTAAAAAAATATAAAAAAATTACAATACTGTAATATTCAATTAACTTTCATTAACCAATGGTCTAAATAATTACATTTACAATAAACACATTCATATTTCTTAATATCTTTAAAACCAAATAAACCACTAAATATTAAAAATACTTATTTTTCTTTTTCTTTTAGTAAATATGACAAAATCATTCACATATGACATCAAAGTTCAGTTTAAAGAAAAAAAAAATTGATTAAGCCATACAACTATTCACATGCTTTGTCTGCTGGAAAAAAACTATTCACATGCTTTGACCTCGGGATGTCCTTACAACAGGGTTCTTGCCTATTATTGTCATCACTTGCGTCGGAACACGAGTCAAGAGTAAGTTCGAGTGGGGTCCAGGTTTTTTAAGAATTCATGCAGTTTTTTAACATGAGAATAGTTTTCTTCACAATCCACAGGATCATCGTTTTTATATTTTTTTTTCAGCTGAAAAAAAGCGTACTATTGTTACTTATATATATAAATTAAATATTACAATGATAAGCTATTACAATACGATTTCAACATATAACCAAAATCAAAACAGTCAAGTCGCTAAAACCATAATTACAAAGAACATATAGTCCAGTATATTCTTCTAACACAGCCCTTAAAGACCTTTACAAATCTACATGTTCATACGGACAGTATATTCCCTGCATTTTATTCCTTTTTTTATTCTTGGTACACTCCTCGAAACCACACACAACGATTTCATCTTCGTTGAGTTTTTTGAGCAGCAAATAAAAGATAAACGATTGAATGTTAACGTTAAATCATGTCGAGATGTTTGCTGGGTATTTCCATTTAGTAGTAGCAATAAACATTTCCATGGAACTGGTTGCGAATTAAATTTAGTTATTTAAAAAGACAAAATTTCAGTATCTGAATTTAATTAATTAATTTATAAAATTATTATTACCTATTTATAATGGTTTTAATTTTTTCAGTTTTTATATAAAATTTAAAAATTCAAAAAATGTAAAGTGATCAAATTATTTTTTAAGATGTAAATTTTCTTTGTTATCATAAATTATTTCCATTTCAAAAATAAATATAAATCTAAGATAAATTTATGATGACAAATATTTTATTACTTCGAATATAATTAACTTAATTTTAATAGTAACCATTCTTTAATCTAAATAAAAGAAATATTGGTTTTGAATAAATATCATGTCCAAGAAAAAAAATGTAACGAAGATAGAAGAAATGATAATATATATCAAATCAAATGATAAATTGGAAAATTTACAAATTGAATTCCCCAAAAGAAGTAAACTTTAAAGGCTTTGTATAAATTGGCACCGCCTCACATTTTTCTCATTTATTGAACATGATTGTGCATTTTACTTTTTCATTTATTGGAACTTGAGTGTACACATGGCTACTACTTTGAAAATGAATTATTTATATTTTTTTAAATAAAACAGTTTTTTTATAAATATTATGAAATATATATTATTATAAATAACCAAAACTTTAGAAAATAACTTTAACTGAATAAAGTCAACAATAATATAAACCAATTAAATAGTTTTCTTTTACAAAATATGATAATGTGGGAGTACTTAGGAGGATAATTTCACACACGGGCGGTTTTGGGAGTTAGAAGTACTCCAAGGAATATACAAACTTTGAATGTTATCATATATTTATGACATAATTTGATTATACAAATGGGTAAAAATCTAAATGTGGGTTGGGTTTGGGGTTGGATTATAAAACTAGATATTAGTTTTCCTAGCCTATATCTACTTCCTTATGGATGGAATTGTCCTTGCATGAGGCATGCTAGGTCCTAGTCAAATTTGCATTTTGGGTTATCCTCTTCATCTCTTCAACATTGTATATTTCACTACCAAGGATAATCTAGGTTCAAGACTCACTATTTCATTATCCAAAGGCATATATCCCATTTGTGATCTATGTTTTTTTCAAAAATTATTTGTAATTTAGGCTTCCATCATACCATTTTGATACCATCACATTCATACATATTCCTAAAAGTCACAATCAATTCGTAGATAACCTTGCAAACAAAATTATGGATTGGCATTTATTACAACAAATTCTTTTCAAATTATGAAAACAAACATATATAACAATTGTTACATATAACATCATCAAATATTCATCAAACATGCATCTCACCCCCATTAGTTTACATACACATAAAAAATGGTCAACCAAAAGGGGGAATCTATCCAATCAATCACACCCCTCAGTAATGTGAAGGAGTATCTCTAGCTAGGGGCTCTAAGTCCTTGCTCAATAGTGCCTCTATTGCTCTTCGATTACATATTTGCAGAAATCACATATAATTTGTCAAATCATCATAACCTATCACATAATTGATCTCCACTCTACATGGGTATCAATGTAGGCATTTGTGACCTCATCACTTAAACCTTTCCATCCCAACTCAGATACTCCCTAGAGTACCACATCAAAACATCATGACATATCTTGTAATATTTATGCCTTCTATCCACCTTAGGGTGTAGAAGGACCTACCTGATCATTGTGATGCTATCTTTCAATATTCTAAGGAAGATTTTGCTAGGGTTTTCTCCCTCAAGTACTAGAGGGTTTCCCTAGGGTAAATTTATGTGTTGTATCTGAATGCTTATATTTTCATGATTGTTCATTGATTTCAAGTACTACTGCAATTTCGAAATAAAGATAAAAAATTAACACCTGCAAGCATCCTTGTGAGAATCGTTGGCTATATAGTCATTGGGTTCTTATCTGCAGAATCTTATGCACACTATGCATGGAAAAATATGAGTGGAAATGCGAACATTTCTTTCAAGAATTATTGAATTGTGGTACCATATTATTTGAGATAAACTATTGAACAAGGTTTGTTTCTCAAAGATATCTCATTGGGAGGGATTACTTGTAATATATCTAAAAGTATATTAGAATTAGTATACATATTAGTTTATTTATTTATTAGGTTAATTATCAATTTGGTTAGTAAATATTATTTATGTAATGCGAGATGTCTATTAATAAGAAGACATGTCCTTTCACTAGCACACCATATACAAGCATTGGCCATTGTCATTGTATTCATATCATCAAATTATATAAACATGTTATTAAATACATATTTGAAAGAATTCTCTTTCAAGTACTTATGGAGATGGATGAGACTAATGATGAGTTTGCATGGTGTTATTCATTGTTATAAACCTTCATGATTATACTTTCTCTTGAAACTAAGTTAAAACAAGGCCTCATATTTATTTATTTAATGGATAATAACTTACAAGTCATACATTATACACCAACTTAATGTGTGATTATGCATTTTTCCTTTGAACTACTAGATTGGCTAATGGCCTCATACAACCTTTTAGACATCATATATATGGCAGGTCATCCCTAGAAAATATCACACACTTAATTATTACTTATGCTTTGACATTTAGAATTAGCAATTGACGATTGTTAACATTTAAATAATACTCCAAATCACGGTCATTTTCCTATTCTCAACGTTATTTCTTCTTTAATATTTTATGATTGCATTAATGCCTATAATGGAGCATGTTCATTTCACTATCTTGGTTTATTTTTCTTTTCTTTTCATTATATAATATTAATAATATATATATAAGCTAATATGGATACTATTAAACATAATATCTACATAATCAATGCAAACAATTTTATACCTTGACTGCATATTTCTTTTAAATATATATAAAATACAATTACATTACAAACCTTTTATCAACTAATAACATATTTCAACTATCATGTTGTATTTTGATCACCAAGTTCTCATCTTGAATCAAAGTTTTCTGAAGATTAATCGAGTACACAAACGATACTTTAGAACATAAAATGAAGTTGAAACATAAGTAAAATCATTCTCGATAAGTGGTATAGATGAATTAATTTTTTTTTTCCCACGAAAAAAAGCATACCATTGATATTCATATTTGAATCAAACAGTACATGATATTAGTAAAGAATTGTTCAAAGTATCGACCTCTCCGAAGAGAGTATATCAGATGCACATAAGATATACAATATGAGCCAAAAACAGACATATAGATGTCCTTGGCAAAACTTAGCACAATCAACCAAGAAAATAACAGCTATCATAATCTATCAACCCAAAAAATAACAACTACTAGAATCTATCATCTGGTTCTCACAAAATTCCTCCCAAAGTAGTAGTCCATCTTCTTTTGCCAGTGCCTGTTTGGAAAGTATATCATCCTGAGAATTATGTTCCCAAAATATGTGTTTCAATGAGGTCCTTCCCAGCTTAAGTAATTCCTCCTTAGTTCTGTCACACAAGCCACTTAAATTAAGTACATTAAGTTCAAATTCCCCCCTTGCCCACTTGATGGTTACTCGAGAGTCACCAAAGATCTTTACATTGGTCAAGCCAAAAATGTTAGCCACTCTAGTAACAGTCCATAATGCTATAAGCTCAGCCTTCATATTCGTGCCACTACCACACTTCATCTTTAATGAGTAATAGTGATCAGGATTAAGGAAAATGACTCCTCCTACACCACAGATACCCATATTTGCAGCGCCATCAAAAAACAGAATAGGGTCAGTAACCTCAAGATCAAATTTCCCAATGTCTCTTTGCGCCCGAGGTTTAACATCTTCCTGCCAAAGCAAGTAGTGACTGATAACAGTATTAAAAGTCTTTTCCAGATATGGTGTAGAATCTTCAAATGTAGCTTTATTCCTCATCCCCCAGACTGCCTAGCAAATGAAAATAGGCAATGTCAAATGAGTTCTGCAATTCTGCATCCAATGCCGCAAAGTAGTAACAATATTCATACCTTCCCACCTTTCCTTAATATTAAATACCTGATATATCTTCCCCCACAGTTCCACTGTGAAAGCACAATCCAAAAATAGATGTACAGTAGTTTCTGCAAACCTTTTACATAATATACATTGACTGGGTCCTGTCCACCCCAATGATATGAGATTTTCCCAAGTCTTTAGCCTACCTTGAAGAACAAACCAGAAGAAACATTTCAGTTTGAGTGGCAAGTACCGTTTCCAAATCTTATCATACCACCAGTGTCTTAGAAAGATACATCTACGCTTTATCATGCATCTGTAGGCCGAGCTAGTTGTCACTATTAACAACAACGTTTTCCAAATCTTATCATACCACCACAGATGAATTAATTTATAATAATAACAATGACAACACTATTATAATATTATATTAACAACAATATTATAATATATAATATGTGAAGAATTATTTCATTGAGATATGAATATGTTCTTTGGTTATAAATTTTCGAAAAATTTCTAATTCGATCTATATTGTGTTTTTGAAAGTGATATAACCAATTTTTTAGTTAAATATGTTAAACTTAAAATGAATATTATATATAAATTTAAAAAAAAAAAAATTTCATAAAAAGAAAATAGTAACTTAATAGTCAAATGGTAGAATCAAAATTACTAACATGATTTATTCACACCATCTTGTTGACGACAAACAAAGATCTCTTAATATTATGCATTATTGTTCTTAAAGTCTTAACATAAAGATTTTCATAAACTTTTTCAATGTTATTAATTACTTTGAACTAAAAAAATGGTATCCCCATTTCAATAAATGTTTTATCCTAACTAATTCAATTTATTAACATTATCATATATATATAATAAATAAAATTAAATAAATATAATTTAAGTAAAATAACATTAGTTACTTGATTTAAATTAAATAACAATATCCTAATGAATAAAATTAATAACAATATTAATTATATATTTAATAAATTACATTAATTAACTTAATTCAATTTAAGTAAATTACATGAAATAACAATATATAATTTAAAACATTTGACGTAACAATTAAATATTAATGAGGTCATAATATAATTGAACTATGTTTAAATTACACCTTATTTTTAATTCACCCTGAATTAAAATCATGATTTCTTTTTTCAATCAACATTAGTTGAGGGAGGTCGGGAGGTAAACTAAGTTAGGGGTTAATTCCCCTTTCATAATTCAATACCATCTTTAAGACGGCTTTCGATGAGAGTAGTCTATCTATTTTACATTTTTGTATTGATTTTATGGTGGGTTTTGGTCGGAATAGGTAAATTCTTTTTTGGTAAACTCGAAATCTAGAAGTGTTAAAATTGTGTTTTTAAATCTATAAATTTAGATTTAGCACCCTCGAATTGTCACGTCCCCTCTCGTGGACCCAATTCGACGAAGGGAACATGATACCATATTCTGAGACTTTTACATAAACTCATCCCATTTCATTAGATTCATACGAATATTACAAATGTGTGTAGATGCAAATCAAGCAAACATGCATAGTAGAAATAAACTTCATCCACACACATTTCATATGCATTCAACATATCAATAACAATCATCAATTTAAAACATTGTAGAGGTAAAACACATAGATAGAAAAATACTTATCTTTATTGTGAAATGGTACCAAGCAACTAGCTATGTTGCTGAAATGTTCCACCCAACCATAGGTCTCTGCCCAGCCTATATTCTTTCAGCACTCAGATACCACCCCCGATCTGGGCATGAAAAGTGGACACTCAAGCTCATGCTCAACCAAATAAACATTGCATCTAAGCCAAGCTAGCCCACGGCTAGGTTTATCAGGCTAAATCTGAACCCTCTTCATTTCTGGATGCTTGCACTCAAGCTCAAGCCAAAACAATGGATACCCATAACCCATACCACAACATACTCTATCTACACACAGCAAGCACAATCATTGGACATGGATACACATTTTAACAATGGGATTAGAAACAAGATGGCCATGGGCTACCCCCAAATCGCGAGCACACCAAAAAAAGACCGTGGAAAGGGAAATTCGACCACAGGGAGCAAAACCGATTTCTCTCACAGATTATGAGAATTCCAATGGCAAAAATACCTTCGATGAAACCCCCAAATCAAGCTCTCTTCTTCCCAATATCTCTGCAACACAAAAACGCTCTCTTCCCAGCTAGAAAACCATGAAAAGACAGAAAAATGTAGAGGGAAAACGCCCAGGTAGCTCCAAAAACGTGAGAGAGACAAACTCATGGGTGAAGAATGGATTGGGAAGCAATTTTGTGGATCTTTTATTGCTAAGGAATCCAAACACGAATTTCCATGAAGGGTGGCTTTCCCATACCCGAATTTGGACAACCATACCTCTCCATTCCCCAAGGCATTAACTATTTCAACCAACTTTTGGGAGAAATGAATGATTAGGTACAAAAGTCAACATGGGTAGTTGAGAGTTGATGGGTTCTTTCATTGACACTTGGCTTGACTTGATTGGTTCAAGGGTTTGAATATTCTCCCTCCCAATTCCTTGTAGAATCATGCCCCCATCTCTTGTTGCATTGCATTGCTAGTTGTGGGTATTTCATTAAAATGCATATTTACATAATATTTGCAATTCCATTGTGCCTAGCTAGTACATAAACCATATGCATCACTAAATTAATGACGGGGCCTTGGCCTTGAGTTCCTTGCCACGATTTTATAACAATATTACATCATTTACATTTTAATGCAATGGGGTCAAATTTGCGATATTACAATCCCTCCCCCTTCGAATAACACCGCCCTCGGTGTTCCAACAGTTAGGAATATATACCCACTTTACACATGTCCCAAAATTCACAAAATGTGGCAGGTCTGTCCTGCGTTTCATCTTTCTACTTTGAACTTTCATGACCAAGTCCTTTGGCTTCCACAAGTTGCTCCTGCTGGCTTTGATCTCCAGCTCTGCAGGTGGGCATTGCTACACAACAATCCCTTCCTTGTATTTACCTTTCAACTGATCTACAAGTATGAAATGTCATGGCTTCCATCTTTCTTGTTGTCCTGACAACTATTTCAGGAATATTTTCAGCCAAAACAAATAGATTTTGGTCTGCTGCCATGATCAATGTGCACAACTTATTCTCACTTTTCTCACTAGCAACACTTGGCTGATAACAACTGCAAATAATGGCTTTCAATTTCTAACCTGTGAGATTCATCATGGCAATTTCTATGGACAAGCATAATACAATATTAAAATTAGTCAATTATTTTTCCAATTGATATGGAAAGTCCATTCTTCACTCATGAGATTTCCACACTTTTCATGCTTTCCCAACATATACATGAACTCATTCATGTTCATCCTTTCACAGGAAATTTACTATTTTAGCATTCACAATTCATTTCAAGCAATTAAACACAATCTCTTTTCATCCATGACATGCACTCAATAATCTCTTGTTTCTAAGATGCATCAATCAAAAATGAAAGAGAAGAGTAATAGTTCCCCCCTCTTAGTCTTGTTCCAATCTAGAGCCACACCACCACTATGGTTTCATACTCCTTAGCCTCTTTCACTTCAATGTGAATGCTTGACTTTCCCTTTCTTGGCTATGACACTTAGTGTCTAAGGTATGTCTAAATATTTTCAATTAGGAAACCCTTCCCCATTGTTTCCTACAGAACTTTTGGCTGCTAGGACCCACACAGTTCCACTAGCACCATCTTTCATTACTGCTCATACTGAGCTCTTTAGGACGGTCACATGTCCACATGCATCCCTAGGATGCCTTCATAGTCCTTGCTTACAACAATACCTATATTGGATGTTTTCACTTTATTACACAGGCTCCATCTTTGCTTTGCAAGCCTTGGATTTCCAGTAGATAGAATAATGAATGTTGGGCTAGCACGCAGGCTAATCCACAACCATTCGAATAGGAAATGCTAGGCTAGTACGCCAAATGGGTTTATCGGGCATCCCATTTATCAATATGCTAAGCCAGTACTCTGATTGGTTTTATCAATTATTTAAGGAATGTTTGGCCAGCATACACGCTGCTCCACAACATCAAGTAGTTAATTCCCAACCATTTACTCTCTGGGTTTACCAAGCATTTGTAGCGCCCAACCAGTTACTCTCTGGATTTACCAAGCATTTATGGTTCTTTCAGGGTCCTTGCTTCCTGCAATGACCAAGGTTTCCAACAAAGAAACAACAATGTATCAGCTTAGCTTTTAGAAGACTCATACCTGAAATATTCATTATTCCAAACAAGAAATAAATGAAATTCAATACTTATCTATATTGTGCATTTCCTCTTTGGTCCATAGGGTCCTGCTTCGCTTTGCAAGCCTTGGAATCACCTATGGACTTAGATGTTTGGCTAGCACACATGATTCTCCACAACATCAAGTAGTTAATGCCAAACTAGTTTACTCTTTGGATTTACCAAGCATTGGTGGTTCCAAACCAGTCCCATACCTGGTTTTCCCTCTCGATTTCCAAGACAGCACATCCGTCCGGGTCATCAGCCAATGGAAGGAAACTACACCATGACCATTTATAGGTCAAGGATCTACTGCAGAGCCATAGGCATCTCAGGGTTTTCAATCAGTATCGGTACCCCACTTTACTGCTGACCTAATAGAGATTTTATGCCTTCATCAATATCACCATATCCCTTCACACACACATCAATTCTTCATCCACACAAGGATGGCACTCCTTCTCCTGTGCAAACCAGTGGTTCCCTTTAGGAACTATATAGGTGACTTTCTTGACTATAGGCTAGCATGGCCCCACAATACCCACTCACACTACACAAGGATGATACCCCTTTTCTACTACACAGCTCCTCAGGCCTATCCATCCCTTCTAGTGTCCTTCAGTGTGAGCGTAGAAAGGTTACCATTGCCCATACAGTCCTCTTGAATACCCTTTTTTCACTTTGCCTCTTAACGTGCAACACCAAATTGCATCTGTGTAAGCTGATAGCACAAGAAGGATAAGTAAGCTCATCAATATTCTGCTTTAAAATTGTAACCATATATCATAACATTCACTATCAAGTATTGAAACACCAAGAATTCATCCATTCCCTTAGGGTGTAGTCAATATTGAAGACCCTAACATAACCCAGCACTTGAAAGGTATGCATCCCTTTTCGATGTGAGCCATGTAGGCCATAGTCACACTCAAGCAGTCTAGAATAATAATGAAATAATAAAACATGCGCTGCATATTAAATCTAATAACCAAACATGTATATTCTTAGTTAGGGTTACATAATACTCATCCGTTTTACAGATTTATCTTTTCTTCATTTGCGAAGAATGGGGGCTCCCTTCTCTGAGTCAACAGTCCTTTGGTTTGCCACCCCAATCTTTTCACGTTCCATAACCCACACATGCTTTCTTGGCATAATTTCACCATCTCACTCACATGGTTTTCCAACATGTAGTGTAGCTGGGTATTATCAAAATTTACTATGCCGTTTCACCCGAAACCCATTTCCAAAGCATGGGGTCCTTCCCATGGAGTTTGGATTCTGTAGGCCATTACACATGGTTTTCCTACAAGGTGTCTTCCTGACACACTCCTCAAACAACCAAATAGTCAACAACATTTTGACAATAAAATTCAAATCTAATTTCCCTAATCAGTCAATGGCATTAATAATTAAATTCAAACATGAATTTATAATTATGTCTCCTGCATAAATTGATTTGTTTAACCATGATGCCATCCTCATATTGTTTGGCTCTTGTAAGTGGTATCACTCTGTCCATTATGGTTTTACACTTGCTACCATACATGAACATCCACCTACGACATGTCCTCTTGGCACAATTTTATATAAGCCAAACAATCATTAGCAATTATTATCCAAATTTCAAACCTGAAATTTACAGATGTATTTCATGCATAAGTTAAATTTCACAATCATGAAAACCTTCTCATAACCTTTGGCTTCTGCACATGGTAGATCCCGATCTTTAATATGGACTTATCCTCACTGCCATACGCAAGACTTTCTACCTGAAGTCTGAAACTTCAATCATCCAAACACGTTGTGAGTATCTATGCATATAATATTTTCATTTCTACAACAGTCACTGAAGTGATCTCAGAATTATAACACTCAATAATTTAAAAACCTTCAGCTGTTAACATTTGAAATGCAATGAAATATATATATCTATATAGGCATCATTATCATAATAAAATTGCAAGACAGTCACATTTTTCCTGCAATTTAAATAAAAACTCCAATATTAATTACGTCATAGCCATATTCCTTTTATGCAACTCTGTCCTTCCAACAGAGCACTCTGGTACCCATCAACATGTCTACCTTCTTGATGCAATCATTCTCCTGCATTCACAACAGCTCATGAAATGGTCTCAAGATTAACAATAGTTCATCATTTCATCTATTATCTAGTTGCATTGAAACATATATATATCACAACCATGCATTCACACAATGCATCTCAACATGTGCACCCACACATATGCATGCACATTCACAACATTTACATAATATTTTGAAGTGCACTCACTCAATGCTTTCTTGCATGGATTCTTGAATACCACAAGGTCATGTCATGCATTCCATCATGATGTTTTGGAAAGTATGGCTATTGCCTCAACACATCACCCAACCACCTCCCCACTCACTTGGTTAACTATGTGGGTGCCTTCCTTCTCCACTATAACATTACCATTACAACCACATTATGGCCTTAACCATGAATATTTAATATGTCATGCACTACCACAATAGGACCATAAGTCATCACTTGCCTTGGTTGTTAACTCACAACCATCATACACAAATGGCATGATATAATTTCATATGAATGCATTGAGGTTTCTAAGAAACTATAGGGTGTAAGGCTCCCCGCCTTCACTCATCCACACGTCACCATACTTGGTAGGTTGAAATTCACATTCAGGTACTCAATACCACATGCAAACCAAATCAACATAGTTTAAACATAGTTGAAGGGATCTTACCAAATCCTCTTTCAACATTCATGCAATTAAGCACAAATAACCATTAGCTGCATGACTGTCATTAACATTGCTTGATGTTACCTGATCAGTTGGCCTCTTACCAAGGATACACAGTCCTTTTTCCAACCTCATGATCACAGATTTATTGCACCATCCTTTCTTCGTAAGGTTGTTGGTCACATGCAACAATGTCATCAACGTCTTTAGCCATGCTTTGGTTGTCTTTGGTCCTACAACCAATGCGAACACAAGTAATTATTAGCACCATAATTATCTTAAGTGGCTCATTGCATATGTAAAACCTCACTATTTTACAAATATGAAATATCATATACATGCACAAACATTTTCACATGCACTATGCAATATTTATTAATATGCCATCTAGTGCATATTCATTTCATCTATCTAATCTCTTGCATTTCCAACATTCTTATGCCATAATTTATATGCATGAAAACCTTAGAATTATAAATACAATAGCAAGAGGGTAGTGGAGGGATTCTCCCTTCCAATTCCCCATCATGACATGGATTTCCTCCTCCACATCACAGATGATCCTTTTCTTGGATTCCCTACCAAGCACACAAGGATTCATTAGTTGTGATTTTTCACCAAGTAGCAATTCAATACATATACGTATGTAAAACATTCCTACTTGCTATTTTCCAAGCATACACTCCTTATGCTGTTGTTACACCAAAATGTTGTCACCCTTGTGCAAGTGTCGCAAGTGTTGCAAGTGTCGTCACCATGACCATTGCAAGTGTCGTCATTATGACCAAGTGTTGTCATCATGACTGTTGGGATAATGTCGTCATCTTTACCATTGTATAAAATCTTTGCTATGACCCCTAAACTCATTCTGGGATAAAACACATCCAACTGAGAGATTTCCCTGTCTAGTTGACCTCTTTGAGTAGGCTGTCGCACTTTGTATTCCTATAGGGTGCAACAGACCCCCTCTGTCGTAGTTCTTTGTCAACTAGGGAGAGACACTGTCGCACTTTGTCCTTCTATAGGGTGCGATAGGCCCCTCTGTCGCTCTCTGTCCTCTACCAAGGTGTGACAAGGTTGGTTAAAGGCTATTTTGGGGAGTCTCGAGGTCTCTCTAGAAGTTTTTTGAGGTGGAGACCTATCCCTAGGCTCTAGGTGAGGTGGCATTTCGGTTCCTAACCTAATGGGAGGATCCCTTAACCATATCGCCCTAATCCTCAACCTACCCTATCTCTTTAGCCCTATATAAACACCCACTCTCTCCATGGGAAGGGGGGAAGGTCTATGGTATCCGTATGCTAGTAGAATCCATATTGGTGATTGGGAAGCTTGTACCACCTTTGAGTCTTGGCTTGGACATGTTGGATGGAGGATGCGATGTTGAAGCTTTGGTTGTAGCTTCATCCTTTCTATGTATTCCCACCTTTTAATACAGTTAATATAATCTCTTTCCATGAATATTATATCATTGATGATGTTTAGAACTTTATTCCTCAACTGTTAGTTTAGATCAGTTATTTTTTGGATATATTGTACTGCTTGTATTGTTTCCATATTGTCTTGGCAGGTCTTGCAGCTGGAGATCTAACGACCACGGGACTTGGAGCAACAACAAGGAGAGGGATCCACGATTTGAAAGGTACGATATCTAAGTACTCAATCTGTAATTGATCTAGGGAAGTAGATTCATATTTTGTCCTGTTTGTTCTAATCTTATGTTGAGCTAGGGAGATCAGGCCTCGAGTCCGCTCTTGGTAGATTTTTCATCAAATAGCTGTAAACATCAATAGTTTAAGGTGAGAAAATTCCCTCGTTCATCGTCCATAATGGATATTACAACCAATTATTCTTACTGAGGATTCCACAACCCCTTTATGCAATTCATAGTGCACATTCCAAGCATAGAGAATGTCTTTCATACATTCAACGACTATCTCTAGGGGACGATGGGGGTCAAGGGGGCTTGCCCCCTTTTCAATTTCGCGCAATCTGGCGCATAAGTTCCGTGGAAATTTATCACTTTCGGGAACCTGAAAAATCCCCTTGGAAATTGCTCAAATTTCCTTATTTCAGCAGATTTCGAATTCTCCTCCGACTTTTTCGGAGAAAAAATCACAATTCAGCTTCGACCATTTCGACAATTTGAGCTTCCATCACCGACCGATCTCCTCCGACTGTGTTGCTGCAAACTCGACGGAACTCGTCTGCCGATCTCCTCCGTCCGTGTCGTTGCAAACTCGGCGAAACTCGTCGACCGATCTCCTCTGACCATGTTGTGACAAACTCGGCTAAAATCGCCAACCGATCTCCTCCGGCCATGTCGCATAAAACTCAGTGAAACTCACCGACCGATCTCCTCTGACCGTGTCGCTGCAAACTCGGCGAAACTCACCGACTGATCTCCTCCGACCGTATGACAGTAAACTCGGTGAAACTCATCGACTGATCTCCTCCGACCATGTTGCTGTAAAATCGACGAAACTCGTCGATGGACCTCCTCCGACAGTGTCGCAGAAAACTCGACCGAACATGCCAAAACACATTGCAAAACTCCACAAACTTCTTTGACGCATTGCTGTGATCTAGAAAAACTCGTAGACGCAAAACTCATCAATGCGTCTTTCTCGGCCAATTTAACAATTTTACGCCGAAACGTGTCAGCGACTCTGTCAGTTTCTCACCGACCATGTCGGTGAAAAATGCGTTGCTAGAATCAACTCAACTGGCCGACTATTTTGGCGTTTCTGGCTGATCTTCGCCGACACAGTCTTGGCCGAAAACTCAGAAACACTTAGAATTTGTTTTTCAATTTTTTCAATTTTTCTTAATGATCAACGCTGAGCAGCACGAATACATACCTCTGCAATTTGTTCAAGTTTTCCCATGTAGTCCGAATGTTGTAGCCTTCGCTCTGATACCATATCATGTCCCCTCCCGTGGACCCAATTTGAGGAAAGGAACATGATACCAAATTCTGGGGCTTTTACATAAACTCAGCCCTTCATTAGATTCATAGGAATATTACAAATGTGTGCAGATGCAAATCAAACAAACATGCATAGCAGAAATAAACCTGATCCACACACATTTCATATGCATTCAGCATATCAATAACAATCATCAATTTAAAACATTGCAGAGGTAAAACACATAGATAGAAAAATACTTATCTTCATTGTGAAATGGTCCCAAGCAACTAGCTATGTCACTGCAACGTTCCACCCAACCATAGGTCTCTTCCCATCCTATATTCTTTCAACACTTAGAGACCACCCTCGAGCTGGGCATGATATGTACAAGGAAAAGGGGACACTCAAGCTCATGCACAGCCAAATAAACATTGCATCTAAGCCAAGCCATCCCCCAGATGGGTTTATCAGGTTAAATCTGAACCGTCTTTATTTCTGGATGCTTGCACTCAGGCTCAAGCCAAAACAATGGATACCCATAACCCATACCCCAACATACTCTATCTACACACAACAAGCACAATCATTGGGCATGGATACACATTTTTAACAATGGGATTTAGAAACAAGATGGTCATGGGCTTCCCCCCAATCGTGGGCACACGAAAAACAGATTGTGGAAAGGGAAATTCGACCATAGGGAAAAAAACCAATTTCTCCCACAGATTATGAGCATTCCAATGGCCAAAATGGCTTCGATGAAACCCCCAAATCAAGATCTCTTCTTCCTAGTAGCTCTGCAACACAAAAATGCCCTCTTCCCAGCTAGAAAACCATGAAAAACCATAAAAACGTGGAGGGAAAATGCCCAGGTAGCTCCATAAATGTGAGAGAGACAATCTCATGGGTGAAGAATGGCTTGGGAAGCAATTTTGTGGCTCTTTTATTGCCAAGGAATCCAAACACGAATTTCCATGAAGGGTGGCTTTCCCATACTCAAATTTGGACAGCCATACCTCTCCATTGCCCAAGGCATTAACTATTTACAACCAACTCTTGGGAGAAATGATTGATTGGGTACAAAAGTCAACATGGGTAGTTGAGAGTTTATGGGTTCTCTCATTGACACTTGGCTTGACTTGATTGGTTCAAGGGTTTGAATATTCTCCCTCCCAATTCCTTGTAGAATCATGTCCCCATCTCTTGTTGCATTGCATACCTAGTTGTGGGAATTTCATTAAAATGCATATTTACATGATATTTGCAATTCCATTGTGCCTGGTTAGCACATAAACCATATGCATCACTAAATCGATGGCAGGGCCTTGGCCTTGAGCTCCTTGCCACGATTTTATAACAATATTACATCATTTACATTTTAATGCAATGGGGTCAAAGTTGGGATATTACACGAATTCGCTCATGGCACCCAAATTATGCAATTTCCATATCCAATATATGTGATTTTAATATTTTTTAAAGATTTCCAACTGGACTTCGAACAAAATAAGATGGAAAATATGCTCAGAAAAAGGTTGAAAATGTAGAATATTTAGACTACACCATTTTGATGCGGGGTACCAATTTTGTGGAGATAAGTATCCCAAGGAAGTGAAATGAAACCATTGATTTCACCTCCCAATACCCATTATCCACTTAGCCCTTGGTCATGCGATATGGTTACCTATTTTTTTTAAATATTATGAGTATTCCATGTGGTCTCCTGTAGATTATTTTGATTAAAATTTTAATGTGCATTATTTAGTCTGGTCCTCTGCTCATTTTTGGGTTCAAACCATCATCCCCGACACCCATTTTTTTTATTTATGGATGTATGGTATTGGGCCCTCAACCTTCCCATGCATCCATGGCTGCACCCTAGATTCATCTGCATGTTGAGATTTTCTATCACGGCCTCATTCATTACTAAGCCCACGGCTGGATGCGGTTGGAATACGAGTAGTGGCATTGTTTGAGTGACTCAATTAGTGTGACTAGGAGCACCAACCCTTGAAATTTCTTAGTATAAATGATGCATCATTATTGTGAGAGAAACAAAGGTAACTTTTGAGTCACCTAGAGGTCAACTTCATGAGTAAGTTTAAGAGTTATAAAGTAGTCATTGTGTTTGTGTCATGAGTGGGAAGCAATTGTGTGTTACACTCATAGTCCTTGTGTATTATATGTTGTGTGGGTGACAAGATCTATGATCTTGTAGTACAATACTATTCTCTAGAAATAGAGTGGTAAGAGGATGAATTATTATTGGCAAGTATGAAGAAGTATATCTAGAATTTGCATCCAGTTTGAAGATGTGTGTCCAAATATACATCATGCATTCTAGTATGAAGAAGTACATAAGCATGGATACATCATGTATGTCCAATACGAAGAACTACATAAGGAATATAAATCATATAGATCCAGCTCAAAGTGGCATATAAGTAATGTATCCTACTATATGTGGTACTTGCGCAGATATCAAGTCCACCAAGTATTACTCTCTCAAGGTAGCATCCAAAGAATTGGTTGGAAAAAGGTACATGTGCACAAGCAGTCATAGAGTTGGTTAAGAAAAGGTACAAGTGTGCAAGCATGATAAGAGAAGTTTCTGTAATGTGCAAGAAAGATTAAACATTGTATGGTCAAATATCGGGAGTTCGCAAGCCGCAAGAAACAACTTATGGTTGAACAGTCCCAAAAGCGCGCAAGTCTCACCAATCAGAAGATGCTTTTAGTTATTAGAGCATGCACAAGTTCGAAGAAGGGTGCAGTGGTTGAAGTTAGTATATGCCCAAATTACACAGCCGATAACACAATAGGTGCACAAGTCCCACAAGTGATGGTACCACAAGCGTCAAAGTCCCACCAAGTCGAAGATCAAGTATGCCCACATACCACAAAGCAATTGTAGATCAAGAGAATAAGACTACACCACTAAGGTGTAACTCCCACTAAGTTGTGGACCATGTATACGGAAGACTCACAAAGGATGACACATCAGTAGTGCAGAAGATGACATGTGACAAAAGCACAATCTATGAAGCAAAGAAGAGGAATGCCAAAACCAACTTGTGGACATACAATCCATGTAGGACAGGTATAAATAGAGATACAAGTTGGAGATTTGAAGCAAGATTGATGGTGATATTGTAGAGATTCAATTGGAAGATACAAATTTATATTCAATGCATCAAGGGTTCGAGGATAGAATAACATGATCTAGTGAAGATCCGAGTGCGCACATGCAACAAAATGAAATACTGATGGTGCGTAGAATGATGTTGCAAATCTGTGACTGTTACAATGTAATTTCCCACCTTGTGAGCATCAGTACTCTTTGGCCTTCAGGATCCATTTCACTGTCTTAGATACACTTTATGTCCTTCAGAAGATACAATTTCCCTATTTTTCTTCCTGTACGTTAGACGTTAGTTGTTCCACTTTAGCCAGCATACACGCAGGCTGTTCCACTATAGCCTGCGGGTACCAAGTAAAATGGTAAAAATCACTAATAAATTACTTTTTACTCCCAAAAAGCGGTCTTAGGGTGACCTTTGGCCCCCCATTTGCCCCGAAACGCCTCGATGTGTCCTTTCACTTACCTTTGGAAGGCTATATATTGAGCTCTTATGGCATATGGAAGAAAGGAGAAAGAGAAAGCAAGATAACTCTAGTGGATTTTTGCCGCATCTTGAGTCTACACTCATTGATCCTTGTTGTTGTGAACCCCTTATGTTCACCTTCCAAACTCCTTTCATAGTTTTAGTTTGCCATTCCATGGAGGATTGAAGTGGTGGACGCACAAGTGGAGAGACCCAGTTCTTGGTTCAGATTGCTTGTCGGCAAGAGGTCGTATATTGTACTTCTTGTTATTCATTAATGGAAATACTCATTTTCTCGTCCAAATTGATATTGTGAATATTGTTTAATTACATTGGGTTATATTTTCTTATAATATCATGGATCATGCTATTGATTATGCTAATGTATTTCACATGTTATATGCACATGCTTGTACTTGTTGTTGAGACTAATCTGCAGGTTCAAGCGTAGCGGTTGAAAGCTCAATGGGGATCTACTTTGAACATCTGGTTGAAGGTTGGTCTTTTCTCCATTTTCTTAGCATTGTCATTTATATAGCATTGCATTGGGAATTGAGTCATTTTCTGGTAGTCGAATGTCTGTTGTGGTCTTCCCCAAGCCGGAGGAAGTTTTCTCCATAATAGTGACGAATGCACAAATATTGAAAGGTAGAATCACATAAGTATGCACAAGTACATGACGACCGATTGACAGTATCACATATAACATGTAGATATTCACAAATGTTGTAATACATAAGCGCAAATATAGAACTGGAGTATATTAGAAAATGTGTAGAAGTTTGGATGATGCACGGAGGTTGAAGTGAAGTGTGCGAAGTAGAGAAATCCATCAGATGCATGATGACAAAACAACATCAAAATATAGAATGCATGTCATGATGAGGATGATTTGAGACAAGTGTTTTAAACCTAAAGGAAAAATCACTTGATGCACACTAGGTTGTAGATTGTCTAAAATACTATGGCGCTTAAAGATAACAGACACAATTAAGTAAGTGCGCAGTTCCATTTGATACTGGTGCATAACCTCAGAACAAAAATCTATCAATTGAAAGCACAAGTATTAGTTGATGAGTGTAGTTGCGCAGTCTCATAAATACAAAGTGAACCCTAGCGGATAATGCAGGATCAGAAGCACACAGTACATAAAGGAATTCATTAGCAGAAGTGAAGAAGTGAGTGGAATGAGAAGTCAAGTGATGTTTGCAGCACAGTGACAACGAATCATCTGCATACAAAGGTAGCACACAATAGAACTAATATCATAAGATCAAAAGTGTGTGTGTGTGTGTTTGAAGTTTAGTAAGACAACATCTTATTTTGTTCATCCAGGCGGTAGGATGGGGCAAGGAACAGGGGGTTGTAGCCTCCTTCTAGTTGGTGCTAGAGAAACACAGGGAGTTGGTGCTTCCTTCAGGTCGATGCATATAAAGCAAGGGGGTCAGTGCCTCCTTCCAATTGGTGTTGGTAAAAACAGGAATTTGGTGCTTCCTTGAATGTATTATTTTCATTACAAAAGATATTTTTGTGGTTTTCTCTCGCCCGGGTTTCCACGTTAAAATTCTGTGTGTTCTATGTTCTTTGTCTTGGTGCAAATGTGAATGTATGTTTTATTTATGATGGATTCATAATTAATGATCAAATATTATATTCAGTTTACACCATTAAAGAAGTGAAAATATCTTCATAACTATGCTAATACTGATTCACACCCCCTCTCAGTAATAAATCGATTCCAACAATTAGTATCAGAGTGGGTGTCTTCAATAACATATTAATATCTAGAAGATAGATCCTTGTGCATTTATGGGGAATGAGAAATTTCAAGGTGAAGAACCATGGTTACAAGAAGATGTAAGGTTAAAAAAATATCTATCAAAGAAGCATGAAAAATTATTCGCACGTAGAGAAAAAAAATAAAAGAATTTAAAAGGATAGAAACCAAGACCTTGAACATCCTAAAGAAGAAAAAAACAGAGTCAAAGGAATTGACAACAGCCCTCACTAGTCAGTTACAAGAAATGGATGAGACCTATCAAAATATAAGACTGGGGAATGATACTTTGGAAAGCAATCTAAAGAAATCAATTGCAGAAAATCAGAAACTTGAAAAGGAGATCTCTCTACAAAAGGAAAAATTGGAAGAAGCTACATAGGAAAAGGAAGAAGTCTTATCCCTAAATGAACAACTCCAAAAACAATGTGATGATAAAATTTGACTTCAAGTAAGACAACTAGAGATCACTAAGAAGAATTTATAGTATGAAAAGATGCTTGATGAATAGAAGATCCAACTACAAGAAGAAGAAAAATAAATTGAAAGGATGCAAGATCAATTCAGAACGAGTGCAAGACTTGTCAAAAGAACATAAGTATTAGATGAAATTATCAGCAAGAAAATATCGCCTCTCAACAACGTTGGTATACACTATAATGATGAGTGCAAGAAGATTGATCAAAGAGAATGAGAAGTTGCACAAATGTGCACACCTATTCAATGTTGGAAATGCATGATAACAAGACACATTGGAAAATACTGCAACAATGTCATTTGTTACAAGTGCAACAAAGTTGGACATAAAGCTCAGGACTGTGGAAAGTCAAGAAATATTGTGAAAATCTAGAGAAGAAAGCTGGTAAGAAATTCCAATCTATTAACAGATGCAATACCTATGAGAACCATAGAAATATCATTGTAAGATGGTATGGAGAAAGAAAAATCTAACTAGTAAGTCAGTCTCTGTCAGAACTTTGAATGAAAAGGTGGAGGACATGGGAGACCAATCCTTCTCCACTCCAATACAAGACTGACTCATTGACAGTCAGACCTATCATAGTAAAGTAATTGTGCGATAACATGAACTACAATGACGGGTGATCTTTAATGATTAGTGGATAAGTGGCACGAACAATAATAAATGCTCAAATGGAAACACCATTAATGATGGGAAGTGGTTAAGTGATTTTGGACAAAGATCAAATCAAACTAAAACTTTTTGATTTCCAAAATGGACTAAATATTAGTAAATCCGCAGAAGGTGGAAATCATTAATGGATAAAGACACGCCTTTATTAATCATGAGAAGTCTCAATATGAACCATCGTGCCTATTGAGAACTAGATCCATTCAATGAACAATGTTTGAAGAATTGAAGATTGAAGATCATGGCACCCAGATGTGATAATATGCAGAAGGATCTAACAACTTTAACAAGCCTCACGAACAAAATCTCAAGAAGTTGCAAAGAAGAAGAGAAGAATGCAATCAATAATCACTCATGAACACAGAAAATGGAGAATAGCAGTATCATACATCAGCTATGAGATGGCGATGTGAAAAATGAATACAATAATACAATAACTATATAGAGAATTCGAATTAACCAAGGAGGTTAGTCAAATCATGCTCAAAGTCTAGCTTGGATAACATTGGAGACATCATCCAGTCAGTAGTATCAGTCATAAATGGTAATAGTCAGTCAAGTGAGTCTAACTGAGTCTAACAGAACCATCTAGGCATAAATCAGGGGATGGAGACTCCAAGGAGGGCGCACGAGGTTGTCAAATGGTCAAGTGGCACTCCAGAACTAGCTAACTAGGAGATATAGGAAGTTAGCATGAGCAATTAGTGGAAGAACTGCTTAATAAATGCACTAACTGATTGTCAATCAACTGGTAGGTGAGATGAGGTGCTCTAATTGAATGATAACTGTTGGTAGGTGAGAAAAGGTGCACTTTTCATGTAGAAGAGTCAAATAGGGCGCATCAGGTAGGTAGGAGAGCTACTGGGAGCTGAAGACAGGCTCTAGGGAGCTGAAAAATAGGCTCTAGGTGCTGGGAAGACCACCAAGATGATGATTGGATGCATGTAAATGCATGCAACATGTAGATTTGCATGCAGGCATGCAAAATATAAAAATGATGGTGAGAATATTCCAACAACCCCCCTCAAGCTATACTATGAGGTAGTAACTGAAAACTAAAAAATAGGGCCCTGGTGACTGAGACAAAAGGTCACTCCGTACAATCAATCTAAATAAACTAAGTGAGGAAAGAGGGAAAACCCAGTGGGAAGAAATCCCTCCCTCAAAATAGACTAAAGGATGCTAATGTAGCATATCATCACTCACCCTAGAAGGTGGCAAGTGTCCTTCTTTTCCGAAGAAGGATCGATGGATCTGAAATGGATTAGAAATGTGAGAAGGATGAAACCTTCCATTCTGAAAATCTGATCTAGTTCATCTCTGATCATGTGGATCACCAACCAAATAACCGGCAGATCGGAGTGTAATGGCTACCCATCGAGGAAGAGGAGGATCATCATGTGAAACATGATCAGGTTCTTGTGGAACTGGATCTCACATTTGATCATCTTATCATCAGTTGCTAGATATTCAGTTTATTGTGGATCTAGATCTAGCATTCCCTCATCATCATCTTCATCTTCAGATTTTGAATGTGAAATATCATGTGAAGAAGCTTCGCTCTCTTGATCATCAATCAAAGGAGGAGTGGTAGGCAAGCTATCAAGATCAACAGAAGGAGTACCATGGAGAGGCCACTCCTCAAACTGTACACTCCTTTCCAGGAATGTGGTCATGGTAGAAGGATCAAGTAGCTTGTAGCCATTTGAATCCAATGCATAGGACACCATAATGCACTCTCTTCTTTACGGATCAAGATCTCTCCTTTTGTCAGTTGGAATCCTTTCCCATGCTTTGGATCCAAACACTCTAATATGAGATACATTAGGTTTGTATCCCATCCATGCTTCGAAAGGAGTAGTTTCATTGAGTCCTTTGTGAGGGACTCTGTTCTGAATATATGAGGCAGATTTAATGGATTCTTCCCAAAGAATATGGTGCAACCCTTTCGAATTTAGCATGCAGGTGGCCATTTCTTTCAATGTTTTGTTCTTCCTTTCATCTACACCATTCTGCTATGGTGTATAGGGACCATTATGTTGCATCTCAATTCCCTCTTAAACACAAAA
Source organism: Larix kaempferi (assembly GCA_027924585.1). Classification (NCBI taxonomy): domain Eukaryota; kingdom Viridiplantae; phylum Streptophyta; class Pinopsida; order Pinales; family Pinaceae; genus Larix; species Larix kaempferi. The sequence continues at coordinate 8,515,970 of BSBM01000556.1, forward strand.
TTTTTGAAACTCACCCTTTATGTACTCACCACCATTGTCAGTGTGAATGTCTTTTATCTTCCTGTCTGAATATTTCTCTACAGAAGACTTGAAAAACTTGAAGAATCCAAATACTTCTGATTTCAAGCTAAGGAAATATACCTAAGTGAATCTGGAATAATCATCAATAAAAGTGAGCACATACCTTGATTGGTTTAGAGACAGATCTGGAAATGGACCAGCCACATCACTATGGATGAGATCTAGAGGATGATAGGCTCTCCTAGCCTTCCCCTTCTCAAATTTCTTCTCAGGATGCTTCCCAATCAAACAACCATGACAGTTTCCCTTGGAAAACATGATCTTGGGCATCCCATCAACCATCTCCTTTGCATGCATGTCATGCAAGTACTGATAGTTAAGATTCCCAAATCTTTCATGCCACAATCTGATTTCTTCATTTGCATGAGTATGGAGAGCTTATTGCTTTGAGAGAGGTAAGAAGTGTGAAAAATCATGTAGTTTAGAGTTGTGATTTGCAACTCCTTTTGCAATGATTTCACCTTAAACCATGTTTTTTATCTTGACTTCATTTGGAGAAAAGATCACCCTTTTGGGATCTCCAATATGAGTCATTTGATACACTGAAAGTAGATTTACTGTGAGAGAAGGAACATAAAGCACATCAGAAAAGTAACGATGGTCAAGATTGATTCTTTCAATCCCCTAAGAGGAGACTTCTGAATCATTTTCCAACATTATGGAAGGGCCAACTGAGCTTTCGAAGTTGGAGAAGAGATCTTTGGAGGAAGGCATATGTATTGAAGCTCCTCAATCTATGATGAATGAAGATTCTGTTGATGCACTTGCCATGAGGGCATGACATATTTCTTTTTCCTCAAATCTAGAAGGTTCAGTATTAGTATCTTTCTTCCTTGCACATGCAGGTACAAGGAGATTGTTATTCTCAAGTAACTGAGCCATCAAGTCTATAGTTTTCCTCATACAAGAACTCTTAGGATGAGATCCTCGATGACATTATGTCCACTTGGATCTTCCTTTCTGATATTGCTTGGTCTTCTTTGAGTTCTAAGCCCCATCTGACTGATATGGAACATCTTTTGGCTTTGTATCATTCGCTCTTTTGGCCTCAGCAGCTGTAAGGGTCGAATCCAACTTTGGTTTGATCATTCCCATGGAGATTAAATTATCCTCCTCTTGAGTAAGAGATTGGATGAAGTCATCAAGTGAGGGAAACTTCCATTTTAGAATGGACATCTTAGCTGACTGAAATGCTGGAGACAAAAACTAAGAAGTTTGGCCCCAATTTAGAGAGAATGGAAAGAATGAGTTGTTTGTCTTCTTTCACTATCTCATATCTTTTCAATTGAGAGATCAAGCTTTTGAACTTGGTTAAGAATGCATTGATGGATTCGAAGCTTTCAGGACTCAAAGAGATGAGTTCATTCTCCAATTTATGACCTTTCAGATAATATTTCTGTCCAAAGAGGGATTCGAGCTTGTCCCAAACCTCTTTTGGATATTTTAGATTGATGACATGGAAGTGAATATCTTTGAGAGAAGAATTAAGCCTACAGCTTCATCAAGCCTATCCAAGTACTTGGATTTCTCTACTGCATTGAGTGGTTCTACCATTGTTCCATTTAGTATTCTGGTGAAGCTCTTGGATCTCATGAAGAGAGCCATCTTGGATTTCCATTCGACATAGTTGGAAGAAGTGAGCTTTAGATCCATCTGAACAATGAAGGTCGAATTGAAGAAGAATTCTAATGGGTGAATAAACCTGTAAAACAAGAAGAGTTTTGTTGATGGATAATTGCTACACTTCGAATGAACACTACCTTAAGACACCTGAGCACATATGACTAAGTCCTTCACACCTGGATACACCTCACTGGATTGCTCCAGTGAATTCAAGGTAATAGCACCAGGATTTGTTGTGGAAACTTAGAGGCTTCTGGTGCTCAGGGAAGGATATATGCTCAAAGAAATGCTGCAATTGCTGTTGCTGCAATGGATGCAATTCAAATAGATGTCGACTGCTCTGATGCCATGTGATGATATATAGGAAGATATCACAGCTCTGATACCATGTGATAATCTGCAGAAGGATCTAACAACTATAACAAGCCTCACAAACAAACTCTCAAGAAGTTGCAAAGAAGAAGAGAAGAATGCACTCAATAATCACTTATGAACATAGAAAATGGATAATAGCACTATCATACATTAGCTCTGAGCTGGAACTGTGAAAACTGAATACAATAATACAATAACTATGTAGATAATTCGAATTAACCAAGGAGGTCATTCGAATCATGCTCAAAGTCTAGCTTGGGTAACATTGGAGACATCATCAAGTCAGTAGTATCAGTCATAAATGGTAATAATCAGTCAAGTGAGTCTAACTGAGTCTAATAGAACCATCTATGCATAAATCAAGGGATGGAGACTCCAAGGAGGGCACATGAGGCTGTCAAATGGTCAAGTGGCACTCCAGAACTAGCTAACTAGGAGCTACAGGCAGTTAGCATGAGCAATTAGTGGAAGAATTGCTCAATCAATGCACTAACTGACTGTCAGTCAATTGGTAGGTGAGATTAGGTGCTCTAACTGAATGATAACTAGTGGTAGGTGAGCAAAGGCACACTTTTCATGCAGAAGAGTCAAATAGGGCGCATCAGGTAGGTAGGAGGGCTACTGGGGGCTGAAGACAGGATCTAGGGAGATGAAAATAGGCTATAGGTGCTTTGAAGACCACCAAGATGATGACTGGATGCATGCAGTTGCATGCAAATGCATGCATCATGCAGATTTGCATGCAAGCATGCAAAACATAAAAATGATGGTGAGAATATTCCAACACCAGAAGGAAATGTAGATCGAAGAACCCATTTATGAAGAAGTAGGAAGGATCTGCGAAAACTGAAGATCTGTCTTCATTAAATCTTGAATATGACTACATTCCATCCCAAAAACCTGATGCTCTGCACGCGGCTCTACCATAAGTAGAATATACGCATTTATAGGATCGAAAAATCTCTGAAAGAGTATTTGCGGAAGGAAATCTTTATGGCCTACTATACAAGTTCACATTTGTAGACCATGCTATTATTGATGATGAAATGTTTCCTAGGTTAGCTATGGATAGCTATATGGACAAGCATAAGAGCTCATACACCAAGATACCAACTGTGATAGTACTCAAGGAATGGGCATATGAACTATCTAGAACAAGGATACTAAATCTATTGGAAATTCCTCACTTTGGAAGATCACCACAAGTAAGGATGTGTGCAAAACTACTGCTATCACAAGTACACAATGGATATCTATAGTTGAATAAATCTATTCCTATTAATGCTAAGATTATAGAGGAAATCATTGGACTCCCCTCAGTTGGGGAAGATATAAGTTCTCTAATGAGCATAAGTCAAGAAAAGGCTCTTCGAAATAATATGGCTAAAAAATATGGAACCCAATGAACAAGTAGAGGATTCTCAGTCACACAAATAAAGGATGATGCAGTAAGTGTGATACCCCAAAATATTATTTTTGAATTATTAATTGTGACAATTATTTTTATCTAAGAGTTATTTAAAAACTAAAAAAACAGAAAGTGACACTTTGCACAACATACTATTTTTTTATTATTAAATAAAAGAAAAAGGAACTTGGAGAGTTTAGCTAAATGAGGGGACACCACCATGGCACAAGAGAACATGTGTAAGCAAGGAAGAGAGATCGTTACCAATAAAATCCAATCTAAAAATCAACAACCACACAAGATTCTAAAGCATAGGGATTTATGGATTGATTGGAGATTTGATTGGGATGGCACAAGACCTGGGAAAAACTATATATAATAGTGCACTGAGATAGCATGGGATGCCATGTTGTGTATAGAGGAGCCACGTTGAGTGTTCTCTCTTTTCATAAGTCCATCATTGCTTGTTACAGACTCTGAGAGAGAGAGAGAGTGTGTTGTGTGGAAGTGATTGCTTAGCGCTCTAGTGCATGGTGGTGATCCAACTCGGGGTTGGAGTTGCGTAAACTGTTTAGTTGCTCTCTCCTATGGTTGGGAGGAGCTGACTCTCCAAGGAGATATTTTTGTGACTTCAAGTAAGTATATTATTTTGTTTATATGATCAAGTAAGTCATGAACATAATATGTTATTATAGTTTTAATTCTTGAAATATGAGAAGCCATTATTGATAGAATGTAGATCTCTATTTTAAATTGAGGGTAATAACCATTTTACTTTCCATAGTGAGAAAGGTATATGGGTATACTTTGTTCACCCTTTTCCATGGGCGAATATTTTATATCATGTATATTTTAGATAGTAATTATAGAAACAAAAACTATTACAATATTGATAAGAATCTTAAGTAGTAATATTTATGATGTCGATTGGTTATGGTAAATCCGTAAAGGATTTTATGGAAGTTTTGAATTTATAATATTTGGGCATATTATAATAAAAAAAATTGAAAACCCTATACATCTATTTATATAAAATTAGTATTTGATTGATCAAACTCTGTACATCTCCACGCGAACAACTCTGCCTTCGATTAGAAGAGATCCCCGTGTATAAAAGAGTTGCATTCGATTTTTTTTAATAAACCCTCTGCATCTATTTATGACTAACAGTGTGTTTGATTGAAATCTGTTTATTTCGTTGGGAAGAATTCTGCATATGAAAGCATTGCATTCATATTGAACTCTGTGTATGGAAATACTGTCTTCAATTTGGAATGATCTTTGTATATTAAAATGTTGCATTTGATTCGAGTGATACTCTGGATAAAATTTTGTATTTTTTTATTGAAGAGTTGTGTTTATAGGATATATAATTTATGGTATACGTATATGCATCTCAGTTCTTCGTATGAGGATGAGTGGAAATCATGATTTTGAATGCATGCATAAAATTCTGAATGATGGTATAAAATAAAAAGGGAAGAAAGAATGGATCAAATTCCTTGGGAAGGAAGAAAACGTTGAAACCCTGGGTTGTATCGATTAAACACTATTAATATAAAGGATCTTGTGTAAACTTATGGATTGAAATTCGTACAGAGCGATTAACCCGGTATAGTCGCATATTATGTGAATACACTCCATGATATGCAAATGGGTAAATTTTAAACTTCGGTCTATATCCGTGAAAGTGGAATCTTCTTGTAAGTCGTTTGAATCGTTTTCTTGATAAGTCACAGATTAAAATGATTTGGAGAAAAACAACTTATCATTTGCTTGTTTCCATCATTGTTGTCCTCGTATTCGTTTTTATATGTTCAGTAGAAAAGATTTTGTTTTCCAAGTCGACATCTCTGCCAGATAGTTATCTCAGATTTCCACTAGTTGTTGTTTATGTGTCTATTGCTAGAAGTTAAGATTTTTTTTTTTTTTTTTTCTCTGTGGCTAGTCAAATATTTATGTCTCTCTATCAATGTATTGGGAAAAACAGGTTAATCAATCCATCCCCATTATGTGAAATGTGTGACTGACAGTCGTGAAGAAATTGTTTGCGAAACTATTGTTCTGTTTTTTTTATTTGTTCTATGAAAAATTATGTTTCAGTTGCAACTCAGAAGGGTATAAACACAGTTGATACCTTGTAGTAAACATAAACATCTCCTAGAGTATTAGCTCTATTGCACGCTACCATTTAGTCCTATAAAACCGATAGGATTTGGATCCTTCACATCAGCCGAACTTCACCAAAGATAATCTTGATCTAGAAGTTGAAGCGATATTAATGCTTGACAACATTGCCTATGAAATTAATGCTCCAAGATCTCTAAAAAAAAACTGAGGCAATGTGTCATGGAAAACTAAAAGTGATTATTTTTTTCTATCCTTGTCGATATCTACTGTTAAGTTTAGTATAAATTCACAAACAAGATCACTGAAAGAAACACAATCACAAGATAGACAAAGATTTATCTTGGGAAACCCTCATGGGGTAGAAAACCCAGCAAAGCTTTTGTTGGGCATCGTTAAATAAGTCCCCAAGCATTTAATTTATCAATCCGAAGACTTCATAGACTTACGAAGCACATGCAAAATATATGCAGGACTGAAGCAAAATTAATCTAATCTAACCCCCCTTGCTAATTGCTAATTGCTAATCTAATCCCCCCTTAAGCTAAAACACACAATTGCTAATCTAATGCTAGAAGTTGAAACACATGACTTGAAATGAAATTGCTGAATTGAAATTAGCACACGACTGAAATGAAATTGCATAAAAATAAACTAACTAAGAAAGTAGGAAATTGCATGAATGAAACAAAACATGTGAAGAGCAACAAGACAACACGTATGAGCTCACGCTAACAATAAATCAATCTTGCATTCCAATAATCAAATCAACTCCATGAAAAAAATAATGAAAGCATGAAAACTACAACTATGAATCAAAGCTAAGAATCCCTTTCTCCTAATTACAAAGTCAAGACTAACTTCTATAATCTAAGACTAATCTCCCATATGAAGAGAGAACACTCTCTTTTATACATGAGAACCTTGAAAATAAGATAAGCATATTATAATTACAAATCCACTATTCTCTCACCCAATTTCCCATTATTACAAAATATGATCCCTTTAAATCCTCCACATATATCTCACAAATTCTAGATAAGATATGCCATCAAAATCTTCATGGTCTTCTCCTTGAATAATTATCTCCTTGAAATGGTGGAGAGACATTCGAGAAGCCTTTTGAATTAATCCTTCACATATTCCTACACATTACAAAGCTCACATATTTTTGAGATATATATGAAAACATATTTATTTTCTAATATTTAATCACAAATTCACTTATAATACTAAAATGAATAAAGTGGAAAATAATAAGGTGAAACCCAAATATATGTATGGAAATGGTATAATGAAAGGTTAATGGGATGATGAAATGTGAGGAATAGCGGAAGGTAAAGTGGATGAAAATATGACATTTCTGAGTCCCAACATACTGCCCAACTGAACTTGTTGCATGTCCTCATGCAACCGTGCATGGATCTTCTTAAGAAATTTTGGCATCTAAACTTTGGCTTTGATTGATGATGTATTTTTAACAATGAATGTTTCCAGGGTGTGAGTAACAACTGACATTTTCTTATGGTTGGTTCTTGTGTAAAAACCATCAATACAAAGAATGTTGGTTCTTGTGTTAACAACATTCATCTCATTATCTATTTTCTTGCTGCAATAATAATTTAACCATACACTCATTGGAAATGATAAGCTATCAATGTGCATAAGAAAGCATCACTGTGTATAAGAAAGCCTTTTCTTTACCTTTATGAATCATGCCAATATGTGTATCAATGTGTATGAAGCAAAGTGCAACAGAGAATTTGTCGGAAAAGAAATGTAGGTGAATGGTAAATGAGATGAAAAATGGAGTGATGGTAGTGGAAAAAATGGAGTGATGGTAGTGGAAAAATGGAATGATGGTAGCGAAATGATGATAGTGAATATAGTTCGGAGTTGCAACTGCAAAATGGAGAGTTTGGCAGAGTTGCAGCCGTGAAATGGAAAGTTTGGCACAGTTGGAGCTAATGTTGCAGCCAAGTTCCCTAAGTAATATCTCCCAAAATACAAAATGGATTTGGCTGAAATTTTGCAAGCAAGTTTCTACTAGTCCAATGCATATCCACACCAAAAATTAGAGCTACCCACATCACGAATTTCGAGAAAAATGCAAATTGGTTGTAGGTGATGATGGTTGTTTTTTTCAAAATCCGTGAAGAATTATTTTCTGAAAATTGGTGAGTATATTACTCTTACCACAATGCTTCTGCTCACCAAAAATCAAAACCATCTGATGCACGGATCTTGAGATATAGGAAAAATGGCTGTAGGTGATGATGGCTATTTTTTCGAAAACCGTGCATTGGACTGAGCTAGAACTTACCAATTTTGTTCATCATAATATTATGCATTCCCTATCCAAAAATCCTGAGGATCCAATGCATGTTTTGTGAGATATGCTCAATTCAAATTCTGGATTTTATATAAGGAACAATATGTATGAGAAAATGAATAAACTGTCACAAAAGATTTCCTGCCCTCTGGAAATATGATTGCATTTGAGATCCTATAGAGTGTTTAGCAACCTCTATCTTCATCCTCCCCAATTGAATTTGTTGCATGTCCTCGTGCAACTTGGCATGGGTCATGAAAGTGAAAAAGGAAATGGAGCATGGTGAGGGAATTTTCCAAATTATTCATTGCTAGCATGTAAGGAATTGCATGATTAAAGGTTAGAAAACAACATGCCTCCCCTTACCCAAGAATGATGCTGAACTATGAAATAGGAACATGGTTGGTGCTGTTGCTGGTGCAATTGCTATAATTGTTGGATCAGAGAAGATGTCACTGTTAAAATTTAATATGCTAAGACAGAAAATAGCAGCATTACATTCCATTTCACAATAATAGCATATACAGGATCGTTGAAGAAACAACAAGCATAGCATAAACACAAGAGACACAGATTTATCCTGGGAAACCCTCATGGGGTAGAAAACCCAGTAAAGCTTCCTCAATATAGATGACCAGTAATATACAAAGATGCAAACCAAAGACATGATCTCCTCCTCCACCATAGCAGACCTCTCCTCCACAAGTGCGCCTCTCTCAAGTGTGTGAGTGTATCAAATGAGGAATACACCTCCTCTATTTATACACTACTCTGACATATCTTTTACACAAGTACATGTAGGCTCGTATTTAACCAATGGGTTAAATACCCCACTACAACTGACTGGGCTGACCCCTCTAGGGTGGTCTAATAACCCTTTGACCCACATAACACATACAGGGCCGACCTCCACTAGGGAAGTCTAATAACCCGAGTTACCACATTCCGACGGAGGAATAAAAATCTCTGGATATACAATAAGATCTTTACGGAGGAATGAAACATCTCCGGAATAATAAAGTACAATTATAATCTTCTTTGAAGTTACAATATCTCAACACTCCCCCTTAACGAGAAGGATATTATAACAACATCTGCACGAGCAAGGAGTCATCAACATCATACATGATACATCTATAAATCATTGGAAGCTTTCTCAACATCATCAGTAACTCAACCAGTTACTGGAACATCTTCAATATTGGAACATCAACATCTTCAGTACTGAGTCTTTATCTTCTGCAGTACTCAAACAGCTACAGTAACATCAATATCTGAATCCTTACGATCATCAGCATCATCATCACACGATCATCAACATCGTCATCACACGATCATCAGCGTCGTCACATCATCTTGATCTACAACATCTGGTTCATCACGATCTACAGCATCGTCATCATACGATCATCAGCATCGTCATCATACGAACATCAGCATCGTCATCATATGATCAACAACATCGTAATCAGCATCGTCATCATACGATCAATCAGCATCGTCATCATACGATCAACAACATCGTCATCAACATCGTCATCATACAATCAACATTTTCCAGGGTGATCAATCCTGCTCTCTTTAGGACATACGTCCATGGATGATGCAATCCAGTCATGTACCTTTTGAACCGAAGTCCAGGGATGATCCAGTCCTGTCATGTACCTTTTGAACCAAAGTCCAGGGATGATCCAATCCTGTCATGTACCTTTTGAATCGAAGTCCAGGGACGATCCAGTCCTGTCATGTACCTTTTGAACCGAAGTCCAGGGACGATCCAGTCCTGTCATGTACCTTTTGAACCGAAGTCCAGGGATGATCCAATCCTATCAATTCTCGGAGACCTCATGTCTACGGCTCAGTTCACAGGACCAAAGTCCAAGGATGATCCAATCCTTATCGTACATTTAGGACCACGTCCAAGGATGACTTAATCCTCAACCGTACATTTAGGACCACGTCCAAGGATGACTTAATCCTCCACCGTACATTTAGGACCACGTCCAAGGATGACTTAATCCTCCATCGTACATTTAGGACCACGTCCAAGGATGACTTAATCCTCCACCGTACATTTAGGACCACGTCCAAGGATGACTTAATCCTCCACCGTACATTTAGGACCACGTCCAAGGATGACTTAATCCTCCACCGTACATTTAGGACCACGTCCAAGGATGACTTAATCCTCCACCGTACATTTAGGACTACGTCCAAGGATGACTTAATCCTCCACCGTACATTTAAGACCACGTCCAAGGATGACTTAATCCTCAACCGTACGTTTAGGACTACGTCCAAGGATGACTTAATCCTCCACCGTACATTTAGGACCACGTCCAAGGATGACTTAATCCTCAACCGTACATTTAGGACCACGTCCAAGGATGACTTAATCCTCCACCGTACATTTAGGACCACGTCCAAGGATGACTTAATCCTCCACTGTACATTTAGGACTACGTCCAAGGATGACTTAATCCTCAACCGTCCACCAAAGACTTCATTCTCGAAGACATACGTCTACGGCTCTTCTTTCGGACTGAAGTCCAGGGATGATCCAATCCCCTCACATGTTCACCAAGAACTTCATTCTCGAAGACATACATCTACGGCTCTTCTTTCGGACTGAAGTCCAGGGATGATCCAATCCCCTCACATGTTCACCAAGAACTTCATTCTCGAAGACATACGTCTACGGCTCTTCTTTCGGACTGAAGTCCAGGGATGATCCAATCCCCTCACATGTTCACCAAGAAGTTCATTCTCGAAGACATACGTCTACGGCTCTTCTTTCGGACTGAAGTCTAGGGATGATCCAATCCCCTCACATGTTCACTAAGAACTTCATTCTCGAAGACATACGTCTATGACTCTTCTTTCGGACTAAAGTCCAGGGATGATCCAATCCCCTCACATGTTCACCAAGAACTTCATCAAGACATGTGTCAATCATGTATCCTCATCATCAAAACATGTATAACAAAACATGTATCCTCATCATCAAAACATGTATAGCAAAACATGTATCCTCATCATCAAAACATGTATTCTTATCATCAAAACATGTATCCTCATCATCAAAACATGTATAGCAAGACATGTATCCTTATCATCAAAACATGTATCCTCATGCATAACATCTATCATCAAAAGCATGTATACATCTATCATCAAAAGCATGTATATATAACATCAAAAGCATGTATGCATCTATCATCAAAGCATGTATACATCTATCATCAAAAGAAAAAATATAAGATTCCTAAATCTAAATAATTCTAAGTAACTAAGTGCAGTAAATAGGTAACCTCATCATTGATGAGACAGACTTGTTATCAGATACTATGCTACTCCCCCTTTCGAGGAGAGTTCTTTTGAACTATACCAAGCTTGTCTCGAAAGTATTCAAACTTCACTCGAGACAGAGGTTTAGTCAAGATATCAGCAATCTGATCCTCAGTGCTTATATATTCGAGCTTGATAGCTCCTCTTTGCACCATATCTCGTATATAGAAGTATCGTATCTCTATGTGTTTTGACTTATCGTGGAACACAAGATTTTCAGTCATCTTAATGCAGCTTTGATTGTCACACATAATCACAGTGGGATCCATTTCTAAGTCAAACACTCCATATAATAGCTTCTGAAGCCACACTGCTTCACAACTGGTAGAGTAGACAGCCATATATTCTGCTTCAGCAGTACTGAGAGCCACACTAGATTGTTTCTTGCTGAACCATGAGATCATGGCAGATTCAAGACTATAACATCCACCTGATGTACTCTTTCTGTCTGAGACACTTCCTGCCCAATCAGAATCTGAGTAACCATGTAAACGGAGTTCATGACCTCCAAGATAATATAGACCAAAAAATCTAATGTACCTTTTAGGTACCTCACTACATGCTTTGTAGCTATTAAGTGAACCTTTCTAGGTTCTACTAGATACTGACTTAGGGTATTTGCAGCAAAGCATATATCTGGCCTAGTATGACCCAATGATTTGTCTATATAGGGTTAGGTCCACTAAATACGATGAGTCATTAACTAATAACTTCAAGTTGGAGTCCATGGGAGTGGCCATGGCTTTATACTCCAACATATCAAATCTTTTTAGAAACTTTACAGCATACTTACCTTGATTTAAAAGATTCCTTTTGGATCTTGCCATACTTCTAGACCTAAGAAGTAGTGCATTAATCCGAGATCCTTCATTTTCATTTCTGCAGCCATTTTCATGACCTGTTTCTCATTCCTTGTCAGAAAGAGATCATCGTCATACAATAATGGTATGATAGGTTCATCATCCACAACCTTAAGGTAAAGGTTAGGAACAACTTTACTTCTGGTAAAGCCCAAGCTTTGTCATGAAGCTGTCAATTGTCCATTATTCACACTCTGCATTGAGTGATCTTCTGCATATCTATCTGTGCCATCTCTCGTCAGATGGGTCTACTAATATGAGTCTCAAAATCATTCGAACTCTGTGGTGAGTTCTTTCTTGCATCCATGTCATATGTGTATAGAAGCCATATTCAACCTTGTAGCAAAGGTTGAGATCCACATCACCCATGATGATCATTAAGCTCATCAATTGACTACCGATCCTGGGAACCCATACAGAACCTGATTCATACTTCTTCTTTAATTACATCATTAAGAGATTGGTCTTATCTAGTCCCTTGGAGCAAAACATCTTATCATGATTCTCTTCCTCTTTCTAAGAGAATCTCTTAACCACAATCTTTCTATAGTGTGTTTGATTTGTAAATCTTTTGTTGAACATCCATCGCTTGTTCAAAGTTCATCATTCATCATGATCTTTCCTACAAATCAAAATTAAGTACATGATTAGTAATACTTCATAATCATCAAATCATATTGACATGATAACCTATTATGCATACAGATATCATTTACATAGTTATGCAACTATTTTGACCAATACTTTGGCACAACACTTTCCCATATCCTGTATGCATACAGTGGCTATCTAGATGCCTTCCATCTCTACCAGAACATACTATCGAGAGTGTGCACATCTCTCAGCATGTCAGCAAAGAGGTTTCATTCTAGACAAGCAACAATGGAATGTTTGTCCAACTTACGAATCATATGCATATTAGCAGTATACTGTTCAATGCTTTATGAATGTTTACACTAGGAATACAAATATGCATACAAGCAATATCATTTACTGTTTCTAATAACAACTCAAATACTTATCTTTTATGTTTGTGTGGTTGCCTACCGCTTGATCTTCTGTATGTCTTCTGAACTTCTATTCATTCTGTACCACTGTGCATGCTCAAGTGTACACTAGTGTCATCCTCATGATCTCATACACAAACATACATAATATTATCAAAACATTCTAATTCTAAATAATCTTGAATATGTATAGTCATGATCATTAGTATTCAGGGTTTCAAGGAAGTCTTCTTTTACTCATGCATATTCTTGTTTGATCTAGTTAGTTAAATCATCAACCAAGATAAGAGACATAATATGCATAAACCCTTGATTACTAACCAATCATACCAAGTATACTTACATAAGGTATCCTAACACAAGGTAATATTCTAACATGACATAGGAAAACATACCTGGATTAGTATACCTACTTAGTTATGTACAACATACCTAAACAATCTCTTCAATGATTTAGAGATCCTGAGCTGGAACCTGCATGTCTCATAGGTTAAACATAATATAACAAAGTCATACATACCTCGTGAGTCTTTGTCTTCATGTTGTCATGGTCATGGAACTTGATTTTTCTTTTGTGATGTACCTGTCTCTTGTTAACAGACAACATCAACCTCACACAACACCATAATGCATAAGTACAATCATATAGCCCTAATCAATGAATGTCTTCGATCATTCACATGCATCCATATTGTTACTAGGGTGATAAAACAATTAATAACATTAATCAAGATTGTACTAATAAATAACATGAAGACAAACACATTATGAGCTTAATCAAGAATCATATTTCAAGGCATACCTGAACCTCCTTAAGTCATACCTATCGAGACTTTTTGTAGTCTTCTTATGTAAGGCCTTAGCCTAAACTCCCCCTGAAACTTGATCTAGAGCTTGATTAGGGTTTGCTAGAGAAACCCTAAAAATTCAATCTTTGACTTTCACACTTCTGAATGGATGGAAGAATGTGTCTTGCTGAGCTGATCAAACTAGCATTCTTCAATTTTGAAATCTCCAAAATTTGACCCCTCAAAATTGCCTTCGAAACTTCTGGATCTTCTGGACAGGAATCCGAACTAGGGTTTGATGAAGCCCACCCTTCTGTCCAATCAAAAGGTTTGATCCAAGGCTCTAACCTCTTATTTTTCTGAGGAGCTTCCAGCCGTGGACTCCGATTCCAAAAATTCTAACTTTCTCCGAAACCCTAAATTCCGGAAGCCATGAATAAAGGTGCTCCGAAAATAATTCTGTTTTGACAGAAATATGTACCTGATTGTTTCTGCTATAAATATGAAATTTTCACTCCACAGGGTCTGAAAACTTTTTCTGCAGTAGCCTGACCTATCATCTTTCCATCCTGACAGGTCTGACCTCAATTGGATTTTCTGAGAGAGAGTTATGCCAAGTGTCGCAATGTGACCTGTTTATGGGATAATACAGGAGAGCAAACTTGTATGACGTTCCACGTGTCACTGTTTGAACTTCAGCCTCTAAAAACCTTTTCTAAGATAGCTCGCTCTGTTATCTTTCCATATTGACAGGTCTGACCTCAATTGGAATCTCTGAGAGAGAGTTATGCCAAGTGTCGTAATGTGACCTGTTTATGGGATAAAATAGGAGAGCGAACTTGTACGGCGTTCCACGTGTCACTGGTTCAGCTTCAGCCTCTGAAAAAGTTTCCTGAGATAGTATAGTTTGTGTACTACTTGTCACTTTTTACGAAATTTCATTTGGAGCTTCCTAGCCCAAGTTATGACCTTTTTTCCTAGGTCACCTAATTTTGACTGAGATCTGGAAGAGGCAGAAACCCTAACTTGTACTGATCATAACTTACAAAGTACAACGAATATGAGGGTTCCCTTTGGACATAAGATACCTAGGGATGTTATCTACGACTTGTAAAGGTTTCAGATCCTGAACCTTCACCAAAATGGATTCATAGCGAAAGTTCCACAATGACTGGTTTTTTCTATATAAAACCCTAACCTTCAAATTGTCGTAAGTAAAGCAAGTGTCGTAAGTGCCATACCTTGCCTTCCTTCAGTTTAGCTCTGATACCATGTTAAAATTTAATATTCTAAGATAGAAAATAGCAGCATTACATTCCATTTCACAATAACAACATATACAGGATCGCTGAAGAAACAACAAGCATAGCATAAACACAAGAGACACAGATTTATCCTGGGAAACCCTCATGGGGTAGAAAACCCAGTAAAGCTTCCTCAATATAGATGACCAGCAATATACAAAGATGCAAACGAAAGACATGATCTCCTCCTCCACGATAGCAGACCTCTCCTCCACAAGTGCGCCTCTCTCAAGTGTGTGAGTGTATCAAATGAGGAATACACCTCCTCTATTTATACACTACTCTGACATATCTTTTACACAAGTACATGTAGGCTCGTATTTAACCAATGGGTTAAATACCCCACTACAACTGACTGGGCCGACCCCTCTAGGGTGGTCTAATAACCCTTTGACCCACATAACACATACAGGGCCGACCTCCACTAGGGAAGTCTAATAACCCGAGTTACCACATTCCGACGGAGGAATAAAAATCTCCGGATATATAATAAGATCTTTACGGAGGAATGAAACATCTCCGGAATAATAAAGTACAATTATAATATTCTTTGAAGTTACAATATCTCAACAGTCACTGCTGCAGGATCATAAAAATGTAACTATAAATGTTGCTGTTGAATCATGGAGAATGCGACTGCTATTGTAGATGTGACTGCTGGATCAGAGAAGATGTCATTGCTGTAGGATCATAAAAATGTAATAGTAAATGCTGCTACGGCTGTAACTGTATCATGGGTAGTGAAGGAATCAGAACTACTGTTGTTGAATCATGGAAAATGTGGAAGGCAGAAATTGGAACTGCGGTACCCTCATAGATCTATAACTATTGATGGAGTCATGAGAAAGAATGTATAGTCTTCACCTGCTACAAAAACCCAATGGTACAGTTCTAATCATGCGAATGTATGTGTTGAGGTCGAGCATGAGGAGAAATCATTGGATTACTGGCCATTGATGAATGTCATTAACCAATGTGAGGCAAACTCATCATTAATGTCAATGAGTGCCAAGGTACCTGAGTACATCTTGCGAAGTGCGAATAGATGTGTTGATGTCGAGCCACTTGCAAGATCTAACGATCAAGGGACATTGATGTATTCCCATGATTGTTAGCCAGAGAACTTGCCATTAAGGCATGCAAGCCTCCACGTACTCAAAATGAACTCTAGTCTCTATCCCAAATAAGGTGTTGAGGTCGATGGGGAAAGACTTGTTGAAAGGTGGAGCTTAAGGAATCCCACATCAATCAACGTGAGTTTTTACAAAAAGATTGTTAGGACTATAGGAAAGATCTCAGTAGAAACATTGTTTATGGCAAGGAAATGTAATCATGGAAAGGGAGCTGGTTTTATTCATTAGGAAAACTGAAATGGAAGAAGAAGGAAAAAATGAACTGAAAAAGATAAAGGGATGTATGCAACTCAGAAAAATAGGTGTGTGTGAAGTCATGCCGGATAAGGAAATGGAAAGTGGACTTCAACATGGATGACTAATGTGATTTGAAGGAGAAATGTGGGTAAACAGATCATGACGCAGTTGGTTTCTGTCTAGCGGGAAATGTCATGAAATGTGCGATGAAAAATTTAGCTCCTCCACGCTTTCAATGAGGCATGTTTTATGAAAATATTTGTGATTCTTGAAAATCACTTCTGCATGAAATTGGATTGTCTTCGAACCTGAAAAGAAAATTAGTACGAATCCTGCATGAAAACTGTGAGAGGTTCGAAAATCAGAACATGCAGAAATAAGTACACATGTAGCAAATTACAAAAATAAATAAAATGCATTTTTACCGATTGTCGTTGCGGCTTGTTTCGTCATTGATTGCTGCGTGAAGTGACTTGAGAAAAACAAATTAGCGTAAATCATAAAAACATTTGTTGATATTGTTTTCAGGAATAATGGAAATGTCCATTTGCTGTTTTGGTTTTATAATTTTTATTGTTTTTTTTTCTTTTTATTTTTACATTACACATCAAAATAAACTGCAAAAATTATGCTAAAGAAAACGATAGTACTGTCTTGTCTTCATCAAATCTTCCCATGTGCATAAGTAACGGTTTACTTGCTGATACCTGTCATTAAAGTTCCATAATTTTAAATATGCTTCTTAGGGCCATTGTCAAATTTATTCAAGCAATCTGAAGTTGTGCCTGAGTATGATCCTCATCAATTTGTTGCATTAATTCCAAATATTTTTCTTGCATGATCAGACTTGTACATTGTCAAATATAATTCAGAGCATACAATTCTAGTGCAAGAAATAACAATCAGGGAGCAAACACATTCAATGCATTCACCACACACAAAACAGAGCATTCTATTTGGAAAAAAGAATATCCATCGAAGATTTCATTATTTCCTTGACCTCCTCTCAGGGTCCATGGTTTCGCAAAAGAGCTTTCCAAAAATACACTCAGACCGTGAGTTCTACTACGTTCCCTTCTAAAAAAATGATAAGAAATGAACATGATAGCAAGGAAATTTCAAAGCGACGCTCATAATAAATTCATCCAGTGAAGATCGTATACTAGCTTGCAGTGCCGAAATTTCACAGCTTCAACCTTGTGGAACCCCAGTATCAATTCCATCAAACAAAAGACAATAATTGCAACAACAAATAAGCTCCTGCTTCTTTTATTTTCGATGGAAATAAGTAGGCTGCGGAAAAAATTGCACAGGTCAATCAGTGCTCGAAGAGATGGTATAATATCCATGCTTGGCATCAAATCTCAACTGAATTAAAATTTAGACCTGGCGATAGACTCACTTGTCAATTTCACTCTTAATTTGATTAGAATTATGATCTCTCGCAACAACATTTAGGTAAAGGCAGTAAAGGATAGTTGTGTAGGTAAGATTTGGTGAATGCAAAATCTTGGAGCGGACCCTAGCTTCCTGAATTTCGGTGAATATGAGTATAGATCACGTAGAGGTTGAAATTGAGCAGATCCAAGCGTATTTCGTTATCCAAAAAGATTTTAATGCTAACTTTGGAAATGTCACAAACTAGATTTTAGATATACGTGGAAAATTATCACAGAGATCTTTGGTTGATTTTTTTCCTTTTGTAAAATTTAGATATCCTCACCCTGTCTCAGTCGGGTTCTCTTTGCAAACAACGAGCACTGCATTCCAGATTGTCCATGTTCATCAAACATCCCAAAGTAAGAGAATGCAATCAAAATAAAACAGGCCCAAGCATGCAAAAAATAAAAATAAAAATAAAATATAGTTACCTGGTTTTCTCTTCTAGCAAGATCATGATAAAATCAATCCGAGAACCAAAATAAACAAAAATGTTCTTTGCAGGCATTGGATTAAAGACAGTGAGTGACCCACGTAAAACTCACTCCGACCTTTGTCGGAATTTGATTGTTGGCCGCCAGTATCAACCATAAAATATTTGGCACAGGTGGAAGCCATTGAAATCTCATCAAGCTAGTGGACAAGATTATCGATCAGGCATGCCATCGATCTTGGAAACATTTCTGCGCATACAACCAGAACATTTGTTGTTCTCGTCACCGCTGGCTCCGTCATCACCGCATCTCCAGCACCGTTTACTTCCAATATCACCACCTTTTCATTTTCCAGAGCATCTTTGCAGATAATGCAACGAGGGGATTCAAAGTAGCTTGACTTTTGGAGGTTTCCCCATGTGGGTCATTTCCATTGGCCAGAGAAAGGATGCCACTTTTGGACAGATGTGCGCTGCCCAAATATTCTCCTCTGGTCCGAGTCTAAATAAAACCTATAGGATTCCTTGACAGAATAAGATTTGTATCCTCTTGGGCCCTCTCTTAAAATGTAAAGACCAACCCTTGCATTGAGCGACTAGATCTTCCTCGTGAAATCAAATTTGGAAAAGTGGAATGAGAGTAGGAATAGCATGACAGCTAAAAACAATATCTCCAATACCGCATCATTTAAGTCAAGAAGATTGCTGCAAATCAAATTGATACCCAATCACAGGATAGATGGGATTTTAGTTTTGCAACCACCAGTAGAAAAATCTCTTTTTTCAGTTGAACGTGAAAGTGGATCCCATATCAAAGATATGAGGAGATAAATACTGATGGCAGAAATTGCGTTAAATGATTGTTGCAATCATATCAGTCAGAATTTTTCCTTGAGGATATGAATCTGAAAACGGACTTGCTTACCTCGTCTCTAAATTTCTTTAAAACTTATGAGCGTCAGCATTTTAAATTTTGGCAAATATTATGATTTTCTATTTGGCTTAGTATAAGAATGGAAAGCATGGGAATTCAGCCAGCAATCACAGAAAACCATTAACCACAGAGCTGAGCGATGTAAAGCAACAGATTTGGATCTCCGCTCGCGTGAAATTGCAAATTGCTTATGTTGTTTATTTGTTCAATAGAAGCTTATGCGGTGGTTTCTGTACATTTAAAATTGCTTTTGTTTAATTGTGGTTGCAGGGTTAATTTCCAGGTGTCCACAAGATGAAGGACGAAGGCAAAGAGATGGCATCGCTGCCACTCAAACCAACTAGAAGCTTACAGGCGTGACACTGTTTCAGCTTGGAGTTACTGTTTTAGCATGGAAAAACGAAGACCTTTTATTATATTTGTAAGTTTTTCTTTTATTGCATTCCTAAATAAAATTTTAGCAATGGAGATAAATAATTTGCAAATTTAGGATGAAATCGATTAGGCATATTACAAAACATTAATTTATTCATTCCTGAAAATGTTTAGAAAACATCCTACTTTCTGATCCTCGCTATCGTGCACTAAGCGCGGAGGAGAGCATACTTATTCTAAGTGAAAGCAAAAATTGAAAATAAAATCCTACCTACTCTATGCTAATTAGAATTTAGAAAACAATTACGTGTAGTTAAATATCCAATGTAGTCATTCATGTAATAGTAATAAGAATATATTCAATGTCAATTTTGTGAATGAAAAATGAAAAAAAAAATGTGTGAAATTAGTTGTGGAAACTGTGATTTAACAAAATAAAAACAAAAACAAAATTGATCTAACCTGGTACTCGCTTGAAACCATCACTCGATAGGAATTTCGTAGGTTAATTTTTCACTCCTCAGATCATGTTGCCACTCCTCGTTGTCCTCCTCGATCTCCTGCTCGCATAATGTTTCGTCATCAGATGTGCAAGATTCTTTGTATGTTAATTCTTCATTTGTTTCTAAAGGAGTAATTAATCTCTCGGATGTTGTCAAGATCTCCTCTTCTCATGAAGAGGAGATCCTAACTTTTGCAAGGATCTGAGTGAGCTGTTCCAAGCTTAAACTCATTGTTAAACCATCTTGAAAAAGGGATTCTTACAGCACCCAAATCTAAATAAAACCTTAAAAATCACTCCTGCTGAAACAGATGAAAAACACTCTTGCTAAAACAAAAAACAATTACTCTTCACAGTTGCGGAAATCTAACACACTTGCTAAAATTGAAACACTCTTGCAGAAATTGAAATTCACACTCTAGTGTACGCTTGCAGGAAAAATCAAACTAAACTTCAATCCATCGTGCCTCCCCGTCAACGACGCCAAAATGTTGGGCAGATTTATTGTCATTAAATAAGTCCCCAAGCATTTAATTTATCAATCCGAAGAGTTCGTAGACTTACGAAGGACATGCCAAATATATGCAGGACTGAAGTGAAATTAATCTAATCTAACCTCCCTTGCTAATTGCTAATTTCTAATCTAATCCCCCCTTAAGCTGAAACACACAATTGCTAATCTAGTGCTGGAAGCTGAAATACATGACTTGAAATGAAATTGTTGAATTTAAATTAGCACACGACTAAAATGAAATTGCATAAAAATAAACTAACTAAGAAAGCAGGAAATTGCATGAATGAAACAGAACATGTGAAGAGCAACAAGACAACACGTGTGAGCTCGCGCTAACAATAAATCAATCTTTCATTTCAATAATCAAATCAACTCCATGAAAAAAATAATGAAAGCATGAAAACTACAACTATGAATCAAAGCTAAGAATCCCTTTCTCCTAATTACAAAGTCAAGACTAACTTCTACAATCTAAGACTAATCTCCCATATGAAGAGAGAACACTATCTTTTATACATGAGAGCCTTGAAAATAAGATAAGCATCTCATAATTACAAATCCACTATTCTCTCACTCAATTTCCCATTATTACAAAATATGATCCCTTTAAATCCTCCACATATATCTCACAAATTCTAGATAAGATATGCCATCAAAATCTCCATGGTCTTCTCCTTGAATAATTATCTCCTTGAAATGGTGGAGAGACGTTCGAGAATCCTTTTGAATTAATCCTTCACATATTCCTACACATTACAAAGCTCACATATTTTTGAGATATATATGAAAACATATTGATTTTCTAATATTTAATCATAAATTCACTTATAATACTAAAATGAATAAAGTGGAAAATAATAAGGTGAAACCCAAATATATGTATGGAAATGGTATAATGAAAGGTTAATGGGACGATGAAATGTGAGGAATAACAGAAGGTAAAGTGGATGAAAATATGACATTTCTGAGTCCCAACAACTTTCCTCAATATAGATGATCAACAATTACAAAGATGTAATCCCCAAACAAGAGCTCCTTCTGCTCCTATGTAGATATCTCTCTCTCCTCTGCGCAATTCACAAATGAGTGAATGAGTGAGTTAAATGAGGAACACACCTCCTCTTTTTATACTCAACTTCTATTTGAATTTTCACCCTAACTGGGTCGACTTCTCCTAGGAGAGTATAATAAACCCTAAATAGCTAACTCAGGGCCGACCCCACTAGGAAGGTCTAATAATGATAGTTACAACATTCTCTCGGAGGAATAAACATATTCGGATATATGATAAATTCCCGATGGAGGAATGAAACATCTCCGGAATAATAATATTCTTAGAAGTTACAATATTTCAACACTCCCCGTTAACAAGAAGGATATTATAACAACATCTGCAGCAGCAAGAAGTAATCAACATCATACATGATACATCTATAAATCATTGGAATCTTTCTTTAATAATCATCAACAACTCAAACAGTTACTGGTACATAATCAATACTGGAACATCAATATCTTCAGTACCAAGTCTTCATCTTCTGCAGCACTCGATCATCATCTGGATCTTCCGATCAACAACATCATTTGGATCTCTCGATTAACAACATCATCATATGGATCTCCCAATCAACAGCATCATCATCTCGAACTCTTGATCAACAACATCAATATCTGGATCTTCCTATCAACAACCTCATCGTTTGGATCTCTTGATCAACAACATCAACATCTGGATCTTTCGATCAACAACCTCATCATCTGGATCTCTTGATCAACATCATAATCTGCAACAAACATGATCCAATTATGGGATGATCAATCCCTCTCACTTTAGGAAATAAGTCCAAGGATGATACAATCCTGATCCACTTACGGGATGATTAATCCCTATCAATTTAAGACACCATATAATGTCTAGCGACGATGCAATCCAGATCTTCTTACGGGATGATCAATACCTATCAATTTAAGGCACCTCAACATGTCTAGGGACGATGCAATTCCAATTATAGGATGATCAATCCTGATCACTTTAAGACACCTAAACATGTCTAGGGACGATGCAATCTTGATCTACTTACAGGATGATCAATCCTTATCACTTTAAGACACCTCAACATGTCTAGGGACGATGCAATCCCGATCTACTTACAGGATGATCAATCCTTATCACTTTAAGACACCTCAAAATGTCTAGGGATGATGCAATCTCGATCTACTTACAGGATGATCAATCCTTATCACTTTAAGACACCTCAACATGTCTAGGGACGATTCAATCCCGATCTACTTATAGGATGATCAATCCTTATCACTTTAGGACATAAGTCCAGGGATGATACACTCCCACTTGTCCTCTTAGACAAAGTCTAAGTACCACTTCATCGATCTCATCATCGGAACAGGTAACCTAATCATTAACCTCATCGTCAGAACAAGTAACCTCATCATCGATACAGGTATCCTTATCATTGATACAAGTATCCACATCATCGACATAGTATCCTCATCATTGATACATCATCCTCATCATCGATACAAGTATCCTCATCATCGATACAAGTATCCATATAAATATAGGTATCCTCATCTTCGACCTTACTGTTGATATAGGAAATCTCATCATCGATACAATATCCTTGTCAATACAGGTATCCTCATCATCGACCTTATCACTCCCCCTTTCAAGGAGGGTCCTTCTGAATGACACCAAGCTTGTCTCAGAAATACTCAAACTTTACTTGAGACAGAGGTTTGGTCAATATATCAACAACTTGTTCATTAGTGCTCACATACTCAAGCTTGATAGCTCCTTTCTACACCATATCTTGTATATAAAAATATCGGATCTCTATGTGCTTTGACTTATCATGGAACACTGGATTCTCTGTCATCTTGATAGAACTCTGGTTGTCACATAGGATGACAGCGGGGTCCATCTCTAAGTCAAACAATCCTAATAACAACTTCCGAAGCCATATCGATTCACAACTAGTAGAGAAAGCATCTATATATTCCACTTCAGGTGTACTGAGAGCCACACTAGACTAGTTCCTGCTAAACCACGAGATCATGGAAGATCCCAGACAATAACATCTGCCCGATGTGCTCTTCCTGTCCGATACACTTCCTTCCCAATCAACATCTGTGTAGCCATACAATCTGAATTCATGATCTCCAAGATAACATAGACCAAAGTCTATCATACCCTTTAGGTACCTCATCACATGATTTCCAGCTATCAGGTGAACGTGCCTATGTTCCACTAGATATTGACTCAAGGTGTTCATAGCAAAGCATATATCTGGCCTGGTATTCGTCAGATAAATCAATGACCTAATAATCTGTTTGTACAGAGTCATATCCACTAACTCTGATGAGTCATTAGCTAACAACTTCAAGTTGGAATCCATGGGAGTGGCCATGGATTTTCATTCCAACATATCAAATCTTTTGAAGATTTTCACAACATACTTTCCCTGGTTGAGAAAGATTCCTTCTGGGTCTTTCCATACTTCTAGACCTAGGAAGTAATGCATCAATCTGAGATCTTTCATCTCAAATTCTATAGCCAGCTTCTTCTTGCTTGCCATGATCTGTTTCTCATTTCCTGTCAGAAAGAGATCATCCACATACAACAATAGTATAAAAGGTTCATCGACATCCATAACCTTAAGGTAAAGGTTAGGATCAACTTTACTTTTGGTAAATCCCAAGCTTGTCAAGAAGCTATCAATTCTTCCATACCAAGCTTTGGGAGCTTGCTTCAACCCATACAAATCCTTCTTCAGTTTGCATACGTGGGTTATTCTATCTTCAACCTCAAATGCTTGTGGTTGTTCTATATACACTTCTTCCTCAATCACACCATTCAGGAAAGCTATCTTCACATCCATCTGGTGTAATTCCCACTTCCTCATGGATGCAAGTGCCATGATGGTTCTAATGGAAGTGTACCTTGCAACTGGTGCAAATGTCTCTTCATAGTCAATTCCCTCTTTCTGAGAGAATACTCTGGCCACAAACCTTTCCTTGTACTTTTCAATGCTACGATCCACAACATGCTTTATCTTGTATATCCATTTGGAGGATACCACACTCTTGTCCTTTGGTTTGGGAACTATATCCCAAACATCATTCTTCATTATTGACCGATACTCCTCTGTCATTGCGTCTACCCACTCTTTCTTATGAGATGCCTCTTCATAACTAGTGGGTTCTTGATCCACAAGATCACACATCAAAGCCATATATCTAGAGAATGGCTTTGGTTTCTTGCTCACTCTAGTGGAGCCTTCAGAAGCTCCATACTTTTCTGCTCCTTGTATAATGTCTCTTGCCCATGCTAGCTTTCTCTTTCTTGATATGTTTATGGTAGGGGGTTCTTGTGGTTATAACATGTCTGGTCTTCAGGTGTTTCATCTTCTGGAGTGGGTGCAACTTCTGCAATTCTGGGAGGTGCATATTCCTCATATACTTCTTCATACCGACACTTCCTAGATCTCTTGAGAGTTGCTTATTCATCAAATGTGACATCCTTACTAATTTCCATATGATGGAATCCTGGGATGTATATTCTGAATGCTTTGGATGCTTCACAATATCCAACAAATATTCCCTTCTTTCCATAAGGATCCAGCTTAGTTCTCTTTTCTTTTGGTACGTGAATATAGATTGGGCACCCAAATATCTTGATATGGATTACCTCAGGCTTCTTCCTTGTGAACACTTCTTCTGGGGTCTTGAATTCAAGGGCAATATGAGTTAGTCTATTCTGTACATAGACTGCTATCCTGTCTGCTTCAGCCCATAGATACATAGGTAGGTCTTGATCATGTATCATTGTTTTTAATTCTTCCATAATGATTCTATTCTTTCTTTCTGCAACACCATTTTGTTGAGGATTGTAGGGAGTGGTTAGTTCCCTCTTGATTCCATCTTCTTTACAAAAGACTTCAAAATCCTTTGAAGTATATTCTCCACCATTATTTGTCCTGAGTGTCTTGATCCTCTTTTCTGAATGATTTTCTATCAAAGCTTTGAATTGAACTTCCCAAATACTTCATCTTTTCCCTTTAGGAAATATATCCAAGTCTTTCTTGAATAGTCATCAATAAATGTAAGGTAGTATTCATACCCAATCAAGCATGTGGAGGGCATTGGTCCACATACATCTGAATGGATTAATTCCAAAGTACTTTTAGGCTTTGTTTCACTCTTTGGAAATGGGTTCTTGATGTTCTTACCTTTTGCACATCCTTTGCAAGTGCCTTTATGATCAATCCTCAAATCTGGTAGTTCTATAACTACTTTGCTCACATGAGGTAGTGCTTTGTAGTTAATGTGAGCAAGCCTCCTATGCCATAGCTCACTTGGGCTAGTGGCATAATGAACAAGGGCAGCTTCTGGATGACCCTTGAGTTTGTATAGACCTCCTTCCTCTTCACCAATAACAATTGCATCCTCAATTGATTTTTCTTTGGGCCACATGAGTACTTGTCCATCTATGAATGCAACCCTAGGAAGCAATGGGGAGTCATCCCTAATTGAGGTAGAGATCCACGCAAATTAGAAGAAAAGAAGAACTTACATTTGCGCAAGTAATGCAACCTCTTTTCTATTGATGTCAAAAGGGGAGAAAAGCATGAAGTTGATTGCACACATGACATGAAGCTGAATGCAGAAACAACATTGAGAAAAGCATGAGTGCAAAGTCGATTGTAGGATAAGCATGAATCCAAGAAGTAATGTATGAGAAAGAAGACGTGAAAAGCATGAAGCATATTATTGAAGAAATAACATAAGGATGCAGTAGATGTGAAACAGCGTGAAGCATGTTATTGAAAAGACAACATAAATATGTAGCATACATGAAAGAGAATGAAGATGATCATGCATGCGGTCTACACAAGAAGTAATAAAAAGTAGAAGAATTATTGACATTATAATCCGCAGAATTCAAAAGCTCAAAGAACTCTAGGGGAGCATATACACACGGGGAGCACTACGACAAGTACATATGAAGCATATAGTTTAAGAATATTATACACAGCTTCATACGGTGTTGACATCAATGCCAAAGGAGGATACTGTTTAATTTTGGTTGTCATTGATGTCAACTAATGTCAAAGAGGATGTCAATTGATTTAGTTTCTGTCATTGATGTCAACTGATGTCAATGTGGATACAATATTCCTAGAGTAGTTTTAAGAAGTATATTGAAGCCACTTTAAATAATTATATGCACAATATGGTGAAATATATGGATGATAGTATGAATAATTTTATCTAGAAGTTGCATCCATTTTCAAGATGTGTCCCAAGGATACATCATGCATTGTTACAGCGTAATTTTCCACCTTGTGAGCATCAGCATTCTTTGGCCTACAGGATCCATTTCACTGACTCAGATCCACTTTATATCCTTCAGACACTATTTTTATCTAATATTTTCCCTTGTACCCAAGTTGCATCATTACGGTGGGCGTACCCATGATTTGCATCACTATAGCCTGCGGGTAACATGTAAAATGGTAAAAATACTAGTTTATTACTTTTTACTCCCAAAAAGCAGTCATAGGGTGACCTTTGGCCCTCCATTTGCCCCAAAACATCTCGATGTGTCCTTTTACTTACCTTTAGGAGGACTATATATTGAGCACATATGGCTTATGGATGGGAGGAGAAAGAAGAGCAAGAGAACTCTAATGGATATTTGCCCTATCTTGAGTCTACAC
The DNA here is from genome assembly GCA_027924585.1 of Larix kaempferi. NCBI lineage: Eukaryota > Viridiplantae > Streptophyta > Pinopsida > Pinales > Pinaceae > Larix > Larix kaempferi. The sequence continues at coordinate 8,543,528 of BSBM01000556.1, forward strand.
TCATTGATCCTTGTAGTTGTGAACCTCTTATGTTCACCTTCCAAACTCATATCATAGTTTGAGTTTTCCATTCCATGGAGGATTGAAGTGGTGGAGGCGCAAGTGGATTGACCCAGATCTTGGTTCAGATTGGTTGTCAGCAAGAGGTCGTATCACATTGTACTTCTTGTTGTTTATTAATAGAAATACTCATATTCTCGTCCATTAATGTTGTGAATGTTGTTTATACTACATTGGGTTGCATTTACTTATAATATCGTGGACCATTGATATTGATGATGTTAATGTTGTTTATATATTATATGTATTTGTTGCGTACTGGATGTCAAGACTAATTTGCAGATTCAAGTGCACAGATTGAAAGCTCCAACGGGGATCTACATCAAACGTTTGGATTGAGGTTGGTTGTATTCTTCATTATCTTAACATTGTCATTTATATAGCATAATACTGAGAATTGAGTTAATTTATGGTAGTTAGCTGTCTGTTGTGGTCTACCCCAAGCCATAGGAATTTTTCTCCAACAAAGAAATGGCGACTCCGTTGGGGAAAACATCCATTTTGGGGAATTTTTGAGCATTAGTCCTTATTTAGAGTTGCTGTTTGTCGAAGCTCTGTGTCACTGATTGGCCATTGAGATACACTATAGAAAACTAGTTTTTTTCTGAGCCATTGGACTCTTTGTTTTCCCATTTTCCTTTCCTTACCCACGAGTGAGCTTAGCTCTGCCCGCGTACACCTGCATCTATTTACACTACTGCTCACGGGTATCCGCAAGTATTCCTTCGATAGTAGCATACAGCTCCGACTTTGGTTGATTTATGAATTTTGATTGTTGTTGGGTTGGCTTTGGATGATCCCGAGTCTTTGTGGGCCTGATTCTTGACTGTTCCATGCCTTGTTTGTGACCATAACTCTTCTCTTCTCTTGGTTGAGCCTTGTTGGATTTTTACCCATCTTTGGATTTAGCCTTGTTTTTTTTTCCTATCGAGCTCATCCCATTGGATGAGTCTTACTGTTTGGAATCTGCTGGGTTGTCTTAGTGATCTCCCTTGCATTTCAGTGACTAGATAGTAGGATTTTGCTTGCATTTTTCATTTCCTTATATTGAAAAATACAAAAAAAAATACATATAGTTTTGCATTTTCCTTTTGCTTATAAGAGAATTTTTTATTTTTTTTTTGCTTTTATGTACTGCATCTTGCATTGAGTGCTTGCTGCTTTCATTTAGGTTCTGCTTGTGCATTGAAAATATAAAAGAGTTGCATTTTTATTTTGAAACCATTGGATTGATTTTGCATGCTAGTGGCATTGTTTTTATTGGATAGATGAATCTAGGATTTGATAATTTTGCATACTATTGAATCATATACATCACTAGTTTCACGACCATATCCTTTGAGTAACCACAGCCATTAAAATTAACGCTTAATCTTAAAATTGATTAGACCGATTTTATTTATAGGGTACACCAACTAGCATAGGTTTAGAGTCTTGGAATAGATCATTTTGAGTAAACAATCCAAAACTACTAGATGAAACATTATGTGTCTGACTAGGGAGTGGTGAAATCCATGGTATACATCAGTGTTCTTAGGAAGCTCTACTCAGACCAGAGTTAAGAACGAGGTCACAGGAGGTTGGTTGAGGAGATATCCCTCCAATATCGGATGAACGTGGGAGATATTTCCAGGGTTTGTTCGTATCTGGGGGTACTGAAGGTTCGTCCTCTTGTGCTTCGGGCTTAGATACCCTACCCATATGACGGATCCCACCTGCGACTATCCCCCTGAGCATTGGTTATATTGTGGTGACCATAGTTTCCTTACCTAGGTATCGCATAGGGTACTTGCAGTGGTTATGCTATTTGTGTCCTGAGTCAGATAGGGGTCGGACAACATAGTTTTCGTTGTATAGGGACTTGACCCTGTGCATGCAGTGAAGTCTGGGGGCCGTTATAACTGATTCTGTTACCTCCGGCTATAGTTTGGGAGTCTCAAGCCTCTCCTAGGTGAGACATACCGGCTCTAGTGTCGAAAGCTCATTTAGCCACTCTGTTTGTTTGCTCTTGGCTGTAGTTTCTCTAAGTGTGTACTTTTGATTAATTCTTTTTGATCGATAGTTGGCCTTTAGGGGACATGTTGATTTTATAGTCTCTCCGGAGATATCATGGCGCGGAGTCCTGCTCCTCGTCGATCTCACCACACGACTTCTCACGCTAATCCTAATGCTGGGGGTGAGAACATACCTCACCATTATGGTCATTACAACACGGTTCCCACTACGAATAGTACGTATATGCCCCATACTTATGGTGGCAACCCTTACTACAACACAGTTGGTGCCGGCCACCAGTACAACCCACCTCAATATGGTGCCCAAAACACTTATATACTTGCTTACTCTCATACAGGTTAGGTCGAAGGAAGTTATCAACCTTACGGACATGGTCAAGCTTATGGTCTGTCAGTTCCTCATTATCAGCAGTTTAATGCTCATGGTCAAGATTTTGGTCCACCTTATAATTCGCTTCCGTACAACCAACATTTTATGGGGGCTTATAATCAATCTTTCCAGCTGCAGCTCCCGTTCCTTGCACGTTTGAATCTTCTGGATCTTTCGATGCTCACGAATGATCCGGTGTGTCACGACCCTAATTGGCCTCCGGTCCCTACCAAGATCCCTTCGGACATTCCTAAGTTTGAGGGGAAAGGTGGTGAGGATCCAGGTGATCATGTCACAATGTTTCACCTTTGGTGCTCCTCCAACTCATTGAATCACGATTCCGTTAGATTACGACTATTTCAATGCACCCTCACGGGGGAAACTGCGAAGTGGTATGTTGAGTTTCCTGGGAACACTTTTAGGGGATTCAATGAGATCGCTTTGGTTTTCTTGGACCATATCCAGTTGTCAGTTCGCTATGATACTGGTACTAAAATTTTGTCTACCTTCCGTTAGAATGAGGCCACACATATTTCTGACCACGTTCAAGAATGGCATCGGTGGAAGAGGTTAGTGAAAGCCAACATTCCTCCAGAGTTTCTGTTGGAATGGTTCCTCAAGTCTCTACTCCCATATATTGCTAAGGATGTTTCCTTTCTCCAGTCCGGAAATACCAATATCAGTGCCGAAAACATCTTCGCCTTCAGTGTTTCAAAGTTGTCTTGACATTCCGGGGACCACTGAAATAGTGCATCCTTCTTCAGGAATTTCTCCATAGGGGCGGTAATCGCAGGATAACCCCCGATGAACTTGCAATAATACCCCGTGTGTCCCAGCGTTGTGTAACTGCTTAATAGTGGTCGGTGGCTGCAAGCTCAAAATGACCGCAATTTTGGCCATATCGACTAACAACCCTTTCTTACACACAATATGGCCAAGCAATATTCCAAACGGTGCACACAAGATGCATTTCTTTAGATTCAGCGATATCTGGTGATGTCGGCATCACTCCAGCATCAGTCGCAGATTTGCCAGATGATCGCAGACCAATCCGTAGACTGTCCAATCGTCCATGTATACCTTCAAAAACCTTTGAATGAAGTCTTTGAATGCAGCAACGACAACCCACGAAAATATCGCAGGTGCATTCTTCAAACCAAACGGCATTACAGTGTATTGAAAGCAGCCCCATTCAGTAACGAAAGTTGTCTTATAGCGATATTCTTTGGAAATGCGGATCTGATGATAGCCAGAGAACCCATCTGTGAAGGAGTACATCTCCTGGCCACCCACACCTTCAAGCACTTCATCAGTAAATGGAGTGGGGAACGGATCATGCAAACGTGCATCATTTAGCTTCCTAAGGGCAACGCAAATGTGCACTTCACCAGTATTCTTATCCTGCACCACCATAGGACTAATCCATTCTGACTCCTCAACTGGTTCAATAATACCAGCTTCCAACATGCGATCTAGTTCATCCTTGACCTACTCCTTATGTCGTGGATTCAATCGATAGGGTCGCTGCCGGATCAGCTTAGCATCTAGTTTTAATGGAATCTTCATTTCTCCTTAGTCGCCCAGAATCCCCTTCATGTCAGAAAACTTGGTAGGAAATATGTCCTGAAACTCATGGAGCAAATCAGTGACCTTGCTTATCAGCTCATCATCCTAGTAATCCCTGACATTTGTGAACTTCAGAGTGTCCTCTATCCCAATGTTAATCTTGCGGATCTTCAACGGCTGACTGATTAGGTTTCTTGGTGCATTAGGTGGTACCACAGCACGAATTCCTTCTGACTACGGGATATTCACATTCCGGGGATCATCACCATATTCTGGCCCACCACTGATATTGAAGTGTTCCATGAAAGACTGCATTTGGCAGTGCCTATGCGGATCCGCAGAATATGCTACCAGGTCAACCTGCAGAATTACATCATGGATGAGCTGTAATGCATTATTAACCTCTGGATCGACATCCACAAAACTGAATGTATGGGTAAAACACACCGTGAGCTCCAACCAAGTAGAAATTTCCCCTCGCAACTCAGCTGCAGTATACCATGAGCGTGCCATCTCATCGAAAGTATGGATAAAATCATGGACCCACTCATCTTTTGGTCGCGATACCCATAGCCATTGACATTCCATCAAGTGACAACCCGAATCAGTCCGACCATCATACTTTCCAGTGTGGTAAATCTCAGAATCACCAAAACGTACCATCATCAATCTTCGACCTTTCGATCATCCATCAATTGATGCCTTGTGTGTCACCCACCATTGTGCTGGAGTAGCCTTCAATGCTTCATTCAATGCCAGCAATCGCTATGGTTCAGAAACTCTTTCTTCGAACTACATCAGAAAGTCGGATAAGCCGAGTAGTCCTTCATATATTGGTAGTGTAACCGTTTCAGTTGCGACATGGCATAATGACTGTGTGACCAACCTGCACTTACGAAGCGACACTTCATGCAAGCAGTTCTACCAATTTTCTAGCGCATAATCAGAGTCGAAAGACGTAGAGCTGTCAAAGCGCCATCCCAGCTCACCGTTGGCAGTCGGATGTATATAATATTCAGAAATATTGAATGCATGGTCCCATTCGCTGGGATCGTCGTCCTTCATTCTCTCTATGTAGTGGCATCCTTCAGCTGGATCCAATGGGGCGATAACTCTGAGATCGCAATTTTCAAAAGTCATCATCCATCGCTTGAAGTTGATTACAGCTCCACTATCATTATCCCATCCAATCCCCAACAGTGCGGGAAAAGAGCTGCCGCCTTCGACAACTTCTATGACATCAAAGTCGGCATAGGTTTTCATACCCTTGATATCTACCACTAACTGCAGAACTCGCCCAATGGGTGTTAATTTCGCATGGTTAGACTATCAGAGCTATACAGGAGACCAACTCAATCGGGGGCTCCCCATCTTCTGCCAGGCCTGCTTGGTCAAGATGTTAACATCCGAACCAAGATCTAGAATAATTGAATTATCATCGTAGTCACCAATTTGAATATTCATCCGCATCTCCTTACCCGTCTTCTGTCATTGCAAGGAATTAACCGCGAGCTCTTGTCGATCCTGGGCTGGTCATCGTAGCAAGGCTTGAATCATAGCAAGAGCATCAGGATCTCTTGGCAGGGAAAAATAGTGTTCCAAAAATGCTTGAAGTGTGCTGGATCACCGCGACGGGCTAACCTCTGAAGTAGCATCAAAAGTAGAGGGTATGTCATACATGATGGCTTTACCTTGGTCGTTTCCCAATGCACGTCGTGGCTGAAGAAACGTCTCCCATTCTTCATCAATGTCAAATGATACCTTCTTTTGTCCATCTAACCGGGTCGTTGAGCTGTCTTGTCCAGTTATATTTCCTCCTCGAGTGACCACAGCAATGGAAGCGTCTTGCGGTCTTGGTTCTGCAGAAATTGTCGCAATGTTTGCACCGTGTGGCTGATTCGGTGGTATGTTCCCTGGTTGATTTACATTTTGATTTATGTTCTGATTCGGCCATGGATTCTGGTTCTGCACTTGTTGCTATACTTGGTTCTGAGCGGGCTGCTGTGCCTGGGGCTATGTCTGCAACTGGGGAGTGTTCCCTGGCTGCCATCGTGTAATCAACTGTGGACAATTCTCAACTGTATGATCGTTAACAAAATAGAATGTACACTAGTTCTGCAGTAGTGGGAAGTCCCACTGAAAGTATCCCCATACCGCACAGTGATAGCATTGAATAGGTCCGCGACCACCTCATCTTCCTCCGCGACCAAATCCTCCACCACGTCCTCCCTGGTATCCTCCCCGGAATCCTCCCTACTGCTGGTACTGTGGTTGGTTAAACTGTTCTACCTTGGTGCCAGTTGCATCCCTTGCCCTTGTTGTGCATACTGCGGTTGCTATACATATTGTGGCTGTTGTGGAGCCATCTGCATAGGAGCATTTTTGCGGCACGTACTCCGGTAATTGCTGCTACTGTGGTACAAACTGCATCTGTGGTTGAGGTAGCAGCTGGGATACCTGTGGCTGCGGTTGCGATTGTTGTACGGCATGCTAATCGTCCTTGACATAGAATGCATCATACATTCTTTCTTGTAGCAACTCATATGCATGGAAATCTTTGTCATCATGACCCACCAACTTGCAGAATGTACAATAAAGATTCCTCGAGGTGGTAACCATTTTCTGCATATAAGGGGAATTGTCCTGACTATGCCCATACACCTGGAAGACGTGAGACCATGGCATGCTGCCGCCATTCAATGGGTTTGGTGCCCCTGACACAAAATAATTGTGGAAATACGAGCAATTGTCCTTCGTCTGCCCTTCTCCTCGGCATCGTTTACACCATACTCAATCGCGCTATTCCTTGCCTTTCTTCAAATCTTGCAGCTGTATAGTCAAGTTAGCGAGCTGTGTCTGTATCTGTGACATCCCGGCTGCATTTTATCCAATCGGCGATGCCTCCAATCGCATTGCAATCTCTAGAGCTTCCTAGGTGTCGACATATTTTGTTGCATCAACGGGAGCCAAATGTGTGGTAGTAGTGCCGCGATGAACCATTCTTTATGTTGGATGGCACTCATATCGAAACTAACATTTTCCATCGGCGTATTGAATCGCTGGTCAAAATCCCATACCGTTTCATTGGGATACTGCTTAATTTCCTTCAATTTTGTAATATATTGAGCCTCAGACTTGGGCCTTCTAAATTCGACAATCAACCCATCCTGAATCTCATCCAGCGACTTCTCTGGGGATCTTGTAGGGACTATAACAAACTTCATAAGCCAATCTAATGCATGACCTCGCAGAGTCGTCGCTAACTGTCCTTTCTTAGCAACATCATCGATGATCTATTTTATGGTCCAGACCGCTTCACAGAAAAACCAACACTATTCTGGGTTGTCTATTGCACTAACATGGAACAACAGTAACTTAGCATCATCACCCGCCATTCTGGGCTTCCTTCCTCCTTTCGCTGTACTACTACCAATTAACTTCTGTGGAATTGATGAACTTGGTGGTGTCGAAGTGGTATTTCTTGCCATCTGAGAGATAGTGAGTGGAGGTGTGGGCACGTTGGTGCTGGGGTTTGGTCCTGCCTCGATCCTGGGCGTAGCCTAGTTGTCCTTGTCAGGACTGTGAGGTCATTTCGTCCCATGTGGTCTTCCTTCACGATCTTGTTGTTTGACCATAGTAGGACCTTCTCCCGTCCTCTGTCTCTTTTCCTGTCGGAACCTCGCTCCTCCCCTTGTAAGACCACTTTCTTCCTCGACTTCACTCATAGTCTCATCATGACCTGCACCCATCTACCCCTTACCATTCCATGTATCACACCCCAACTGTCGCAGTACCCATGGCCTCTGCCCACTAGGTTGTCTACTGATCAATATGCATCTTCAATATACCCTTTTCACAAATAAGCATCTTGATTGACAGTTGAAGCGACAGTAGAAACCTGCCCTAAGGTTCGCGAAAAAAATATCTTTGGGCTTCACTATAGGACTTCTGAGTATCGACCGTGAACTCTATGATATAGCCTTCTAGGATGCTATCGAACCACATTTTGACAGCCCGCGATGCTTTATTATCAACTTCCTGTAGTTCCTAAATCAATTCGGGGGTCTAGGTCGTCGGTTCATCGCCTTGGAAGTTCCTCTTTTGGAAGGTCAACTTTGCCAACCATTCGAACAATATGACTGGGAATTCACAGAAGAACCATTCGTGTGGGCCATCGTGAATGTATCTATCTACCCACTGTCCTACCATCAGTCGAGTGTTCCTGCTTTCCTCTTCAATGAATTCCTGCAACTTATGATCAAACCATTCTTGGATCTCCGGTTTCGTCGGGTGCCGCAACATGTCCTCCTTTCACTCCATACACGGTCCTGGAAATGGAACCATTTGTTAATGCGATGCCAGTCGACAGGGGTCCTGCTCACTGTCAACACATACCGCAGTCTTCTTGAGCACTGGCCTGGATAGGGTTTATACCACCCAGCAACACCTGCAGAGCAGATGAGGTCTCACCCGAGGTGTCTAAGAAGAGTAGACGGAACCATGTTTCCGCCGAATGAAGGAGGATGGTTGCGGCTATGATACTTAACTTATTGCAACACTAGGACAATGATCTTTAAGCATTCAACATGGTATTAAAGCGACATTCAACCAATACATTCATCATTGCAACAACAGTAATTGTAAAGAAAGTATCACATCAAAGAAGCATGACATTATTTGTATAATGCAACATTGCATTACCATAACTGAACAGATTAAACACAAAGATTGTACCAAAATAGCTTGATCATATTATCATTGTTGACCCAGATACAATGTCTCTACAAAAACTAGATCTCCACAATGACTCTCAACAACAAAATATACCCAAAAACATACAACCAATATCAGAGTTTCGCACAATAGTTCCAGCATTCAATCTTGATTCTCATTCTCTTTACCATCAATGTTCTTTCATTACTTACAATTATTATCTATATTTAGGATTCCGCCTTACAATTCTTGTCCACTTACTACCGACGTCCTAACTGACACTATGGACAAATGACCCAATATCTAACTGACTTATCCAAAAACGACCAAAAACCCGCATTCTGCGGTATAATTGACTCAACAGTACATAATATGTGGTACAAATGACCCAAAACCCGTAATCCATAGTACAATTGACCTAAAATGCATAAAATAATCTCCTGCTCATCGCCATTCGTGCCATCTTCTTCCTTGTCGCAGCATCGAAGATGCTGTGATAGCACTCTACCAAACCGCCTGCCAACAGGCCCCCAACACAATCTTGTGGCTCTCCCTTGAGCCACATCAATTGGAGATAGTGTACTCCGTCATTTTGACCTTGAAGTCCTCATATGGTTGTTCAACTGTCTGCACTACCTCCTTGGCTTCTGTAGCCACTGACTGACTGTCGATCACGTTTTCTGTAGAGGGGTGACCTGTAAGCTTTGTCACGACCTGTTGTCAACACTTCTGCACTGCCTGCAAGGATTCACTAGCTTGCATCATGAATTTTTCGCCGATGTCTTGAAACTCCTCTAACTATGCTACGCGCATCTTCTGTCACTCGTCCTCCTTGGCGACTCATTGTTGAAAATATTTGAGTTCCTGAGACTTAGCAACTTTCTATAGTGGTGGAATTATGCGCATTGCGGCTTTCAATGTGGCCACCTGTCCCTCCGCTTCCTGCCGATACTTAGTTAGCTGTTCAACCTGCTCATCCTGAACAATGTGGCCCCATAATTGTACAGTTTCAGCCATGAGCTTGGTTGCCTACATCTCCAGATCCTCCATCTGAGCGGAAACATCCTCAATTTCCCGTCTGTGTTCATCCACTTCAGCCTGAGGCGTACTCGGTTTCATCTGGGCCTTCAACTCGTGATTCTACTTTTGCAATTGAATAATGGCAGCCCCCAGTTGCTGCACCCGGTGGAGCACATCTACCTCTTCAATGGGCTCCGATACATGTTGATAAGCTTTTGTGATCGCCCGGTCAGCCTGTACACTGTTGTCCCACATACGAGCCTTCTCCACAATAAGGAAATCATGTTCCTTTTTCAGGCCTTCAATTTCGCATGCCTTCTCAGCCCGTTCTTCCTTGATGTGTGCTTCAAGGTCATCCATGGCTTGTCGTGCGGAAGCAGCGCTGCCAGTTAATTCTTTGATAGTGTGCTTCGCATCGGCCTCACTCGCCTGTATTCGGACACACATACCACTGATCCGGCGCAGTCAGTCTGTCATTTCCTTGCTTGTAGTAGCCTGCATAGTGGTCATCCATTCCGATGGTAATGCATTAACATTGAGGGTCACCATCTTCAATTGCTGCAGCAACATGTTTACTGCCACATCTTCGGTCACAATCGTAGTCGGGGAAATTTCCACATTCCTCACCCGCAACTTAGTGCTGATTGTGCCAAAGGTTGATGCCGCTGCTTTCTCTGGTGCCTTTCCGGAAACCATATCATACAGAGATTCTAACCGAGTGGTTATCACATGGAATCCTTCATCTGCTTTCCTTGACATCTTGTCTGCTACCGCAGAGGATGCAGTATTGAGTGCTGTGAGCAGGCGGCCCAACTATGCCTCGAAGGGCGAGGACAACCCGCTGATCGTTGCATGCTCCTGATACCTTTTCGAGTGGTTCTCCTCAAGATCCCACTCGTTATCATCTAATATCATTTTGGTCGATTGGTGCCCCGATTCATGGTGAATCTGCTAGTCCTGTGCCGATACCCGATCATCTAGGCCCAATGCTGGGACACCGGCTTCTATCTCCGCTAAACTTATGGGTTGTCGCCATGCCTTCGGCCACTCCTTCACAGTAGCCTCCAAATCTTCGGATGTCACCTTATATGAGGTCTGCAACCATTGCCGATCAGGATCACAACCGACTTGGATATGTATGGTATGCGGCCGAATTGCAAATGCCATGAATGGTTTGAATCGTGCTACAATTTCTTCAGAGATTCGAGGGACTTGTGTTGCTACAGCACAAAGCATCTCCCAATACAGCCAAAAGTGCAATTGGAAATCTCGGAGTCTCTGTGGCTCCCATAAATACCATAGATTTTGATATTGCGCCCCCCGTCGTTCTGCTGCAGCCGGACAGTCCATGCCCTGGTACGTGCCGGGCTCTTTCCATGCAACGAAGGTGATCAACAGCAACAACCAATTGTATGTGAAGGTACCCTTCCCCGATTGGACCGCCACAACATCCTCCATTAATTGATTCAAGAGATATAGGGACCAGTTCATTTGGACCCCTTCCGCGCATTGTTCTGCGCATGCAACGATCCCTGAGTTGCACTGGTTAGGTCGACCACCCCTAAGCACCTTACAAGATAGGATCTTAATGCCCGTGAATACCGCCTGTTCATTACAGCTATTGGTGCGATACCCACACCCATCCGTTTCTAAGCCATATTATTGTGCCAACTGCAGCACCCACTTTTTGTCGTTTTCCTTTCCTTGGATGAACTGCGACGGATCAACGCCATTTTTAGGAAAGCCGGTTATGTACGAAATTAAATCGACAGTGACCGGGACTTCTCTGTCTAGCCACAATGATTCACCATGAAAGCATGTGAGGAGCTGCTTTACACATGCATTAATTTATGCCAGTCGCCCAAAATGTGGCATGTTAAGAAGCCCTAACAAGCCGACCTGCTTCAATTCGCGTGCCCAGTCTTGTACCGCCGGTGTTGGGGAAAGTCGTGTCTTAGGCACATAGGGGGCGGATGCAATGTCAAGGTAGGCCACCATATCATGGTTGTCGTAATGCAGGCGTAGCAATGCTGGCCTAATATCCATAGAGCATTTCATTCCAGCCGGGAGTGCCGACATCTTCACACCGTACTTCTGTTTTGGGTTTATCTTGTGTGCGGTGGCATCCGGCCGAATGGGAGGGATATACCCAAGGATGTCACCGGCTGACAGTCCTGCCCATGGGGTAGACTCACGAATGGGGTGACTGGACTACCCCACCTATTCCTGAGCTTCACCGACCGTCGCGGTGGATGACCTAAGTATCCTCTTACTTTGCGGGGACTCAGAGTGCTGACCTCCTCGTCGCTTCTTAATGACGAATGATGCTCCCATCAACATATTGGAAACTTCGGCGCCAATATCAATGGCTTCGGATGACACAAATTCTTGCTCAACAACCACCAGGATGAAGGGAGACTCCACTTCGTTGCTAAACTCGACTGTCTCCATTTCGCTTGGCATACCTCGCAGCACTTATAACTAGTAGCTAGTTAACACCACTATGCAAATACAATAGACTCTTGCTGAACACACTTCCAAGTTTATGCCAATACTCGTTGGCTCTACACAGGCACTTATTAGTGAAGATCTTGGTGCTTTCCTACCACCTCCTACTTGGTTTTATAGCTTTCAGCCAAATCCTCCATAATCATCATGAAATCATGCATTAATTCAACCCAAATCCTATATTAATGACGCAAATCCGTCGTCGATCCTTTCCGTTGATTAGACGGATTCTCCATTAATGCCCATCATGCAGAAATGTGTCGTTAATTAACTGTTTTAACTTTTGTTATTTATTGCTGATTTGACCTGGTCGCAACACTGCCACTTGTTGCCAACCGCTCCAAACTTGCGGCAGAAGCCTCCCTCCTATCAATCTACTTCTATTTTTTTTTCTTTTTCTCCGATGCGACTCAGGCAGCGCACTATTCGAAGCCTGATTGATAGGGATTCAACGTATGACCATTCAATAGTTTGGGGAGCATCGCCCCATCTAGCTGCTGCAGCTGAACTGTGCCCCCTGAAGTAATACTACTGATGCGATACGGACCAAGCCAATGCATCTGCTACTTTCCTGGATATTTCATAAACTTGCTGTCATACAACAACACCAAGTCACCCTATTGAAACTGTTTGTTTTTTATGTGTTGATCATGCCATGCCTTCTAGTGATCCTTCTCTACCCCTTGGTGGAGCCCAGCGATGAAATGATCTTCCTCCAACTGCACCAACTGCTCTAAACATTCATCTAGTGCCATTGCATCATCCAGGCCTGTTGCGACCGCGATGCATAGAATCAGGACAATATACTCCATGGGCATAATTGCTTCTTGGCCATACACCAGCTTAAATGGTGTCTGCCCTGTCAGTTGTTTACATGTGGTGCGATAGGCCCACAATACTGCTAGGATTTTGAGATCCCAGTCATCGTGGTTCACGTTACACACTTTTGTCAGCGCATGCTCCAATACCTTACTGAAATCCTCCACCGTGCCATTCGCTTGTGGATGATAGGGTGTATTCTTCTTATGTTGTATCTGCAATTCCTCCATCAATGCGCTGATGGTGTGATTAAGAAAATGGCTGCCTTGATCACTCAATAATATCTTGGGGCAGTCAAAGCGAGTGACGATGTGGTAAAAGAGAAACCGCGCGGCTGTGGCCACGAAGCAATCAATGATTGGTGCAGCTTCTGCCCATCGAGTCAAATGCTCTGTCGCTGTGATAATATAGTGTGCACCCATGCACTTCCCTAGTGGATTGATCAGTCCTACAAAATCCATTGCCCATTTGTCAAATGGCTGCAATGTAAACAAGGGAATCAATGACATCTCATCATGTCAGGATGGTGTTCCAGTTAGCTGACAGACATCACAGGACTGCGCATAGTCTGTCGCATTGTTATGCAGTGTGGGCCACCATAGCCCAGCACGCATCACTTTCCTAGCAGTCGCCCTACCGCCATAGTGTCCTCCGGATACGCCTCCACGTGCTTCTGCTAATATCTGTGATTGCTCATGCGGCAAGACACATCTGCGCAATACCTCATTGGCACCCATTTTGTATAACTCTCCTGCAATTAGCTGGAAGTTGTGATGCACCTGCAACAATTAATTAATAAAAATATGCGAAATAGCATAAATGATAGAACTCAGAATCACTTTTATATTGATCACAAGCCACTTTGAGGGGGCAACCTCGTATGAGCAAGCTCAATACAAATAACTTCATGGTCCTTCATAGGTCTCCACACACGCTTATATATTAATTTTAGCTGCCAATACTATGGGTCAAAACCATGGGCCACTACAAACTATGGATCAGCAATACTACGGGTGACTTACTAAGCATATGCGCCAACAACAATAACATAAACTATTGATCAACAAATACTACAGGACGACTTACAAAGCATATGCGTCCAACAACAATATACTAACAAAGTAAAGACATGGGTTCCTAACATCCCCTCACCCTTAAAAAAATCTTTGTCCTCAAAACTTTAGATGTGGAAATTGTTGTTGAATCTGAAGGAGTAGTTCCCATGTAGCATCCTCTAGTTGCATGCCGTGCCACTGAATTAAGACCTCTGTGATAGAGCGAGAGCGAAGCTGATGAGTGCGCCGATTGAGGATGGCCTCTGGCTCCAAAAGGATGGATCCTTCATTATCCAGTTCGGGTAAAATCATTTGTCCATTGATGTTGGTTCCAAGAACTTTCTTCAGACAAGAGACATGAAATACTGGATGAATGCGGGAAGGAGGAAGTTCCAATTTATAAGCAACGGACCCAATCTTCTGAAGAATCCGATATGGCCCATAGAAATTTGGAGCGAGCTTATGACGCCCTTTGAGTTTCAGGGAGGGCTGCTTGTATGGTTGGAGACGAAGAAAAACCATATCGCCGACTTGAAAAGTGCACTCAGAACTGTGCTGATCAGCTTGTTGCTTCATGCGATTTCTAGCCATGTGAAGATTGTCCCGCAAAATGTGAAGAATCTGATCACGGTTTCGAAGGACCGTGTCAACTTCCTGAATTGGTGAACCGGTGGGGGTGTATGGAAGAAGAACTGGAGGTGCCTGACCATAGACTGCTTCATATGGGGTCAGTTTAGAGGTAGTGTGGTAAGAGGTATTGTACCACCATTCAGCGAGAGGGAGCCACTTTTCCCACTGATGTTATTGTTCAGAGGTGAAGCAACGAAGATAAGTTTCCAAGCATTTATTGATAATTTTAGTTTGACCATCTGTTTGTGGGTGATACCCTGAACTCATCTTCAGTTTGGTGCCAGTGTGGCGAAATAGTTCAGTCCAAAAATGACTGGTGAAAGTCGCATCACGATCCGAGATAATGGAAGAAGGGATGCCATGAAGACGAAAGATCTGGTCCAAGAAAATTTGAGTGACTAAAGAGGCTGTATAGGGATGGCTGAGAGCACAAAAATGACTATATTTGGAGAGGCGATCAACCACAATGAGAATCACTGTCTTCCCGCCAGATTTAGGGAGCCCTTCAATGAAATCCATAGAAATATTTGTCCAAATCCATGTAGGTATGGGCAAGGGTTCGAGCTATCCTGGAAGGAGTGTTGTTTCACCCTTATTGCGCTGGCAGGTATCACATTCGGCCACCATCTATTGAATTGTCCTTTTCATGCCCTGCCAAAAGAAGTTACGCCGTGCTCGTTCATATGTTTTGAGGAACCCAGAGTGCCCTGCCGATGGAGAAGCATGGAGTTCATAGAAGACAACCTGTTGAAGATCTGTGCTCTGGGGAAGCACCAGACGACCCTTGTATCTCATAGAAGCACCATCCCAAGAGTAATGTGGTACAGCAGAAGGGTTGTTGGTCAAGTGTTGGATGATTTGAGATAAGGAAGAGTCATTGACATAACCCTGCTGAACAGATTGCAACCAATTTGGAACAGGCATAGAAATAGCTGAAAGAGAACCTTGGGCATCAAATGTGCAAGAAAGAGAATCTGCCACAATATTGTCTTTACCCTTCTTGTAAGTGATCTCATAGTCATAACCCATGAGTTTGCTAACCCATTTCTGTTGTGCCGGGGAGGAGACACGCTGTTCCAAGAAATATTCCAGACTATGGTGATCAATCTTGATGCAGAAATGATTCCCTAATAGGTATGGGCGCCACTTCTGTACTGCATGCAAAATAGGAATCATTTCCTTCTCATAGGTAGAGGCAGCTAAATTCTTACCTGAAAGGGCTTTGCTGGTGAACATAATGGGGTGTTTATCTTGAAGGAGAACAACACCAAGTCCATTCCTGCAATCATCACTCTCAATAGTGAAGGGCTTGGAAAAATCGGGCATAGCTAGAAAAGGTGTAGTACACATAGCTTGTTTTAGTTTGTCAGATGCACACTGAGCAACATGTGTCCATGTAAAAGCATCCTTTTTCAATAGAGCAGTTAATGGAGCTGCAATCTTCCCATAATCCTTGACAAACTTGCGGTAGTAGCCAGTCAACCCCAAAAAACCACGAAGGCTCTTAAGTGTTTGAGGATGCGGCAAATTGTTCATGGCATCGATTTTGGCAGGATCCACGCGAACCCCTTGTGCTGAGATAATGTGCCCGAGATACTCAACTTCCTTCTGTCCAAAAACACATTTAGATTGCTTGGCATGGAGATGATGGTCAGAGAAAAGTTGCATGACAAGATCCAGATGCTGGAGATGTTCATCCCATGTTTTACTGTAGATGAGGATATCATCAAAGAATACCAGAATGAATTTCCACAAGTAGGGTTGAAATATTCTATTCATTAATGCTTGGAATGTGGAAGGAGCATTAGTGAGGCCAAAGGGCATGACCAAAAACTCATAATGGCCATCATGTGTGCAGAAATCTGTTTTAGGGATATCATCGTCATGAACCCAAATTTGATGATACCCAGAACGAAGATCCAACTTGGAGAAAAAGTGAGCCCCATGAAGCTCATCAACAACATGAATTGGAAACTTAGCCTTGATGGTGAGGTGATTAAGTGCTCGAAATTCAATGCAGAGGCGCCATGACCCATCTTTTTTGCGGACAAGAATAACTGGAGAAGAAAAGGAACTAGTGCTTGGGCGAACAATACCTTGCTTTAATAAGTCCCGAACGAGCATTTCAATCTCCGATTTTTGGTGAAATGGGTAGCGATAGGGCCTGATGTTGGGAGGAACATTGCCAGGAAGGAGCTGAATACGATGGTCTTCTTGCCTGGAAGGTGGCAATCCCACTGGTTCAGTAAAAACACCTGTATATCGATCCAAAATTTGTTGTAGATCCAAAGGAGTAGTGGAGACTGCTGAAGGTTGCATCTGAATGGAATGGAGCTGAGCGATGACACCATGTGAATTATTCTTGAGGAGTTTTTCCATGCGATGTGAACTGATGATGCTGAGAGAACCTGGTTGTAATCCTGTCAAGGTGTGTTTTTGGCCATTGAGGGAAAACTGCTTCCAAAGTTCAGCAAAATCCCATAAGATAGGGCCAAGTGTGCATAGCCATTGAGTGCCCAAAACCACATCACATCCGCCTAAGGTCAAGGCAAACATGTCAGAGCGCAAGGTATAATCTCCCATAGAGATACGCACATTTCGACACTTCCCTTTGCAAGGTAAGGTGCCCCCATTGGCAACCATGACTTCAAAGTTGGAGCAAGGATGGATAAAACAATCAGCTTGTTTGGCGATCTGAGGGTCAATGAAATTATGAGTGCTACAAGAATCAATGAGTATTGTAAGAGGAAGCTTCTTGAAGTAACCCCTGACCCGCATTGTTTGGGGGGTGGTGATTCCAGCTAAAGCATGGAGAGATATCTCTGGGTGGTCATCCTGAGACGGAGGGTCAATAGGCAGTTCCTGAATGTCGACTGGAGCATCCAGTGTTTCTGGTTCTTCGTCACCAATTTCAGAGGCAGGCAGAGAATCCACATCCAAGAGATAGAGCTTTTGCTGAACACATCTATCTCCCCGAGTGAATTTCTCATCACAATTATAGCAAAGCCTCTTTTCTCTGCGTGCTTGCATCTCGGTTTCAGACAAACGCTTGATAGGAGTTGGTCGAGGAGCCTGTAGTATAGGTGGTCGTTGAGAACCCATATTTCGGAAGGGAACACAAGTGGGCTTGAAGCATTGTTGGGCTGCAATCTTGTCTTCTTCCAACTTAGCCAACCCTAGGGATTCCATCATTGTGTTGGGACAGAACATTTTGACCTCAGAGTGGATGGCACCCTTTAGACCACTGATAAAACAACTCCAGTAAAAGTCATCAGACAATCCTTCGGTGTGGTTGGCTAGATTCTCAAATTCGGTTTGATACTCTCTCATAGTGCCAATTTGGTGAAGTTTAGTGAGGGCTCCTGTGAAGTCATCAAAAGCACTAGGACCAAATAGTTGCAAAAGGAGCTGGCAAAAGTCTGGCCATTTGGGCTCTGGATGAGCCTTTATGTACCAACGATACCATTGAAGAGCTTCCTGTTCCAAATGAAAGGATGCCAGTGAAATTTTGTTGACATCAAAATTATTATGTAGACTGAAATACTGTTCTACATGATAGATCCATCTAGTTGGATCGGTACCATTGAAGCGAGGAAAATCAAGTTTCGGACCACGGAAGTTGCTGGAAGAAGAGAACCCATTGTCTGATGAAGACTCGGACTGCCGTTTGTTGTTCATAGCTGAATGTTCAAGATGGAGGCCAAGAAATTTTTCATCTAGATCCTAGAGTTTGGCTTGGATGGCTGCAAGTCCATCCTCCATGGTTTTTGCTCCTGCACGGGTGACAACCATAACCGGGAGTTAGTTTTTTTTTTTTTTTTTAAATTTCGGTTGACTAGGTAGGAAAACAAAAATAGAAACTACTTCAGTAAAGGAAAATCTGGACTTGGGAAAAAATCTAAAGGGTAATTGGGGTTTGACTAGGTTTTGGACACTATCGAATAGACAGGGAAGCAAAAATGAGGATTTCAGAAGCGGGGTGAAAGAATGGGAAAATTTGGCAGAGGGGAACAAAGAAGCAGAATTCAGAAAGGAACTCTGTGGTAAAATTTGAAGGTGATTGGGTGAAATCTAAGGAAGTTATGGCAAACCCTAAAATTAGAAAAATGTGGGATTTCAGGCTTTGGGAAGGGGAATTGGGGATAGGGTCCTCAGGAATGAAATATGTAGAATGGGATGATAGGGGTTCCCTGAAAATTTCAAGGGAAACAGAGTGAAAACAAGGGAGATATGGAGATTTTTTTTTTTTTTTTAGATGAGTGGCTATGGTTCAGAAGGGATCTGAAACGACGCCGAATGGATTGAAAATGGATGGATCTAGAATGGCTTGCAAAATGGATCTGAACGACTGGATCTAAAATGGCACAGCAACGATCGACAACAGTTCAGCTGAAAATAGATATGGACCCCAGGTATGTGCGGCTTCCTAACAGTTCAAGGGTTTCATTCGGTCACCAATGATGTCTGACGGCTTGCGTATTGGGGAAGTACCCCTCACTCCACGGCTCAGGTAAAATTGATAACCGCTTTGCCACAAACGACAGCTCTTGGTTTACCTCATGGGTGGGAACCAGTCAATCAGGTAGGGGTCATTGCCCTTTTCACTGGTAGGTCCTCTCAATGGGCCAGCTACTTTGGGGTTCCTGTGGTACTCCTCACAATGATTTTTAGGGATTATGCCCAAGTACTTCCCACAGTTAAGCGGATAGGGATTATTACCAAATCCAAACCTGCAACAGATGCGAAAAAAAATTTGGCAGAAATTTCACCCAACGAGCCCAAGAAAGTGCTCTGATACCAGATGTGATGCACCTGCAACAATTAATTAATAAAAATATGTGAAATAGCAGAAATGACAGAACTCAGAATCACTTTTATATTGATCACGGGCCACTTCGAGGGGGAAACCTCCTATGAGCAATCTCAATACAAATAACTTCACGGTCCTTCATAGGTCTCCACACACACTTATATACTAAGTCTAGGTGCCAATACTATGGGTCAAATCCATGGGCCACTACAAACTATGGATCAACAATACTACGGGTGACTTACAAAGCATATGCGCCAACAACAATAACATAAACTATTGATCAACAAATACTACAGGATGACTTACAAAGCATATACGTCCAACAACAATATACTAACAAAGTAAAGACATGGATTCCTAACAGAAGTCTACATCCTTGACTACCAACTGCTTCTTCTGATTGGTGGTGAACTTGTCTGGTGCAGTATCCGTTGTCAGAAACTGAATGATTTCCACAAAGTAGCCATCTGCAACCTCAATCCGAAATAGTTGAGCATCTGGTAACCCATCTTCAATGTTGGTCGGCTCCTCTCCTATATCGATCCACGAGAGATGATTAGGACCGACATTCAACCGGCCTGGCTTCACAATGACTTCAAAATCAAACTCCTGAAAAAGAAGTAGCCAACGACATATATTCCCCCCCAACACAGGCTTATTGACTAGGTATTTCAACGTGGAATGGTCGGTGAACATTTTAAACTGCCCACCCAACAAATAGTGTCTGAATTTCTGCAGTGCATAAACCATTGCCATACCTTCCCTCTCAATGGTAGTGTAATTTCTTTCTGCAGATAACAACTTTCGACTTGCAAAAGCAATAGGATGGTCAAGGTTTCCTCCTCCTGGTTGAGCGATGCCCAACGCAATCGATGAGGCATCAACATGGACATGGAATTCCTTACTCCAGTTTGAAAATACCAATATCAGTGCCGACGCCATCTTCGCCTTCAGTGTTTCAAAGTTGTGTTGACATTCTGGGGTCCATTGAAATAGTGCATCCTTCTTCAACAATTTCTCCATAGGGGTGGTAATCGCAGTATAACCCCTGATGAACTTGTTATAATACCCCATGTGTCCCAGCGTCTCCCATAACTGCTTAACAGTGGTCAACGGTTGCAAGCTCAAAATGAGAGCAATTTTGGCCAGATTGACCAACAACCCTTGCTTACACACAATATGGCCGAGCAACATTCCAAACGGTGCACAAAAGATGCATTTCTTCAGATTCAGCGATATCTGGTGCTATCGGCATCGCTCCAGCATCAATCACAGATTCGCTAGATGATCGCGGACCAATCTCCATAGACCGTCCAATCATCCATGTATACCTGCAGAAACATCTGAATGAAGTCTTTGAATGCAGCAATGACAACTCGCGAAAATATCGTAGCTGTGTTCTTCAAACCAAATGGCATTATAGTGTATTGAAAGCAGCCCCATTCAGTAACAAAAGTTGTCTTATGGCGATCTTCTTTGGCAATGAGGATCTGATGATAGACAAAGAACCTGTCTGTGAAAGAGTACATCTCCTGGCCACCCACACCTTCAAGCACTTCATCAGTAAATGGAGTGGGGAATGGATCGTGCAAACATGCATCATTTAGCTTCCTGAGGTCAACACAAATGCGCACTTCACCAATCTTCTTATCCTACACCACCATAGGACTAATCCATTCCGACTCCTCAACTAGTTCAATAATACCAGCGTCCAACATGCGATCCAGTTCAGCCTTGAACCGCTCCTTATGTCACGGATTCAATCGATAGGGTCGTTGCCGGATCAGCTTAGCATCTGGTTTTAATGGAATATTCATTTCTCCTAAGTCACCTAGAATCCCCTTCATGTCGAAAAACGTGGTAGTAAATATGTCCTGAAACTCATTGAGCAAATCAGTGACCTTGCTTATCAGCTCATCATCCCAGTAATCCCTGACATTTGCAAACTTCGGAGTGTCCTCTGTCCAAATGTTAATATTGTGGACCTTCAGCGGCTGACTGATCGGGTCGCTTGGCGCATCAAGTGGTACCACAGCATGAATTCCTTCTAACTCCAGGAAATTCACATTTCATGGATCATCACCATATTCTAGCCCACCACTGATATTGAAGCATTCCATGAGAGACTGCATCTAGCAGTGCATGTGCGGATCCCTAGAATATGCTACCGGGACAACCTGCAGAATTACATCACGGATGAGCTGTAATGCATTATTAACCTCTGGATCGGTTTCCACAAAACTAAATGAATGGGTAAAACACACTGTGAGCTCCAACCAAGTAGAAATTTCCCCTCGCAACTCAGCTGCAGTATACCATGATCATGGCATCTCATCCAAAGTATGGATAAAAGCATGGACCCGCTCATCTTTTGGTCATGATACCCATAGCCGTTGACATTGTATCAAGTGACCACCTGGATCAGTCTGACCATCGTACTTTCTAGTGTGGTAAACCTCAGTATCACCAAAATGTACCATCATCAATATTTGACATTTTGACCATCCATCAATTGATGCCTTGTGTGTCTCCCACCAGTGTGCTGGAGTAGCCTTCAATGCTTCAATCAACGCCAGCAATCGCTGTGGTTCAGAAAATCTTTCTTTGAACTCCATCAGAAAGTTGGATAAGCCAGGTAGTCCTTCATATATTGGTAGTGTAACCGTTTTAGTCGTGACATGGCATAATGACTGTGTGACCAACCTGCACTTACAGAGCGACACTTCATGCAAGAGGTTCTGCCAATATTCAAGCGCATCATCAGAGTCGAAAGATGCAGATCTATCACTGCGCCATCCCAACTCACCGTTGGCAGTCGGATGTATATAATCTTCAGAAATATTGAATGCATGGTCACATCCGTTGGGATCATCCTCCTTCACTGTCTCTATGTAGTGGCATCCTTCAGCTGGATCCAACGGGGCGATAACTCCGAGATCGCAATTTTCAAAAGTCATCATCAGTCGCTTGAAGTTGATTACAACTCCACTATCATTAGCCCATCCAATCCCCAACAGTGTGGGATAAGAGCTTCCTCCTTTGACAAATTCTATGACATCAAAGTCGGCATAGGTTTTCATACCCTCGATATCTACCACTAGCTGTGGAACTCGCCCAATTGGTGTTACTTTCACATGGTTAGCCAATCGAAGCTGTACAGGAGACCAGCTCAATGGGGGGCTCCCCATCTTCTGCCAGGCCTACTTGGTCAAGATGTTAACATCCGAACCAAGATCTAGAATAACTGAATCAACATCGTAGTCACCTATTTGAATATTGATCCGCATATCCTTACCCGTCTTCCGTCGTTGCAAGGAATTAAATGCAAGCTCTTGTTGATCCTGGGCTGGTCGTTGCAGCAAGAGCGTCGGGATCTCTTGCCAGGGACAAACATTGTTCCAAAAATGCTCGAAGTGTGCTGGACTGCCACGACAGGATAACCTCTGAAGTAGCATCAAAAGTAGAGGGCATGTCATACATGACGACTTTACCTTGGTCGTTTCCCAATGCATGTCGTGCCTGAAGAAACGTCTCCTGTTCTGCATCAATGTCAAATGATACCTTCTTTTGTCCAGCTAACCAGATCGTTGAGCTGTCTTCTCCAGTTGTCTTTCCTCCCCGAGTGACCACAAAAATGGAAGCATCTTGCGATCTTGGTTCTGCAGAAATTGTCACGATGTTAGCACCCTGCGGCTGATTCGGTGGTACGTTCCCCGGTTGATTTACATTTTGATTTATGTTCTGATTCGGCCACGGATTCTGGTTCTGCACTTGTTGCTGTACTTGGTTCTGAGTGGGCTACTGTGCCTGGGGATGTGTCTACAACTGGGGAGTGTTCCCTTCCTACCATCGTGCAATCAACTGTGGAAAATTCTCAACTGTATGATCATGAACAAAACAGAACGTACACTAGTTCTGCAGTAGTGGGTAGTCCCGCTGATAGTGTCCCCATACCGCACAGTGATATCATTGAATAGGTCTGTGACCACCTCGTCCTCCTCCATGACCAAATCCTCCACCACGTCCTCCCCGGTATCCTCCCGGGAATCCTCCCTGTTGCTGGTACTGTGGTTGGTTAAACTGTTGCTGCATTGGTGCTTGTTGCATTCCTTGCCCTTGTTGTGCATATTGTGGTTGCTGTACATATTGTGGTTGTTGTGGATCCATCTGCATTGGAGCATATTGCGGGATGTACTGTGGTGGTTGTTGTTGCTATAGTACAAACTGCATCTGCAGTTGAGGTAGCGGCTGGGCTACCCCTGGCTGTGGTTGCGATTATTGTATGACATGCTGATCATCCTTGACATAGAATGCATCATACATTCTTTCTTGTAGAAACCAATATGCACGACAATCTTTGTCAACATGACCCACCGAATTGCAGAATGTACAATAAAGATTCCTCAGGGTGGTAACCATTTTTTGCATATAAGGGCAATTGTCATGATGGTGCCCATACACCTAGCAGACGCGACACCACGGCATGCTGCCTCCATTCAATGGGTTTGGTGCCCCTGACACCAAATAATTGCGGAAATACGGACAATTGTCCTTTGTATGCCCTTCTCCTCGGCATTGCGTACACCATACTTCATCACACTGTTCCTTGCCTTTCTTCAAATCTTGTAGCTGTATAGTCAAGTTAGCAAGCTGTGTCTGTATCTGTGACATCCTGGCTTCATTTTCTCCAATTGGCGACGCCTCCAATCACATTGCAATCTCTAGAGCTTCACTAGGCGTCGAGATGTTTTGTTGCATCAACGGGAGCCGAATATGTGGTAGCAGTGCCGCGATGAACCATTATTTATGTTGGATGACACTCATATCGAAACTAACCTTTGCCATGAGCGACTTGAGTCACTGGTCCAAATCCCATACCATCTCATTGGGATACTGCTTAATTTCCTTCAATTCTCTAATATATTGAGCCTTAGACTTGGGCCTTCTAAATTCGGCAATCAACCCATCCCAAATCTGATCCAGCGACTTCTCTAGGGTTCCTGTAGGGACTAGAACAAACTTCATAAACCAATATAATGCACGACCTCTCAGAGTCGTCGCTAACTGTCCTTTCTTAGCAGCATCATCGGTCATCTGTTTTATGGTCCAGACCGCTTCACACAAAAACCAATACTGTTCTGGGTTGTTTGTCACACTCCCGTGGAACAACGGTAAGTCAGCATCATTGCCCACCATTTTGGGCTTCTTTCCTCCTTTCGCTGTACTACTACCAATTAACCTTTGTGGAATTGACGAACTTGGCGGTGTCGAAGTGGTATTTATTGCTATCTGAGAGATAGTGAGCAGAGGTGTGGGCATGTTGGTGCTAGGGTTTGGTCCTGCCTCGATCCTGGGCATAGCTTGGTTGTCCTTGTTAGGACTGTGAGGTTGCTTCGTCCCATGTGGTCTTCCTTCACAGTCTTACGGTTCGACCACAGTAGGACCTTCTCCCGTCCTCTACCTCTTTTCCTGTCGGAACCTCGCTCCTCCCCTTGTAAGACCACTTTCTTCCTCGACTTCACTCAGAGTCTCATCATGACCTGCACCCATCTACCCCTTATAATTCCATGTATCTCCCCCCAACTATCACGGTACCCAAAGCCTCCGCCCACCAGGATGTCTATTGATCAAGATTCATATTCAATATACCCTTTTTGCAAATAAGCATCTTGATCGACAGTAGAAACCTGCCCCAAGGTTCATCGAAAAAATATCTTTGGGATTCACTATAGGACTTCTGAGTATCAACCACGAACTCTATGATATATCCTTCTAGGATGCTATCAAACCACACTTCGATAGCCCACAATGATTTATTATCAACTTCCTGTAGTTCTTAAATCAATTCGGGGGTCCAGGTTGTCGGTTCACCGCCTTGGAAGTTCCTCTTTTGGAAGGTCAACTTTGCCAACCATTCAAACAATAGGACTGGGACTTCACAGAAGAACCATTCGTGTGGGCCATCGTGAATGTATCTATCTACCCATTATCCTACCATCAGTCGAGTGTTCCTGCTTTCCTCTTTAGCGAATTCCTACAACTTCTGATCAAACCATTCTTGGATCTCTGGTTTTTTCGAGTGCCACAACATTTCCTCCTTTCACTCCGTACACGGTCCCGGCAACGGAACCATTTGTTAGCGCGACGCCAGTCGACAGGGGTCCTGCTCACTGTCGACACATACCGCAGTCTTCCTTAGCACTAGCCCGGACAGGGTTTATCCCCCCTAGCAACACCTGCAAAGCAGATGAGGTCTCACCCGAGGCGTCCAAGAAGAGCAGACAGAACCATGTTTCCGCCGAATGAAGGAGAATGGTTGCGGCTATGATACTTAACTTATTGCAACACTAGGAAAGAGATCTTTAAGCATTCAACATAGTAGTAAAGCGACATTCAACCAATACATTCATCATTGCAAGAGCAATAATTGTAAAGCAAGTATCACATCAAAGAAGCATGACATTATTTGTATAGTGCAACATTGCATTACCGTAACTGAACAGATTAAACACAGATATTGTACCAAAATAGCTTCATCATATTATCATTGTCGACCCAGATACAATGTCTCTGCAAAAACTAGATCTCCACAATGACTCTCAACAACAAAACATACCCGGAAACATACAACCAATATCATAGTTTCGCACAATAGTTCCAGCATTCAATCCTGATTCTCACTCTCTTCACCATCAATGTTCTTTCATCACTTACAATTCTTATCTATATATAGGCTTTTTCCTTACAATTCTTGTCCACTTACTACCGACTTCCTAACTGACACTATGGACAAATGACCTAATATCTAACTGACTTATCTAAAAACGACCAAAAACCCGCATTCTGCGGTATAACTGACTCAACAATATATAATATGTGGTCCAAATGACCCAAAACCCGCAATCCGCAGTACAATTGACCCAAAATGCATAAAATAATCTCCCGCTCATCGCCATTCATGCCATCTTTTGCCTTGTCGCAGCATCAGAGATGCTGCGATAGCACTCTAACAAACCGCTTGCCAACAGTGGACGACTGCGAGCACCTCCGTTGGATTCTCGAATGATGTATACGCTAAAAAATCTGATTGAATTCCAACAAATGCATTTTTGCGGTGAGGTCAGGTCACCTTCTAGGATTCGTAGTTTTTAAAGAGGGTATTAGAGTTGATCCTCTGAAATTTGAGGCAATACTTCGGTTGCCTCCTCCGTGCAACTTGTTTCAACTTCAGAGCCTCCAAGGGAGAGCTATTTTTCTACGTCGATTTGTAGTCAATTATGGTAATCTTACCAAATGTTTTGTGCGTCTGTTGAAGAAAGACACACCGTTTATCTAGGATGAGCGAGCCCAGCAGTATTTTGGTGCCCTTAAGAAAGCTTTGGTATCAGCCCCTGTGCTTAGTCCACCCAACTTCGCACGAGATTTTATACTTTATGTGGCTGTGTCTCAAGAGACGATTGGTATGGTCTTAGTTCAGGTTGATGATGCACTCGTTGATCATGTCATCTATTACCTTAGTCGAAATCTAGTATATGCTGAACTAAGATATACTCATGTGGAAAAGCTGGCACTTGTGACTGTCCATGCAATCCAGCAGTTACGACATTACATTTTGCTTAGGACTACCACAGTTGTAGCACATATCAATCCGTTTCAGTTTGTTCTATCACGATGCCTTATAGGGGGGAAGTACAATAAATGGATTGTGATCCTTCAGGAGTTCGATCTCGATTTTGCTTTGGCAAAGTCGGTGAAATCATTGGTGTTTGCTGAGCTTATGACGAAACTTCCAAGACTTGATGAGGATGTCATCCATGAGGATTCCTTTGTGGATGAACACTTATTTCTTATCTCATCAGAGGACCCTTGGTATGGGGATGTCATTATATATCTCCAAACTTTGAAGTTTCCTTCGCATTATTCACGGGATGAGCAACGACATGTGAAACATCACGCTAAATATTATACTATAGTTGGTGACACTTTGTATCGCCAAGGAAAGGATTCTATTCTCCATTGTTGCTTAACTCACGAAGAAGCAGAGCGTGTGCTTAATGATTGCCATGTTGGGGCGTGTGGCGGTCACTTATCCGGGCTTGCTATAGCCCAACATATTATGCGAGATGGTTACTTTTGGCCTTCAATCTTTAAAGATTGTATTAATGCTGTGAGGAGAAGTCACCCTTGCTAGGTGTTTTCTCAGAATATACACTGGCATCCAGCGCCCCTTCATCTAGTTGTCACCATCGGTCCCTTCACCAAGTGGGGGGTAGAGTTCATGGATTGCAAACCAGCTTCAGCTGGGGGGCATCACCATATCATAGTGGTCGTTGACTACTTTTCCAAATGGGATGAGGCCATGCCTACCGTAAACGCCGATGGTGCTACAGCAACCCATTTCATGTTCAATCAGATTATTACTTGGTTTGGTATTCCGAAAGAGATTTTCACTGACCATGGAATTCACTTTCAGAACAAAATGATGGAGGATTTATCACTCAAGCTTGGGTTTTATCAAGAACACTCATATTCTTACTATCCCCAAGCGAATGGTCAAGTTAAAGCAGTCAATAAGTGTTTAAAGACCATTCTTCAACGCACCATCCAACAAAGCAAGAACAACTGGCACATTATGTTATATCTTTCTTTGTGGGCATATCGAACTGCAGTCAAGACTACCACCGGGTTCTCACCATTTAAGTTAGTACACGGTGTGGAGTCGATTTTACCGATTGAATGCGAAATCCCTTCACTTAAACTAGCCATAGAGCTCCTCCCTGATACAACAGGTATTGAACAATGTTTAATCCAACTTGAGCAGCTTGACGAGCAACGTCGAGATGCCGCCGTGGCTATAGATTCCAATAAACGTCGTGTCAAGGTTTAGTATGATAGGTCTGTTCGTCCTGGGAAGTATGCTGAAGGTGACTTGGTCCTCTTATATGACCAAGCTAAAGAACCCCTGGGGGTAGGAAAATTTAACCCCATGTGGCATGGCCCTTACGTTGTGAAGCATGTCCTGGAAAAAGGAGCCTATGAATTAGAGGCCTATGAGGGGAATGTCTTGAAGAAGCCTGGGAATGGGCTCTACCTCAAGCGGTATTATGCTTGAACTTATAGTTCGAGCTAATGCCTTTTATACTATAGTATAGTTCTTTCTGTACATAGTTTAGATTTCTTTTGGTCTTTGGGTTTGCTAATTCACTTCCGTTTGATTGACAGATGTCAGTGGAATCTCCTACATTCTTAGGTTTCGCGTATGGTGCTAGCCGTCATATGCAGCAGCTTGCTTATGTTGCCTGGGTTATTTATTTGCCTGACCATCTAGTTGTGTCTTCAGGAGGTGCTTGTCTCGGTCCTACATCTAAAAATGTGGCTGAGTATAGTGTCGTGACTGAGCTACTTCGGGATGCTATTTTACATGGTATCCAGTCTTTAGAAAACCACTTGGATTCACAATTGGTTGTGTCTCAGTTGAATGGTCAGTATTGTGTGCAAGATCCTTCGCTACTACAGAAATTCCTAAGGGTAAGACTCTTGGACAACATTTCGTTTCAATTCCATACATTCATGTTCCAAGAAGTATTAATCATATATTTGATGCATATGCTAACTATGTATTAGATTGGCATTTGTCACATTCACAATGAAGCACACAAATAGAAAAAGACATTCACACATTTGTACATACATACATATAGTAGAACTAGAGAACCAAAGTTTTTTATAAATAATATGTCCAAAAATGGTAGTGTCATAATACAAAATTGGAGCCCGTATGTCATGTCCCAAATTTGGAATTGGGTCACAATGGCCTAATCAAATTAGCCATATTCATTAGAGTTTGTAAAATTGATGTTAAGGGTCAAATAATTGCCAAGGAGGAAAATTACTAGTTTCCTAGGTTTGGGGTGGAAGCTTTGGGATTTCGAATAAGGGGGATAATAAATGATGTTTAGACATTAGAAGGGTTCAAGTATTTAATAAATAGAGTGAATAAAGAAATTCAAGAGAAATCCTAGGTGACAAATGGTTTTGGAGACATATGGAGGATGTGGGACCCACACTAGCTTGATTTTTCATAATACATGGTATCTCTCTTTTGCAAATTCGAATTAATGGGAATGTGAACACTCTTGGGTGAGTTGGTAAGTCATAACACATGTCATTGAGAATCTTAGGTCGAATTGGGAAGGATTGGTAACCTCCATGGAAGATAAAGAGTCAAAGTGGAAGTTTGTGGACACTTGGGCTAGATTCCCTAGCCCCTATGACACCAATGATGGAGCATATATGAAAACTATGACAAATTGCAGACCTGACCTATGACATCTGACCACTATGACATGTCAGCCCCAAAAATAGGCTCAAGGAAGGCAAATTTGGGAGTTGGAGAAGCCAAAGAGACTCAAAATCGAATTTGGGAGAAGATGGAAGGTTGGAACTAGGAGACAAGTGGCAAATGTGGAATATTTCCTAAATGGAAATCTATTGAATCTATTGAGAGGATTTCGACCCTTAGAAGGATAATTTTGGCTATAAAATGTAGAAATGAAGTATGAGAATGGCTTTGGATTATTTGTAGAATTTGCAATTGCATTTGTGAAGAGGGAGAGCTAGTGGATGACTAGTTTCTTGCCTTAGCCAATTTTGAGGGTGAGAGATTCCCATCCAAGTTGGTAATTGGAAAGGCCATTCAGACCTTTCATTTGGAGCTTTAATGGAGTCTTTATTTGTAGGTGTAAGCTACAGGGCAGCTCATGGTTTCTTCTATTGCAGCTCACTCCTTCAACCATTTCCAGTTTTGATGGCATATTCTTGATCCTTGAGGGAAGGCGTTTTTGGTGAGCTATTGTACTCTTTGGGGAGGATTTTAATGCCCCATTTCTTTTGTAATATGAAGTAAATACTCTGTTCTTCATCTCCAAAAAAATTTCAGGTCGAAATTCCAAGTAGAAATGTATAAATCTCATTTTTAATGGAAGAACAATGCCATTTCCCCACTACCTTGTTGTGAGCCAATGTATTAATGATGATTTCGAATGAATGGATGATTATCTGATATATTTGTGATCAATATACTGCCATGGATGTCTTATACAAGTTTCATGTACTGTACTTGAGCATTTAAAGCATTTTTACTTAGTTTAGTTGTATTGGGAGGTGAAATAGTGCCATTTCCCCAAGGGTCGAATTGGGGATTTTTGCAGTTGAATGGGAGAGGGTGAGAACAGTTGTAATAATCCATTAATGGTGCATATGAGAATTTAATAAAATACTTAACACATTACATACCTCTGTTCATAAATTTGATTGGGTTTGGAGGCATTTGGGAAGCCATTTTCAGTACTTACCCCAGGGGGATTTGAGCCCCAAATTACTAGTAAAATTGCATAATTGGTTCAGAATATTAAGAGAGTTTGCAGAGGTATTTTGGTGGAAATATGTCATCCATAAAAATCATATTCAAGTTCTAATATCATTCATACACCTTCCTTGAAGATTTGAAGGAATTTGGAGTCAATTTGAGACCTAGAGACCAATATTAGTCAAAGGAAAATCACTAGTAAAGTTACCTACATTGATCAGAATTGAAAGAGGATTTGAAGAAGTATTTTAAAGGTCAAAAGGCATCCCTAAAACACATATTTATGTTCTAATATCATTCATATACGTTCTCAGAATATTTGGGATCATTTGGGGCAAATTTGGGACCTAGAGATCAAAACTAGTCAAAGGTCGAACTAGGAAAAAAAAGTGAAAATTGCCATTTTAATAAAATTCCTAACAAGGGATATTACACCGTAGCCCTCAAAAATATACATATCGATACAAAATGTGGGATCCTGAGATATCTACTCCTTACGAGGAGTCCTAGCTGTCGCCCCGACATGATGAGTTTCATAGTAGTACTGTTTTGCGTTTGCTATACGCTGCAGTAGTCATACCCAGTTACTCGACACCCCCACTACCTGGCGCTGCATATCCTCTGGTAGCCGTGCCACCACTATCTGTGGTACCCTGGCAGTCATCCATGATAGACTTCATCGCAGAGTCTGTAGTGTACGCTCTGCTGCAGCACCCCCTGCCTCATCACCCGTGCCCCTGCGACGATGTCTCGGGAAACCCTCGGGTCTCACTGGGCCCTTGTCTGCGAGCCAATAGTAAACCATTAATATATGATACTACCCCCAAAAATATTTTTGCATTTACATCTATAATAAAAAATCCATAAAAATTTAATACACCAAAAATCCTAAAAAGAGTACTCAACAATGTCTCCGAACGCGGCATCTTGTGAGAGCGGCATGTCACGATCCTGCCGGAAGTCTATCCCTACATAAGGGTAGTCCTCTATGGCTATGAACTATTGGTCCCACCAATGAAATAAATCCTCTATATATGGTGGTTCCTAATGGCCACCACTCTGTTGAGTCAAGACCTCTACCCACTGGGTCAGGGCTGGGTCACGGAGACTATGAGGAGGGACCTCAACCCTCGTACTGAGCCCCGAAACTTGCTCAAAGAAGAAACTACACAAGATACTGTCGTAACCAAAGTTTTTTGCCTCCCCTTGCTTGCACTCTGTCAGCTGGGTCTTCATGGACTCCAGTAGCGTTGTGCACCAGTCGAATATCATGGGCTGCATACATTGTGACGCATAGAACGTCACTGGCCTAGATGCCTGGTAAAGAGCTTTCGAACCAGTAATCCACACTAGGGTTGCCACTATGATCTTCATACTCAGATTAACTATGGCTCTAATGGGCACCTGACTCCCCACTGCCCGAGTATCTGGTATACAATACTGCTCTATATAGTCGGGGATAGTGATCCCACCACCCACAGATCAAGACCAAAGGCTTGCCACCTCACCTCAACGGGACAAACCAGTAATGAAGTAGATATATTCCACTTCCAGTGAGAGTATTTGTCCGTCTAGATAGAATTTCTGTGAATTGACGTCCCAATAGTCTATCAAGCGGCAGAGTAATAGGTTTTGTGCCCTTAAACCCTCTGTGCTCCAAAATTTGTATATCCCACATGCTTGCAATGCTTGCTGTGCATGCACATCATTACGGACGACCTCATCCACTTGGTCTTGCTCCCTCTCTCTCCACTCTAGAACCATCCTAGAGGGAGAAAAACAAAGATTTTATTCCATTTTATTTAAAAAATTAACTTCACGGTCGTACCCAAGGGAAACTTTTCTTACAGAGGCGGGTACCTACAGTCAACGCGTGCATTGACTATGCGTACCCTGCCCTACCCACAACCCACATACTTATAGCCCGCGGGTAGCGTCGAAGCCATTTAGGGCTTGCCCAAACAAAAAATCCAACTGGTCAAAATTGAATTAAAAGCATTAAAATGGAAGGGATGGATGAGACTACCAAACCGCTCCTAACGGTTCGATGATCAGACACCTATAGCTCCCAGAATCAACAGCTGAATTTTGAGGTGAAAACTAACCACAAAACTCCAAATGGGTGAATAGTAAAATTGAATTGTAAATTGTAAATTTTTGTTACTATTTATAATTTTCAAGAACCACTTGTCTTTAGTTTTCGCCATTATGTGCTATTTTGGACTAATATAACGTCTTGGAGTAGCATTTGGACCAGATTTCTTCGGCGAGACTCATTTTGTACCATTTCGCACCTACAACAGGTATATTACACACTTGGCATATAGGTTAGATGTCATTTTCACATGCATTATGCATTTGACCTTTTGACCTTTTGACCATTTTCATAAACCCAAGGTGTGACCCCGCTTCTTAACCAACACGGAACCTTCATACTGTTATAGAAGTGTCGTTATGTGGCAATAAAGCCTTTCCAAACATGGGTACCCTAGTTAGAAACCCCTGTTGCATTATGGTTCCCATGCCGTTGTGTGTCGTTAGGATTGGGATTCCTTTGTAGTTATGCCATGACTTTGCGACAAAGACTCATACTCTACTTTGTTTTATGCTGGCCATATCCCATAAGAACCCACCCAGTTATATCATGTTGTGATTGCATTGCATCATCCTGCTTGCCGCTTGAGCCTTGTGCCGGCTCCTGGTAGCTCAGTTGTTAGCTTGGTGCCTGAGCACTTGTCCCTGTCAAGCCTTGCAGAGCTTCCATTTGTCCTTCACAATTTCATGACCTTTTGACCCTGAGGGAACACCCCCCCGAGTGTCCACATCCTGCATATGCTTCCTTGCATTGATCATAGGTATGTTCCACTACTTGGGACTAGTCTGCTTGCTATTTGACACTCATTCCCTCACTTGTTGTACCATAAGCAATTTTATTCTTTTTCAAGCTTTCTCCAAATATGAAAAAGACCAAAAAAATCAAATATTTAGGAGTTAAAGCAATTTTATTCTTTTTCAAGCTTTCTCGTCAGAATTGTTACATGCATTTCAGGAGTTAAAGGCGGAAATTAGATCTGTGAAACAAGACAATGAAAGAATTCTGAAGGCACAAGAAGAGTTAAACCAAGTGCTGTTTGAACAGTGCCTAATTGATGAGCATGAGAGAGATAATGAAGATATCTCCAAGGTTGAGGATCTGCCCCATGGTAACAAAAGTAAGAAAATGAAAACTGATGATGTGAACAACAGTTCAACATCATCAGGAGATGCTATTGAAGTACGTAAAAAGAAACGTAACTATTCAAGCGATAGTAGTAAAGGAGATTACAAACTAAGAAAGAAAAGCCATAAAGAGTATGAACAGATTTCTTCGGAGTTCAAAAAGATTAGACCTCCAACTTTCAATGGATAAACTGAGAAGGGCGAGACAACTGAATCATGGCTGTCCAGCATGAAGAAATATTTTCAGATTTATAACTATTCATAATCCTTGAAAGGAAAAATGGCTATATATAACTTGACCGCAAAAGTGGATATTTGGTGGCAGGGCATCAAAAGAGTAAAGGGCATCAAGGATAAGGATGTAAACTGGAGTACTTTTAAACGATACTTCAAGAATAAATTTTTATCCGAACAGTACTATGAAGAAAAATCCAAAGAATTCTACAATTTAAAGCTGGTAAGTATGAATATGAAGGAAATGAACAGTAAATTTATGAACTTATTGAGATATGTGCCATATCGCGTGGAAGAAAAACCGAAGATTCAAAGATACTTGAGCTATCTACCTTGCAATATTAAGGACAGAATCGAGTATGACAGTCCAAAGACATTGGAAGAGGCTATGAGGAAGGCAGTTTTTGGTTATGACACTAATTGGAAAAGAGAAGGAATGTCAAACTGGAAAAGTCATAAACCCAACAATTTTGAGCTGAAAAAGAAAAATTCCAAGTTCAGTGGAAATTCTGGTTTCCAAAAGAAAATATTTCAGAATTGGAATTTTCAAGGAAATAATTTCAGAAACAATCAACAGCAGAATTCTACAGCACCCATAAATGCTCCCAATAATACCAGGACCAATGAAAAAAAGGCACCTATCAAATGTTTTGAGTGTCAAGGTCCTCACTACGCATGAGAATGTCCCAAGAGGAAGCAGATAGCTAACAACATTCACTCTATTCAGACTGAACCTACTATTGGAGACGTGGCGAGAGAGATGCCCAGAATCAATGCAACACTCGACAACAGGCAAGCAGATCATCAAATCTCTATGGTAGAGATTGAAGGTATGCTACAAAATCATCCTGTTACTGTTTTAATTGACCCAGGTGCTAGCTTAAGTTATATATCCCTAGATATTGTGGAAAGT
The DNA here is from genome assembly GCA_027924585.1 of Larix kaempferi. Lineage (NCBI taxonomy): Eukaryota > Viridiplantae > Streptophyta > Pinopsida > Pinales > Pinaceae > Larix > Larix kaempferi. The sequence goes on from BSBM01000556.1 coordinate 8,578,831, forward strand.
CTTAAATTGAAAATAGAAAAGTTCAGTAAATCTTGGTTAGTTAGACTGGCAATAGGAACAAAGAGGAAAGTATCATATTTTATAAAAAGTTGTGCTTTATCCATGAATAAGTTAAAGACACAAATCAAGTTGAATATTTTACCTTTAGGATCCTATGATATTATAATCGGAGTGGACTAGTTAGAAGTCCATCATGTCATTCTGAAATGTTATGAAAAATGTTTTACATGTTTAAATGATGAAGGAAAAACTATAGAAGTAAAAGGTATTCCAAGAAAGGTAACCCTTAGACAGATTTCAGCCATGCAAGTTAAGAGGGCAGTTAGGAAAGGATGTAAGTTGTTTGCAGTAAATCTAGTAAATGATGAGTTTATTTGTAAAGAGGACAAACTGAAATTAGAAGACATACCTATTCTAATGGATTTCAAGGATTTATTTCTTGAGTAGATTCCAGGATTACCTCCTAATACAGATTTGGATTTTACCATCGAGTTAATACCAGGAGCAGTACCAAATTCTAAAGCTCCATACAGAATGAATATACTGGAATTAAACGAATTGAAATCATAGTTGAATGAACTAATTGATAAGAATTATATAAGACCCAACGTGTCTCCTTGGGGAGCACTTGTTATATTTGTTAAGAAGAAAGATGGAACCCTAAGACTGTGCATAGATTACCGCCAGCTTAATAAGATGACAATAAAAAATCGATATCCATTGCCCCGCATAGACGATCTATTTGATCAGCTGTGTGGAGCAACGATATTTTCAAAGATTGAACTAAGGTCAGGATATCATCAAGGGCGGGTTAAGAATGAAGATATTTTCAAAACAACTTTTAGAACTCGATATGGACATTACAAGTTCGTAGTCATGCCATTTGGCTTGACTAATGCCCCGGCTGTATTTATGTGTTAGATGAACAATATTCTGCACAAATAATTGGATAAGTTTGTTGTCGTATTTATAGCTGACATTTTAGTGTATTCTAAAAGCAAAGAAGAGCATGATGAACATCTATGGATTATCTTACAAGTTCTGAGAGATCATCAACTATACGCTAAGCTTAGTAAGTGTGACTTCCACAAGGAAAAAATTTAGTATTTAGGACATATAATTTCTAAAGAAGGAATCTTGGTTGACCCTGACAAGATAAAAGCCATTAATGATTGGCCGGTTCCTAAGGACGTGTCGGATGTAATATCATTTATGGGTATTACTGGATATTACAGAAAATTTATAGAGGGTTTTTCAAAGATTGCAAACTCCATAACCTCATTGCAAAAGAAAGGGAAGAAATTTGTGTGGGATCAGAAATGTACAGACAGTTTTAAGAAGTTAAAGGAATTATTGACTACAACACCTATTCTGAGGATAGCGGATCCTAATAAAGATTTCATATTTTGCATAGATGCTTGTAATGACAGACTCGGTGGAGTCCTAACACAAGAAGGGCATGTTGTGGCATACGAATCAGGAAAGCTGAAAATACATGAGAAGAATTACTCTACTTATGATTTAGAGTTATTAGCAATAATTCATGCTTTAAAAATGTGGCGTCACCACCTTATTGGTAGAAAATTTACCTTATTGATAGACAACATGGGTCTGAAATATTTATTAGATCAGAAAAATCTGAACGCTAGACAAGCTAGATGGTTAACTTTCTTAAGTGAGTATGATTTCAAAATTCAACATATTAAAGGGAAAGAGAACAAGGTTGCAGATGCATTGAGTCATAAAGAAAAATTGAATTTTATTTCAGCCATCAATACTTACTCAATAGATTTAGAAAATTAGATCCTCGAAAGGCGTCAAACGGATGAAGAATACAGAAAATTAAAGGAAAAGACAGCAAATAATAGTTCTGAAAATTCTATGGCAGATTTCAGAATGAAGTAAAATGGACTAATGCTATACAAAAACAGATTGTATGCACCTAACATACTAAAGGTAAAAATTCTAATTTTAAATGAGATGCACAAAAGCCATTACTCTGGCCATCCAGGTTATCAAAAGACCATTACTATGCTAAGGAAAGAATACTATTGGCCCAAAATGAAAGATGAAGTAGCAGAGTACATAGCTAAATGTTTGGATTGTCAAAAAGTGAAAGTTGAACACCAACATCTTGCTGGATTGTTACATCCATTACCTATACCAAGTTGGAAATGGGAAGTTATAAGCATAGACTTTATTACTGGACTACCCAAAAATCAGAAACAAAATGACTCTATCATGGTGGTAGTGGACAAGCTGAGCAAAGGAACACTTTATAGCTGTGAAGACTACTCATAAGGCTCCAGACATTGCATAAATCTTCATGAAACAGATTTTTTGACTACTCATAAGGCTCCAGACATTGCATAAATCTTCATGAAACAGATTTTTTGACTACATGGTATACCGAAAGTGATAATTTCAGATCGTGACTCTAAGCTCACTGGAAGCTTTTGGAGGTGTTTGTTTAAAGGGTTGAATACAACCTTAAATTTCAGCACAACATTTCATCCACAAACAGATGGATAGATAGAAAGGGTGAATCAAGTTTTGGAAGACTTACTGAGAATGTATGTTAAGGATCAACCTGGTAAGTGGGAAGACTACTTACACTTAGCAGAATTTGCATATAATAACCATTATCATGCATCATCCAGACTTATCCCGTTTGAAATTATTTATGGTCGGAAATGTGATACACCTGTTTCTTGGAATGACTCAGTAAATCGAGTTGTTTTTGGACCTAAATTGTTGCAGGAGTTAGAACTAATTGTGAAATAGATATAAGGAAATTTAAAAGCTGCCCAAGATAGGCAAAAGAGTCAAGAAGATCTAAAAAGGACTCATAAAGAGTTCCAGGTTGGTGAACATGTGTTCCTCTAGGTAAGACCGAAAAAGAGTTCATTGAAATTGGGAAGTTGTGCCAAGTTGGCACCCAGGTATTGTGGTCCTTTCGAAATATTGTCCAAGGTTGGACCAGTGGCATACCAACTGCCTTTGCCACCAAATTTAGAAATACATAATGTTTTTCATATATCATTTTTAAAGAAGTATGTACACGATGCTACTCATGTTGTAAAATGGAATGATGTACAGGTGGGACAAGACGACGATTTTCAGGTGGGACCGGATTGTATCCTCGAAAGGAGGGAAACTCTACTCCGGAATCGCACCATTGGGCAAGTGAAGGTGCAATGGAAGCACTTTAGCCTAGAAGAGGCAACCTGGGAGTTGGAGAGTAGTATGCAGGAAGCATACCCAAATCTATTTCAGGAACACTCAGAGAGTGATTGACCAACATCGAGGACGATGTTGAGATTTAAGGGGGGGTGTAAATCACCTACCCAAATTCTGAAATTATTATTTTATTGGCAAAATACTTTATGTTAAATTTTAATTACAAAGTTTTGTAATTATGACCAAGTTTGGTCAAGGATGAATGTAATTATTGATTATTATTATTTAATAAATTAAAGTAGGAGACAAACACCCAAGGAAACTGTAAAATGAGTGTTCATTGACCCACTAGGAGGAATGGAAGCTGTTAGAAGGCATGGGACATATGGCAACAATTGCACTTCACCACTAGCTTTTGGTTATGGGATGAATACCCCTACAAATGTGACATTATCCCCCAGGTGGAGGGAGTGAGCAGGAAGCTCATTTAATGACCAGTTAACAACGAAAAGGCCTAGGAAGCCTACATAAGGCAAATTTGAATTGAGCAGGCAGCTCTTACACAATATTTTTTGTAGAAATATTCCTCATGTGCATCAGGTGATCACTGAGAGATTCTAATAGGGAGGCTATGTATGAGTGCAACTGTATGTCTGCAAATTATTCTGAGAAGGAGAACCAGAGGTGATGGTGCAGGTCCCTTTGACTGCTAAGTCTTTAAGACTGGATAACTATTGCTACTGCAAGTTGAGGTCCTAAGCTTCTAAGTTTCTTCGTCTTGGTGGTTCAATGAACAAGCTTAGGGGTCCTAAGGCAAGTAACTTGACTACCTTTAGGAATTGGTTGGGTGGAACAGGCTCCTTGGGCTATTTGTTTCCCTTTAAATTAACCAGGTTTTCCTGTTCCTATTTTGTTTACAGTTTAATATTTCTGTTTTGTAATGAATTTATTTTTTGATTTATGTTTAAGTCTGAATGATAAAGCTTTGTTAAAGATCTGATTAGATAACCATCTCTATATTTTTCCACATGCTGTTATTTGCATCGTACTCTAGTATAGAGAAGCAAATTAAATAATAGATGAGAGATAGGCAGATTGCCATTGATTAGACAAATAATTACAGTAAGTGCTCTGATTACAATTCTGTCCTATATCTAAACATAGTAAAAATTTACTGTATAGTATCGACAATGATATAGGATTATTTTGTTATTTCATGAAAGATAAATATAGTCTAACTTCTGCATAGTCATATATTTTTCTCTTATCTCTATTCAATCAAGATATCAAGCAAATGAAATTAAAATCATACATATCATGTTTTCCAAGTAATAGTATTTCCAAGGATTTTAACAGCTGCAAGAACTAATTAAAATATAGTTTTCTTATCTTTATACATACTTTATTTCTTCACTAGTTCTTGTTTGATTTCATGTATCAATTATTTATTTCAGTAGTATCAAAACCTAATACATTGCAAACCCTAGTTCTGTATTCATACATTATATTTCTATCTCAAAGACAAACTGTAGACATTGTTCACAGAATGATAACTCTTATGACTTATTAAACCCTAGACATTACTTTCCAGAACCACACTATCTTTTATTTATGGTAATTTTACTATCTAAAAATTATATAACAGTTAGTCGAAGGCACGTTTACATGTTCATGTTTAAACATTAACTCACATCCTAACATTTAAACAAATACTTTATCGAGATTTTTATTACAACGATTAAACCTTAGATACAAACCCTAGCATAAACCTGATAACAATTGAATATTACAGGTAGGGTGTCCATCAATCGAAACTAGAACACGGAGGCAAAACCCTCTCAACACTTTTAACAGTCAATCTACTACAGTGTTTTTCCAAACGTTTTACCAACAACGAGAATGAAGTATATGCATACAGATTTGCAACTATAAACCCTTAGCCAGAAGACAACCATTGTGGCTCAGCAAAACTTAACATTCATTTACACAGTGTTCTCAACAACATTTTCAAAAATATATTATTTTATTTCAAGAAAAACAAACCATAGTTTATAAATACAAAGAGAACCCTTGGTTCTTGACTTCCATCTAAAACTATAACCGAAAATTACACTTTGAACCTGTCAAGGTTTCACAGTACACGGGACTTTCCCTCATCAACTAAAAACGAAATATAGAATCGTGAAATAAAGAAGACTGTACAGGGTTTTTACCCTGAACACATCTAGAAAAATAAACGAAGAGTCGGAGTCTCTATCGATAACATAACCATGCATCAAATAGCCAATAGGTAACTTAAATTACTGAGAGGTTACCCTTTGTACAAATTAAACGAAACAAGACAAGCTTAAAACCTTGCTTACGACCATCACTGTTGCAAGTCAAATATTTCCATTTTTTGGCACTTATAAAACACATCAAGGTACCTACGAGGCATGTAAGAACCACCGGAGCTTACCAAGAAGCCGTAGTAGCTTTCCTTTCTAAAATCATGGCATAGAAACCCTCCAACGAAGCAAGCACCTGCCAAAGCACTAAGCGAGTGGTTAAAAACTGTTAACACATTTCAGAATGCAAAATCTACGTATCAACATTCATACATTTACTTATTTACTTACCTTGTAGAGTGTTATTCTAAATATCAATGGAGAAACCAGAGGTCAGCTGAAATATTTCTTACACGCAGGAAAAACCAGAAGGCGTTACCACCATTCGAAAGATCCAAAGGACAAACTACCAACTACTCTCAACAGCTGATAGTTATCTACCCTTCATACTACAACATCACGGCTCTATGGCATGAATCCAAGCCTGCAACACTTAAACCTTTTCTCTCATAAGTCATAGGTTCGAAACCCTGGAAGAACACCCCCTGTAACCCTAAAAATTTGGCAGCTTGTCGGCCTCATTACAACAAAACAATGAAGGGTCGAGAAACTTGCAATCAATACAAACAACTCGCATTAGGGTTACACAAACTAATGACCAAGATCTGGAGCGATCAATGGATAGAAAATATCCAATAGTGCTACGTTGAAAACCGAGCAACCTCACATTAATATCCCATTAAATTCCAACAACTACAGAGTTGCCAACCCTGCATGCGAAGGAACGATACGGTGCATAGCGTGGAGGAGAGGCTACAGGGAATCATTGCCAGCTGGAACTCCCAACTACAATATCAATCAAAGTTCACGTGGATATACTACGTGGTAATACAGTCACCCATTCCACTATGGAGTGTATTTAATTCACAAAACGTAACTCTGTCAACCTGCAACCAGAAGTTAATACCCGTCATTTCACCACTTTAACGTCGAGGCTTGGGTGATTACATTAATATGATAATAATACTTAGGATAAGAGATTTTACATACAACATAGTTGTTGGCTTATCATATGTTGACCCAGAGGGTTTTCAATAAAGACCTAGGTTCTTCGCGGTTTCCCCTTGACCAACAAAACACCTTCGCACCGGCCCTTTCGGCAACAACCTCCGAGCAGGTTGAGGTCTCACTCGAGGTGTATCTATGGGGTATTGCGAAATCAGGTTTCCACAGTAGGTGATGATTTGTTTAGTCTGACATAGTGCGCAGCGCGACACGGGACATGTGTTGCGGGGCAGAACTGCGCAGCGATAGATGACACCGCAGTCCGAACCTCTAAATCCTACTTCCGCGGCACTTCTTTGTGACTGCGGTCGATGCAGCTTACACTAAGACTTGAAATACTTGCAGTTAACTAGAGTACTAAAGTTATTAAATTTCAATCATTCATTCATTCACTTAGGGTGTTCGTTGCTCAAGCATGTTCCGTGGAGACAGTCCAATTACCATGTATTCTCCCTACTACGTAATGTGAAAGTGCTTAAACAATATCTAACACTTAGCTGAATAACTGATTCATTACTGCTTCATAGGTAGAGGCCAAACATTCACCATTCATCTATTCATGCAGAACTTAACATGTTATTTCCATATTCTCCTAATGGCAAATACATATAAAAGTCCTAACATAACGGTATGTAAGGGAAATTTAGACATTCATTCACAGGAAGCAGATAAATGCACAATACACAACATAATCACACTGCACAGTATTTAATGTGGTTCACTCCCCCGGGTGGGAAGCTACATCCACAAGAACTATTGTTATATATATCTTTTGGGAAGGGCACAATAGTTCTTAGTCTGCGCACTTAGTTGCAGACTCTCTTCTCTCTCAGATAGGTCTCTACACACTCAACTACAGAGCCTTTACAATATCTTTACTCAGAAAAAGATTTCACAATACAAAAATGAAGCATAGCATCTCTAAGAGTAACAGTAACCCTTCCCCATACAAAATTGCCTTCTTAAATAGATCATGCCCGTAGGTCATGTCTTTACAATGCTAAAGGCCGAAACCCTTAGGGTTTCTAAAACTGCTACAGTTTCTCTAAACTGAACTGTTGGCCTGTGGTAGCGAGTGCTCCATCGTGGCGGTCCTCCATGCCTTCATCCTGTTGATGTCAGCCTTCCTATTGCGCGCACGCCACAGGTCACTTTAACCGAGTAGCTCTTCCTCTAATGGCCTCGTATAACTGGCTCAGCTCCCAGTTGCTTTCATCAAATGGTTCTTCCTCTAATGGCCTTGTACACCTGGTCGCCTTCCTGATTTGCTCATGGCCGCTGCTCGATCTTCCTGGAGCATCTTTGCCGAAACTAGACCGTCGACGGTCTAATCAGTACACGTGCCTGTCCTCCTTCCAGTAGTCTACTTTGCCAGTTCCATGTGGACTGGTCACTTCACAAAACTGCTTCCTCGTAGCAATGATCTTCGTAGCACCCTTCGAAGTACTGCCAAAATTTGGTTGTTGCGTGCAACTTCGCAGCATCCCCAACACTTGCACAAAATTGTATTTTTGTGGAGGTGCGCTCAACTCCATAGCTCAAACTCCTTCTGTTATCAAAATTTTCCCCAACTTGGGCCAGGCCCAACATGCCCCTAACACTTACATGTGGCTCATCCCTGAGCCACCTTCAGCTTCTACCTTTTTGATATGCTCCGCGACCTGCGGAGATAGCTTTGCCATGAATTCAATGAATGTGCCGACCAGCTGATCCATTGTTTCCTTTGCATCATGCTTGACTTGCCTGACTGCGTTGAACATCTCCGTAGTTATTTCTTGTCTAATATCTCCTTCCACATTCTCCTAGTTCTCGCGCAGGTCCTTGAGTTTGTCTTCAATCTGCTGCGTTATTACAATGGCATCCTGCAGTAGTGGTTGGGACTGATCATCTATCGCAGTCTCTTTCTCCCTTAATGCCTGTACCTCCTTTTTCAAGTTGGTTATTTCCCTGTATTTCAGAAGCCTGTCTCTGGTTGGCAGGGCCTTGAATTCTATATCCAGCTTCTCCAGTGTGGCTTGCTTTTCTTTGACTGCAGTCTTTACTTGTAGTAGCCCTGGATCCTCTTCGAGAGTAGTGAATGCCTTCGAAGCTGCAGTCAATAAATCTTGGCAGTTAGTCACGTCCATTGTAATATTCCGCACTGTGGCCTTTACTACTTTCTCCCTTAATTCCTGCTCAGTTAATGGTATCTCCGTATTGATTTTTCCTTCAGGGCATCAATATCATCCTCATAAAGAATCTCCTTGTCCTGTATTTCTATCTTTAGGGATTTCACCATATCTCCCATTCTAAGAACGGTGTCCGCAGGATCGCTTTGGGGTTCCAAATCTTCAATGTCATCTGCGACAGCAGTGATAGTGGCCTCCAATCGCAGCCGATGGTCCTATTCATCGTGCAGTTGGATATCTATGCGAGAGCTATAGTCCTCAAGGTGCCTATTTGTGGCTTGCAGCTTAGCTTGGGACTTCATCGAATCAATGGTCCTTTCATGCATTTCAGCTACAACCTGCAGGTGCAAAAAGTGCAAGCCAGGTAACGAAATCCTAATCAGGTTGAGCTCTACCCGTTCGACACCCTTTGTATCCAGAACCACTTGTTCTGACATTGGCAGCATAATGGTCATTGGGTCCAGATGAATGACCTGAGTCTTTGCTGGCAGCGTTATGGCTAGCTGCGCTGGTGTCTGCTATGAGGTTCCTCCCAACCACCCTTCAGATTCTGAGTTGCATGGAAAAGGTAGCCTTTTTTGGACATCGCCATCTTCTGCATGAGCCCTTGTAGTGCGAGCCAATTTTTATGTAGGTCATCCTGTATGGCCTTGTCCTTTTTCTCTTTGCCTATCATCACCTCTTCCATCTATTCTGTGAGTTTTTCGGCAATTATGTCGAAATCTTCCTCATTAAGCACTATTTCTGACTGACTCTTGGTTGCTTTCATCTTCTTCCGCGCCTTTGGATTTGGTGGGATTTGAGGTTCTTTCCTTTTTCCTTTTTCCTCAATGATTGGGTATGGCCATGGGATTGGTTCATCTTCTTCTGAATCGGTCGCAACATCCATGACCTTGACACGGAACTCGGCCGGCCAGTCCTTCATGAGGATGTCGATGTCTTCCTCGTACATATGGTAATTACCTGGATACCATTTCGGCTTCTTCATATTTGCTTTCGGTGAAATAAAAATACAACGCATGTCAACATGAAAATCGACAATGCGAATGTATTTTGATGTTACCTGCTTTGTAATACGCAATGTACACGTGATCGCCTCGTGTAGCTGGGTGTAATACTAGTAGAAGACTTCAGCTGTCACGTGTTTCCGCTCCATGTTCAAATTTGCCCAAAGGTTGGCATATCAAACTCCTCTGGGACCATTGGTGTCTGCAATTACGCCGACATAGTCCTTCGGCTCCTTCCATCCGACAAAGGTGATCAGGATAATCAACCATGTGAAGTGGAATTGACCTCCATTCTCCTGGGTGTCATTGAGTTCCTACAAGAACTCATTGAGAATGTACTAACACCAATTGAACTCGATTCCTTCAGCCACTGCGGCACTAAGTAGTACTGCACCCGCAGGAACCTCCAAAGGCCTAGTTGTTGTTAGGATTTTTCCGGCCAACAACTGTGTAACAAACCTTGTCGCTCTATCTTCTATTTCTTCTATAGGAAAACCCCTTTTCCCTTTCACTAGTGCTTGGGTTTTCTTCATCTTCGCGACAACTTCTTTTTCCTTACTCTTCCCTTGGAATAACTGCTTGGGGTCCTTGCCGCGCTTGCTTAGCCCTATGATACGGTGGATTAAGTCGATATTCAAATCAACATTTATGTCTAGCCACAGGTATCCTTGATGGATTCGCGCCATCAAAGTGTGAACCACCACATTGACTTCTGCTTAGCGATCAAAATGGGGTAATCTCAGTAGGTTCAGCAATCTTGACTGGACTACTGGTCTTAGCCAGCTTTCAGTGACCAAGTTAAGTATGCCTTTAGCATCTTTCTTCCAGCACATGTATTGGTCAGGATGGAAGTGTGGGAACTTGGGATCATGGGGTTCTTCCTTCTGCACTCCCAGGAGGTCATAGTCTTCCCACTTAAACTCTGGGATCTTTCCTAGCAAGTTCTGGGCAACGTCTACGTGTTTTGAGATTGGCGACAAGGGTATTTCATAACGGGCATTCTTGACTAGTTTATAGACTGGGGCATCCAGCGCCCGTGGTGATATGTATTCTGGTGTAAGCTTTAAAGGTATCTCCTTCTGAAATACCGGTGACCGTGGCATCGCCGAACTTGGCCTGGGGTTCTTTGTTCATGGCCCGATTGTATCTTTCCCCCTATCCTGCATGACTGGGTTGTGTCTAGGTGACCTTCGATATGCCTCACCTGGTTCCAATGTAACCTTCTTGGCAGAGGTTTCATTAACCCTTCAATCCCTCCTTGTTGAAAGACTCTTACCGCTTCTTGGATTGTAAGCTCCTGTTCTCTGTACAACCACTCGGACATTCAGTGGAGAGAATAGGAAAATGTTTCAGATATGTTACTAGCAATTGCTAAGACGTGAGTGATCGCATGAGAATTCTAAGTGTTTGGTAACGCCCGCGAGTCCTTATGCAGCATTACGTATAGGAACAGGTGAGTCCTCCCACACCTTCCAATGGCTAGATGAGCATTAAATGTGGTGTCCATTGGCCAAATTGAGCAGATCCTTCAGTCCCTTTCTTCATCAGCGTGTTCAGAATGACTATCTTTGCGTTAAATGTTCAAGCGGTTGTTGGCAACAGTCATATAACGACTATTTTTCTCACGACCATTGTAATGGCGATTTTTGTGAGAGCTTCACTGAGCTGCATGGAAGGCCATCTCTGATCCTGCGTAGTTACTTCGCAGTGTCGAGGTTTCAACTGCGCGGCTCCCTTTTTCTTCTTCTTCTTTTTTTTTTTGTGCAGCTTCAGCAGTGCTGCTCGGGACATACATTGTCCTACTTATCGTACATGTACAGACTCCTTTTTATTTCCAATGTCCAATTTCAACTGTACTTGACACTTAGAAATTTCTCCGTCTGCTTATCATTCAGGATTCTCCAAAGCATGACTATCGTGGAACAACTTTAGTCTGCCCCCATTTATCAAACTTGGTAAAGTATCGCCAGCTAAGGTGGCTAACTTGAATGCACCAGTGTTAGTAACATGTATCACAGTATATGGACCAAGCCAATGCATCTTAAATTTACTAGGAAACTTCATGAATTTGCTATCATGCAAGAGAACTAGGTCACCTACCTGAAAGGACTTGTTCTTTATATGGTGATCATGCCATGCTTTCTCGCGGTCTTTTTGCACTTGTTGGTGAAAGCCTGCGATGAAGCGATCTTCCTCCAATCCAACCAAGTGCAGCAATCTTTCTTCTAGCGCTACGCGATCTGCCATCCCAATAAATGCAACGATTCTCAAGCTAGGGACAATATACTCCATTGGCATTATAGCCTCCTGTCCATAAGCCAACCGAAAAGGTGTGTGTCCTGTCAATTTCTTGCTAGTGGTCCTGTATTCCCATAACACAGATGAGATGCGCAGATCCCAGTCATCTCTACTCACATTGCAGATCTTAGTGAGCACATTCTCGAGTATTTTATTGAAAGCCTCAACAGTGCCATTCACCTGTGGATGATATGGGGTACTGCGCTAATGATGGACATAGAATTCCTCTGTGAGAGCTTCGATAGTCTTGTTCAAAAAGTGAGTGCCTTGATCGCTCATCAAAATATTCAAACATCCAAATCGTGAAAGTATATCTTCAAAAATGAACTACGCTGCAGTCCTTTACTGGTTTTGCTTCCTCCCATTTGGTGAGGTAATCAGTAGCAGTAATGATGTACCTTGCACCAGTTCTTTTCCTTGGTGGGTTTATGGGACCCACGAAATCAATGGCCCACTTTTCAAATGCCTGCAAGGTCAATTGTGGATTCAGCGGCATTTCATCTCTGCACGAAGGTTTTCCTATCCTCTAATAGACATTGTAGTTCTGATAGTATTTGTTGGAGTCTTTATGGATCGTAGGCCACCATAGTCCTACGCGTGGTATCTTCTACGTGGTAGCCCTTCCTGCATAGTGGCCTCCTACGATCCCTGAATGCGCATTCGCTAAGATGAATGGATTCTCATGGTTTAGTATGCATCTACGCAACACTTCATCCGGACCGAGTTTGTATAGTTGACCTGCAATAATAGTGAAGTCTGCGGCTCGCACTACCAGTTGCTTCTTCTGCTGGATGGAAAAGTCCTGAGGTGCTATTCGTGTTGTCAACAAATCAATAATATCCTGATAATAATCATCAAAAACCTGTATAGCGAATAACTGCGCATTAGGCAGATTGTCTTCAATGTTTGTTGGCTCTTCTCCTGACTCAATCCTAGAGAGATGATCAGGTCCCAAGTTCAACCTTCCTGGCTTAACAACAATCTCAAAATCATATTCCTGGAATAGCAACAACCATCTGCATATGCGCCCCCCTAATACTGGCTTATTGACCAAGTATCTCAAAGCAGAATGGTCAGTAAACATGAGGAAGTGCGCACCAAGCAAGTAGTGTCTAAATTTCTGCAGCGCATATACCATCGCAAGACCTCCCCTCTCAGTAGTAGTGTAATTTTTTTTCGCTGTTGAGAGATTCCTGCTTGAAAATGCAATGGGATGGTCAATACCTCCTTCTCTTGGCTGAGCTAATATGACTCCAAGGGAAATGCATGATGCATCAACATGTACATGGAATGGCTTCACCCAGTCTGGGAAGACTAGGATTGGTGCAGTAACCATCTTCTCTTTTAGTGTATCAAAACCCTACTTGCACTCTACATTCCAAATGAACGGCATGTCTTTCTTTAGCAACTTATCCATTGCTGCGGTTATCTGTGCGTAACCCTTTATGAATTTCTTGTAATATCTGGTGTGGCCTAAGGTAGAGTGCAACATCTTGACTGAATTTGGTGTTGGTAAATTTACAATAATTGCAATCTTCGCAGGATCCACCATCAATCCTTGCTTACAGACAATGTGGCCAAGTAGAATCCCATAGGGAATGCAGAAAATACACTTCTTCAGATTTAAGGAGATCTGATGCTGTCTACACTTCTCAAGCATCATTCTGAGATTCGCGCAGTGGTTCTTCAATAGTCCAAACATAGTCCAATCATCAAAATAGGCTTCCAAAAACTTGTACATAAAATCTTTAAAGGCTGCGACGACAACTCTGGAAAAGATGGCAGGTGCGTTCTTTAGACCAAAAGGCATTACTATGTACTGGAATGACCCCCATTCTGTAGAAAAAGTCATCTTATGCTTGTTTGTGGGATCAATCCTGATCTGATCATACCCAGAGAAACCATCAGTAAAAGAGTAGGCCTCATTCCCTCCAACATTATCAAGTACTTCATCCATGAAAAGAGTAGGGAATGGGTCGTGCATAGAAGCATCATTCGGTTTTCTGAGATCCACACAAATCCTAATCTCACCTTTCGTTTTCTTGTCTTGAATGACCATTAGGCTAATCCACTCGGATTATTCAACAGGTTCAATGATTCATGCCTCGAGCGTCTTATCTAGCTCTGTGCGGACTCTTTCTTTGTACCGCGGGTTTAGTCTATATGGCCTCTGCTTCACAGGCTTGGCGCCTGGCTTCAAAGGTATTTTCATGACCCCTAGGTCTCCCAGAATGCCTTTCATTTATGTGAATTTCATTGGGAATAGCTCCTGACACTCATGTAAGATGTCTGCGATCTTTGCAACAGTCTGATCATCTGAATAGTCTCCAATTGATGCGAACTTTGGATTTTTGCTTGTGCCAATGTTCACCTTCTGCATCTTTACTGGTCCACTCATGTCTGGGATTTCCAATGGAGGTCCCTCCACGTCGCGCACACCCTCCGATTCTGGTATGTTTATGTTGCGCAGATCATCCTCATCATCTTCCTGTCTATCATTGGGTACTTCAGCTAGGTTATAACACTCGATGGGATGTTTTTCGTGTTCCTTCCCTTCTGATTGTAGGTTGGCAGGAATTCCATCTGCTCTGAAGAATTCTTCCAACGTTATATTTTTGTGAGGACAGTCTTCCCTGAATATCAATTCCTTAATTATCTGCAATGCGTCATGGATCAGTGGGTTGTCATCATCGAAGCTGAAATCCTTCTGGAAGTTTGCAGTCAACATATCCCAATCAGTGGTTTCCCTGTGCAACTCCAGGTCTAGGTACCATTTCTTTGGAATGTCATCGTCCAGTGTATGTACAAATAGATGCAACCATTCTATTTGTGGCCTTTCCACCCATGCCTATGAACAAACTTCAATATGATGGATAGGATCTGTCTGTCCATTAAAATTTTCAAAAGGTAAAGTAACCCTGTTAGCAAACCGAATCTGCATCTTAATCCTGCATTGATCCCAAGTAGTCAATGTCTGCTTGTGTGCAGTCCACCATCTGGCTGGTGTGTTGCACAGTGCCATATCCAATGCTGGTAATCTATGCTCATCTGCAATAGCTTCAGTATATTCTTGGATGAAAGTGTAAACGTTAGCAGAACCATCATACACGAGAATAGGACTTACCTCCTTTCCGATCCAGCACAGTGATTTCGTAACTTGCGCACACCTTCTCGCTGATACTTCATGCATGTGGCTTTGCCAATTTTCCCGTCTTGCCTCCGAGTCAGAGACACAAGAACTGTCACATCTCCAGTTGAGTGTACCATTCACAGTTGGATTAATGTAATCTTCCTGGTTCGCGGTGATCTGGTTAATTCTGTCCAAGTCCTGAGCCTTGGATTCCTCCTGAATGGGATCACTTTATCTGTCCCCATATTTAGGATCCAATGGTGAGATGACCCTAAGATGCTTTCCTTCAAATATCATCTTCTTTGTCTTTAGGTTTATGATAGCCAGGTTATCCATGGCCCAGTCAATTCCTAACAGTGCAGGAAAAGGCTGACTATCGTCCACAATTTTCTTAACTTCAAAGTCTGCATGACTCTAGACTCCATCGATGTCAACCACCACATCAGCTAAGCTGCCAAAAGGTATGACTTTCTCTTGGTTAGCCATTCTCAATTGGATAGGTGACCATAACAACTTTGGTCGACCCATCTGCTACCATGTCTGCTTAGTCAAGACATTCACTTTAGATCCCAGATCAAGGATGACTTCATCCATTTCAAAATCTCCTATCTGCGCGGTAAGCCTCATTTCTCAGCCTGTTCTTTTATGCTTCCATATGTGATGTACAGTGCTATCAGAAGTTTCTGTTCCAGTTTGTGGTTCATTTTGGGTTATGAGCTTCTATAGCTCTGCTATGGCATTTTCATTTTATAGTAGCTTCATGCAGCTTCGCAGGAACTGCGCAACGAAAGTGCCGACATCCATTGCGGTACTTGTTTTGTCATAAGCCGCTGACATGTCTTCAACATACAATTTTTCATTGCGCAACGGGATCCTCAGTGACTTAGTTTCCAATTCTGTGAAGGTATCTTGCGTGTTGATAAAGACCTCCTTGTTCTTTCGTAGGTCGAGAGCAGGTGTTTTTCCCAGAGCTTTCCTTATCCATACTGTCTCAAGAGGGTTCTGCTTTGTGTGAGCCTCCCCTGATGTTGAAGCTTCTGCTCCCCTATCGTGGCCCGTCTCAGCGCCACTGCACGTGACCATGTTGATGCTTAGGTCCACTGGTCTATTCTCTGTTGCGATCCACTGGATGTTTGGAGTTGGTGCCTCCGTCCGTCTTCTTTTCTACATTTCCACCTCTAGCATTGGGAAATATTCAATAACATGCTCAAATGATTTACAGTAGTTGCATGTAGTGCATGGGTTAACACAATCTCTAGATACGTGACCTGGTTGGCCACAATTATAACAAATGACCTGGTTGTGGCCTCTTCCCTGCGCCAGGCCAGCATTTCTTCCTCTGTCGCAGTATCCACCACCACGGCCTCTGTATCCTCCTTGACCATATTGTGCATTTTCTTGTTTGGGATGGTTTTCTTCTTGTACGCGGTACAAGCCAGCGCCTCTCATTGCGTCCATATCTCATTTTATTTCGTTCATTAGCTCATATGCATGGCAGTTGGATTCATCGTATCCAACTGATTTACAGAAAGTGCAATATAAATTTTTGGGTGTTTTGACATATTTCTATATGAGATAGCAGTCTTCAGGTCTGTAACCTGTAGTTCTACAAATTTCACACCATGGGGCCTAATTCTGATTTATCGGAATGGGTGCACCACTGTTAAGATAGTCGCGGAATAAAGGGAAATGCTCGTGGTCATGGCCTTTTCCTTTACAACTTGTACACCAGACCTCATTCCTAGGTTCATACCTTTGTTCTTTGCCATTCTTCATGCTTTGCAGTTCTAGTGTCAGGGTGGTCAACTAGTTCTGGATCTGAGACATCCCAGAACTAGTCTCACCAATCGACGAAGCCTCTAGCTTCATTGCGATCTCCAAGGCCTCTGCGTGTGATGCAACCTTCTGTTGCATCAATGGTAATCTAATGTGGGGCAACAACGCAGCAATAAACCATTCCTTGTGTTGTTCTGGAGCTATAAAAAAGCTCACTTGGTCCAGCAAGGTATTGAACTTCTGATCAAACTCCCAGATTGTTTCAGTCGGTCTCTTCTTTATTTATTTCAACTCGGTTATACATTGAGATTCAGATTTGGGTTTCTTAAACTCTGCCACAAGCGCAGCTTTAATTTCTGCAAGGGTTCTCGGCTGTGTCTGAGAGTAATTCATAAACCAATGTAAAGCTCTGTCTCTGAGGGTGGTAATGCACTGTGCTCTCTTCACAGCATCATCGTGGATTTGTCTTATGCTCCATACGGCTTCGCAAAGAAACCAATGTTGGTTAGGGTCTTCTAGACCAGTTCCTTTAAATATCGGTAGCTTCATATCAGTGTTTGCCATTGTCCTATTAGTAGGAGCACCCGGATTTGTGCACGACTGTTGTGATGGGCTCTGCACAGTGAAAGTAAATAGGAATATCGGAGTAGACGTACTCGACTGAGTATCGTGAGGGGTGGGATCTGAGATAAGGGAGGCTCGGTCTTTGCAACCGACGGATTCTGAGTGGTGGACAGTGGCACAACTTCATTGTTAAGGTCACAAGGAATCTCAGTATCTATGTGGATTCCAGTGCCTCCAAGATTCTTATTAAATTTATATCTCTTCCCACTTCTAAGATTATGGGTGTCTTCATTAGAGTCACTATATATATTGTTTACCATGACAGACTTGAAAATATTATTGCATTCTTAAAACACCTTTCTTAGCTAACATCATCTTAATGTATTGAGTGAGATTGTTCAGGGACTTACCTTGGAATCCGTCGAAAAAGTATGCTTCTGCTTGGCTGTAGGATTTGAGTGTGTCTACAGCAAATTCTGTTACGAAGCCTTCTAGCATATGATCGACCTAGAAGTCAACTGCATGCGTCAATGGGCTGTCTATCGCTTTGAGCTGCGTTATGAGCTCTGGAGTCCACTCTGTAGGAACTCCTCCTTTAAAACAGGTTTTCTTCTTTGAAAGCCGTGAGATCCACTCGTGCAGCTCGTCTAGAAATGATGCCCAGAAAATCTCGTGAATATCTTTCCACAGATATCTACTCAACCACTGTTCATCAGATAGATGAAGGTGTCTATTTTCTTTCCTTGCAAAGTCTCTTACGGTCTTGTCACACCAAGCCTATATCTTTGTCTTTTTAGGATACCAATTGTCGGAGCCTTCCGGGAACTGATGTTCTTTGTCACAAATTACAGCTGCAACTCATCACGGATTCTAGTGCAGCAATGGAACCATTTGTTGGCTTATCATATGCTGACCCAAAGGGTTTTCAATAAAGACCCAGGTTCTTTGCGGTTTCCCCTTGACCAACAAAATCCCTTCTCACTAGCCATTTTGGCAACAACTTGCGAACAGGTTGATGTCTCACCCGAGGTGTATTAATGGGCTACTGTGAAATTAGGTTTCCACAGTAGGTGATGAGTTGTTTCGTTTGATGTACTACACAACACAACATGGGACATGTGCTGCGGGGCAGAACTATGCGGTGATAGACGACACCGCGGTCCTCACCTCTAAATCCTATTACCGCGGCACTTCTTTGTGACTCCAGCTAATGCAGCTCACACTAAGACTTGAAATACTTGCAGTTAACTAGAGTACTGAAGTTATTAACACTCAATCATTCATTCATTCACTTAGGGTGTTCGCTGCTCAAGCATGTGCCACGGAGGCAATCCAACTTCCACGCATTCTCCCTACTACGTAATGTGAAAGTGCTTAAACAATATCTAACACTTAGCCGAATAACTGATTCATTACTGCTTCATAAGTAGAGGCCAAACATTCACCATTCACCATTCACCTATTCATGCTGAACTTAACATATTATTTCCATATTCTCCTAATGGAAAATACATATAAAAGTCCTAACATAACGGTATGCAAGGGAAATTTAGACATTCATTCACAAG
Source organism: Larix kaempferi (assembly GCA_027924585.1). Lineage (NCBI taxonomy): Eukaryota > Viridiplantae > Streptophyta > Pinopsida > Pinales > Pinaceae > Larix > Larix kaempferi. The sequence continues at coordinate 8,597,914 of BSBM01000556.1, forward strand.
AAGCAGATAAATGCACAATACACAACACAATCACACTACACAGTATTTAACGTGGTTCACTCCCCCAGGTGGGAAGCTACGTCCACAAGAACTGTTGTTATATATATCTTTTGGGAAGGGCACAACAGTTCTTAGTCTGCGCACTCAGCTGCAGACTCTCTTCTCTCTCATATATGTCTCTACGCACTCAGCTGTAGAGCCTTTACAATATCTTTACTCAGAAAATATTTCACAATACAAAAATGAAGCGTAAGCATCTCTAAGAGTAACAATAACCCTTCCCCATACAAAATTGCCTTCTTAAATAGATCATGTCTTTACAATGCTAAAGGCTGAAACCCTTAGGGTTTCCAAAACTACTACGGTTTCTCTAAACCGAACTGCTGGCCTTTGGAAGTGAGTGCTCCATCATGGTGGTCCTCCACGCCTTCATCCTGTAGCTATTGGCCTTCCTGTTGCGCGCAGGCCACATGTCACTTTCACCGAGCCACTCTTCCTCTAACGGCCTCGTACAACTGGCTCAGCTCTCAGTTGCTTTCATAAAACGATTCTTCCTCTAATGGCCTTGTACACCTGACTGCCTTCCTGATTTGCTCATGGCCGCCGCTCAGCCTTCCTGGAGCATCTTTGCCAAAACTAGACCGCCGACGGTCTAACCGGTACACGTGCCCGTCCTCCATCCAACAGTCTGCTTTGCCATCTCCACGTAGACTGGTCACTTCGCAGCACTGTTTCCTCGCAGCACTGATCTTCGCAGCACCCTTCGAAGTACTGCCAAAATTTGGTTGTTGCGCACAACTTCGCAGCATCCCCAACACTTGTACAAAATTGTAATTTTGTTGATCTGCGCTCAGCTCCACAACTCAAACTCCTTCTGCTATCAAAATTTGCCCCAACTTGGGCTAGGCCCAACAATAGTTCAAGCTACCATCAAGCCAAAAACCTTTCTAAGGTCGTGTTAGTGGTCTGCATAGGATATCATCCTATGATTTTTTATAAAAACATTAACTAGGATTACTTTGGAAATGCATAATATTGCTTTTGTTTTTCATAGCTTGGTATAGTAAAAACCATATCATGTTATATAGTAACATGTAGTACATGATTTATATAATTCCAAAGTTTAATTTGGTATCGAAATAATTGAGTATTATGCCATGCATTATATAAATAAAAGGTAGTTGTAATATACATATCTACTTCATTTCTATAGTTTGTATAGTACTGAAATGCTAAATACAGGACATAGAATAGTTTAAGATTTTGTAAGGATGCCAACTATAATGATAGTTCGAAGGTGTGAATTCCTACAAATCTCTTAATTGCACACTTAATAGATAATAGTATTGTTGTATTAATATCACTGACAGTAGTCTCATGATGATAAATGTAACATCATAACAGAAAGCATGGACGACATGGATTGATAACATTAAGGAGCTTTGTAAAACAGTACTTAAGCGAGGAGTAGAATCCTTGTATCCTTACCTTCATTTTTTTTACTGTCGCAAAGAAGCACTTAACATTTTACATTAACGATGAATTGAAAAACACAAGTACTCTAAATATTATGCTGTCTTGTAGATCTCTTACCTGCGATCTGCACATGGAAACAAGTTTCAAATGCCTTATCTAAACATAGCTAAGTAAACTCCAGGGTGCCTCATAGGACCCCTTTATTAACAAACAAACAAACTGTTAGCAATCCATCAAGAATATTCAAGCAGTACAAATTGTATCAACATGTAATATTAACCAAGAACTTAAACAAATTTGTAAATTGTACTTGTTTACATAAGCATACAAAGATCTTTCGTTAAAGAGGATTAACATCCATTTATACCTGAAGTAGAAATTACAACTATATTATCTGAGGATGATGACGTGTCATCGTCATTAATTTATCTTAGTTATGATTTCGATTTAGTTTATATGTTCCACATTAAATAATTCTGATAATTATTGCTATTATAATTTTTTTTTATTTTATTTTGGTATTTTGGGGATGTTACATGTGGTATCAGAGCTCATGTTCGAACTCTAGGCCTGAAAAAGGTCCAAGAAGATGCAACAGAAAATTTTATTACAACATAAAATCTTACTAATTAAAATTTAAACTATTGTGTTATACAGAAATTATTTTAAGTTACAGGTATGGAGAACTCAGCTGAACAAGTAAAAGACATATTTCAACCAAACAGCCATAGCTCGGGACAGCACTATGCAGAAGAAGGCCACGGTGAATTGAATGACAATCCGTCAGAATTGTTACGTGCGTTTCAGGAGTTAAAGGCGGAAATTAGATCTGTGAAACAAGACAATGAAAGAATTTTGAAGGCACACGAAGAGTTAAACCAAGTGTTGTTTCAATAGTGCCCAATTGATGAGCAGGAGAGAGATAATGAAGATATCTCCAAGGTTGAAGATCCGCCTCATGGTAACAAAAGTAAGAAAATGAAAACCAATGATGTGAACAACAGTTCAACATCATCGGGAGATTCTATTGAAGTACGTAAAAAGAAACATAACTATTCAAGCGATAGTAGTAAAGGAGATTACAAACTCAGAAAGAAAAGCCATAAAGAGTATGGACAGATTTCTGGGGAGTTCAAAAAGATTAGACCTCCAACTTTCAATGGAGAAACTGAGAAGGGCGAGACAGCTGAAGCATGGCTGTCTGACATGAAGAAATATTTTCAGATTTATAACTATTTAGAATCCTTGAAAGCAAAAATGGCTATATATAACTTGACCGGAAAAGCGGATATTTTGTGGCAGGACATCAAAAGAGTAAAGGGTATCAAGGATAAGGATGTAAACTGGAGTATTTTTAAACGATACTTCAAGAAGAAATTTTTATCCGAACAGTACTATGAAGAAAAATCCAAAGAATTCTAGACGATTTAAAGCTGGAAAGTATGAATATGAAGGAAATGAACAGTAAATTTCTGAACTTATTGAGATATGTGCCATATCTCGTGGAATAAAAAACAAAGATTCAAAGATATTTGAGCTGTCTACCTTTCATTATTAAGGACAGAATCGAGTATGATAGTCCAAAGACCTTGGAAGAGGCTATGAGGAAGGCAGTTTTTTGTTATGACACTAATCGGAAAAGAGAAGGAATGTCAAACTGAAAAAGTCATAAACCCAACAATTTTGAGCTAAAAAAAAAAATTTCCAGGTTCAGTGGAAATTCCGGTTTCCAAAAGAAAAATTTTCAGAATCGGAATTTTCAAGAAAATAATTTCATAAACAATCAATAGCAGAATTATACAACACCCAGAAATGCTCCCAATAATACAAGGACCAATGAACAAAAGGCACCTATCAAATGTTTTGAGTGTCAAGGTCCTCACTATGCATTAGAATGTCCCAAGAGGAAGCAGACAGCAAACAACATTCACTCTATTCAGACTGAACCTATTGTTGGAGAAGTGGTGAGAGAGATGCCTAGAATCAATGCAACACTCGACAACAGGCAAGCAGATCATCAGATCTCTATGGTAGAGATTGAAGGTATACTACAAAATCATCCTGTTGCTGTTTTAATTGACCCAGGTGCTAGCTTAAGTTATATATCCCCATATATTGTGGAAAGTCTTAAATTAAAAACAGAAAAGTTCAGTAAATCTTGATTAGTTAGACTGGCAATAGGAACAAAGAGGAAAGTATCAGATTTTATAGAAAGTTGTGCTTTATCCATGAATCAGTTAAAGACACAAATCAAGTTGAATATTTTACCTTTAGGATCCTATGATATTATAATTGGAATGGATTGGTTAGAAGTCCATCATGTCATTCTGAACTGTTATGAAAAACGTTTTACATGTTTAAATGATGAAGGAAAAACTGTAGAAGTAAAAGGTATTCCAAGAAAGGTAACCCTTAGACAGATTTCAGTTATGCAAGCTAAGAGGGCAGTTAGGAAAGGATGTCAGTTGTTTGTAGTAAATGATGAGTTTATTTGCAAACAGGACAAACTAAAATTAGAAGACATACCTGTCCTAAAGGATTTCAAGGATGTATTTCCTGAGGAGATTCCATAATTACCTCCTAAAAGAGATTTAGATTTTACCATCGAGTTAATAACAAGAGCAGTACCAAATTTTAAAGCTCCATACAGAATGAATATACTGGAATTAAACAAATTGAAATCACAGTTGAAGGAACTAATTGATAAGAATTATATAAGACCCAACGTGTCTCCTTGGGGAGCACCTGTTATATTTGTTAAGAAGAAAGATGGAACCCTAAGATTGTGCATAGATTATCGCCAACTTAATAAGATGACAATAAAAATTCGATATCCATTGCCCCGCATAGATGATCTATTTGATCAATTGCGTGGAGCAATGGTATTTTCAAAGATTGATCTAAGGTTAGGATATCATCAAGTGAGGGTTAAGGATGAAGATATTTTCAAAACAACTTTTAGAACTCGATATGGACATTACGAGTTCGTAGTCATGCCATTCGGCTTGACTAATGCCCCGGCTATATTTATGTGTTTGATGAACAATATTCTACACAAATACTTAGATAAGTTTGTTGTTGTGTTTATAGATGACATTTTAGTGTATTCTAAAAGCAAAGAAGAGCATGAGGAACATCTATGGATTATCTTACAAGTTCTGAGAGATCATCAACTATACGCTAAGTTTAGTAGGTGTGATTTCCACAAGGACAAAATTCAGTATTTAGGACACATAATTTCTAAAGAAGGAATCTCGATTGACCCCGACAAGATAAAATCCATTAATGATTGGCCAGTTCCTAAGGACGTGTCAGATGTAAGATCATTTATGGGTATTACTGGATATTACAGAAAATTTATTGAGGGTTTTTCAAAGATTGCAAACCCCATAACCTCCTTGCAGAAGAAAAGGAAGAAATTTGTGTGGGATCAGAAATGTACAGACAGTTTTAAGAAGTTAAAGGAATTATTGACTACAACACCTATTCTAAGGAAAGCGGATCCTAATAAAGATTTCATAGTTTGCACAGATGCTTGTAATGACGGACTTGGTGGAGTCCTAACACAAGAAGGGCATGTTGTGGCATACGAATCAAGAAAGCTTAAAATACATGAGAAGAATTACTCTACTTATGATTTAGAGTTATTCGCAATAATTCATGCTTTAAAAATGTGGCGTCACCACCTTATTGTCAGAAAATTTACCTTATTGACAAACAACATGGGTCTGAAATATTTATTAGATCAGACAAATCTGAACGCTAGACAAGCTAGATGGTTAACTTTCTTAAGTGAGTATGATTTCGAAATTCAGCATATTAAAGGGAAAGAGAATAAGGTTGCAGATGTATTGAGTCATAAAGCAAAACTGAATTTTATTTCAGCGATCAGTACTTACTCAACAGATTTAGAAAATCAGATCCTATAAAGGAGTGAAACGGATGAAGAATATAGAAAATTAAAGGAAAAGATAGAAAATAGCAGTTCTGAAAATTCTATGGCAGATTTCAGAATGAAGGAAAATGGACTATTGCTATACAAAAACAGATGGTATGTACCTAACATACCAGAGGTAAAAATTCTAATTTTAAATGAGATGCACAAAATCCATTACTCTGGCCATCTAGGTTATCAGAAGACCATTACTATGATAAGGAAAGAATACTATTGGCCCAAAATGAAAGATGAAGTAGCAGAGTACATAGCTAAATGTTTGGATTATCAAAAAGTGAAAGTTGAACACCAACATCTTGCTGGATTGTTACATCCATTACCTATACTGAGTTGGAAATGGGAAGTGATAAGCATAGACTTTATTACTGGACTACCCAAAAATCAGAAACAAAATGACTCTATCATGGTGGTAGTAGACAAGATGAACAAAGTAACACACTTTATACCTGTGAAGACTACTCACAAGGCTCCAGACATTGCATAAATCTTCATGAAACAGATTTTTCGACTACATGGTATACCAAAAGTGATAATTTCAGATCGTGACTCTAAGTTCACTAGAAACGTTTGGAGGTCTTTGTTTAAAGGGTTGAATACAACCTTAAATTTCGGCACAGCATTTCATCCACAAATGGATGGATAGACAGAAAGGGTGAATCAAGTTTTGGAAGACTTATTGAGAATGTATGTTAAGGATCAACCTGGTAAGTGGGAAGACTACTTACACTTAGAAGAATTTGCATATAATAACCATTATCATGCATCATCGAGACTTAACCCATTTGAAATTATTTATGGTACGAAATTTGATACACTTGTTTCTTGGAATGACCCAGTAAATAGAGTTGTTTTAGCACCTGAATTGTTGCAGTAGTTAGAACTAATTGTGAAATAGGTACAAGAAAATTTAAAAGCTGCCCAAGATAGGCAAAAGAGTCAAGCAGATCTAAAAAGGACTCATAAAGAGTTCTAGGTTGGTGAACATGTGTTCCTTAAGGTAAGACTGGAAAAGAGTTCATTGAAATTGGGAATTTGTGCCAAGTTGGTCCTTTCGAAATATTGTCCAATGTTGGACCAGTGGCATACCAACTGGCTTTGCCACCAAATTTAAATATACAGAATGTTTTTCATATATCATTTTTAAAGAAGTATGTACACGATGCTACTCATGTTGTAAACTGGAATGATGTACATGTGGGACAAGATGATGATTTTCAGGTGGAACCAGACTATATCCTCAAAAGAAGGGAAACTCTACTCCTGAATCACACCATTGGGCAAGTGAAGGTGCAATGGAAGCACTTTAGCCCAGAAGAGGCAACCTGGGAGTTGGAGAGTAGTATGCAGGCAGGATACCCAACTCTTTTTCAGGAACACTCAGAGAGTGATTGACCAACACTGAGGACGATGTTGAAATTTAAGGGGGGGTGTATGTCACCTACCCAAATTCTGAAATTATTATTTTATTGGCAAAATACTTTATGTTAAATTTTAATTACAAAGTTTTGTGATTATGACAAAGTTTGGTCAAGGATGAATGTAATTACTGATTATTATTATTTAATAAATTAAAGTAGGAGACAAACACCCAAGGAAACTGTAAAATGAGTGTTCACTGACCCACTAGGAGGAATGGAAGCTGTTAGAAGGCATGGGATAGATGGAAGCAATTTCACTTTACCACTAGCTATTGGGTATGGGACAACTACCCCTACAAATGTGGCATTATCCCCCAGGTAGAGGGAGTGAGCAGGAAGCTCATTTAATGACCAGTTAACAACTAAAAGGCCTAGGAAGCCTACATAAGGCAAATTCAAATTGAGCAGGCAGCTCTTACATAATATTTTCTGCAGAAATATTGCTCATGTGAATCAGGTGATCACTGAGAGATTCGAATAGGGAGGCTATGTATGAGAGCAACTGTAAGTGTGCAAATTATTCTGAGAAGGAGAACCAAAGGTGCTGGTGCAAGTCCCTTTGACTTCTAAGTCTTTAAGACTGGATAACTATTGCTACTGCAAGTTGAGGTCCGAAGCTTCTAAGTTTCTTCCTCCTAGTGGTTCAGTGAACAGGCTCGGGGGTCCTAAGGCAAGTAACTTGACTGTCTTCAGGAATTGGTTGGGTGGAACAAGCTCCTTGGGCTATTTGTTTCCCTACAGATTAACTAGGTTTTGATGTTCCTATTTTGTTTATAGTTTAATATTTCTGTTTTGTAATGAATTTATTTTCTGATTTATGTTTAAGTCTGAATGATAAAGCTTTGTTAAAGATCTGATTAGATAACCATATCTATATTTTTCCACATATTGTTATTTGCATCGTACTCTAGTATAGAGAAGCAAATTAAATAATAGATGAGAGATAGGAAGATTGCTATTGATTAGACAAATAATTACAGTAAGTGCTATGATTACAATTCTGTCCTATATCTAAACATAGTAAAAATTTACTATATCGTATAGACAGTGATATAGGATTCTTTTGTTATTTCATGAAAGATAAATATAGTCTAACTTCTGCACAGTCATATATTTTTCTCTTATCTCTATTCAATCAAGATAGCAAGCAAATGAAATTAAAATCATAAATATCATGTTTTCCAAGTAATAGTATTTCCAAGGATTTTAATGTTAGGAACCCATGTCAACCCTTATATTTACCTTGTTAGTATATTGTTGTTGGACGCATATGCTTTGTAAGTCGTCCCATAGTATTTACTGATCCATAGTTTGTATTATTGTTGTTGGACGCATATGCTTTGTAAGTTGTCCCATAGTAATTGTTGATCCATATTTTGTATTGGCCCATGGTTTGTATTGACACATGGGATTGACCCATGGTATTGGCACCTAGACTTAGTAAATAAGTTTGTGTTGAGACCAGTGAAGGTACCGTGAAGTTATTTGAATTAAGCTTGCTCAAATGAGGTTGCCCCCTCGAAGTGACCTGCGAGCAATATAAAAGTGATTCTGAGTTCTGTTCTTTCTGCTATATCGTGTGTTTTCATTAATTAATTATTGCAGGTTCTTCACATTTGGTATCAGAGCACTTTCTTGGGCTCACTGGGTGAAATTTCTGCCAAAATTTTTTTCGCATCTGTTGCAGCTTCGGATCTGGGAATAATCCCTATCTGCTTAACTATGGGAAATACTTGGGCATAAACCCTAAAACTCATTGTGAGGAGTACCACAGGAACCCCAAAGTAGCTGGCTCATTGAGAGGACCTGCTAGTGAAAAGGGCAACGAACCCTACCTAATTGACTAGTTCCCACCCGTGAGGTAAACCAAGAGTTGTCGTTTGTTGCAAAGCGGTTATCAGTTTTATCGGAGCCATGGAGTGAGGGGTACTTCCCTGATACGCAATCTGTCAGATAACATTGGTGGCCGAGTGAAACCCCTAAACTGTTAGGAAGCCGCACATACCTGGGGTCCATATCTATTTTCAGCTGAACTATTCCCGATCACTACTGCGCCATTTCAGATCTATTCTGAAAGCCATTTCAGATCTATTCAGATCCAGCCGTTTTCGATCCAGTCGGCACCGTTTCAAATCCCTCTATCTTCGATCACTTTCGTGCCATTGCGGATCTATCTGTTTCAGATCCCTTCCGCACCATTGCAGATCCATATCTCCCTTGTTTTCACTTCGTTTCCCTTGAAACTTCCCTAACACCCCGCTAATCCCATTCTTCATATTTCATTCCTGAGGACCCTATCCCAAATTCCACTTCCCAAAGCCCGAAATCCCACATTTTTCTATTTTGAGGGTTTGCCATAACTTCTTCAAATTTTACCACTGAGTTCGTTCCCTAATTCTGCTTCTTTGTCCCTTTCTGCCAAATTTTCTCATTCTTTCACCCCACTTCTGAAATCCCCATTTTTTGCTTCCCTGTCCATCCGAAAGTGTCCAAAACCTAGTCAAACCCCAATTACCCCTTCGATTTTTTCCCAAATCCAAATTTCCCTTTACTAAATAAGCTTTTGTTTGTGTTTTTCTATCCACCCCCCCCCCCCCCCCGCAAAAAAAGAAAACTCCTGGTTATGGTTGTCACCCGTGTAAGAGAAAGAACCATGGAGGAAGCACTTACAGCCATCCAAACCAAACTCCAAGATCTGGTTGAAAAATTTATCAGCCTCCATCTTCAGCATTCATCCATGAACAATAATCGACAACACGAATCTTCGGCAACCAATGGGTTCTCTTCTTCCAACAATTTCTGTGGTCCGAAGCTTGAATTTCCTTGCTTTAATGGTACTGATCCAACTAGATGGATCTATCGTGCAGAACAATATTTCAGTCTGGATAATGCTTTTGATGTCCAAAAAGTTCCACTTGCATCCTTTCATTTGGAACAGGAAACCCTTCAATGGTACTGTTGGTACATCAAGGCTCATGACAAGCCAAAATGGATAGATTTTTGCCAATTTCTTTTGCAACGATTTGGTCCTAATGCTTTTGATGACTTCACCAGAGCACTCACTAAACTTCGCCAAAGTGGCACTGTGAGAGAGTATCAGATAGAGTTTGAGAAACTAGCCAATCACACAGAAGGACTGTCTGATGAATTCTACCGGAGTTGTTTTATCAATGGTCTTAAGGATGAAATACAGTCAAAGGTTAAAATGTTATGTCCCAACACAATGATGGAAGTCCTAGGTTGGCTAACTTGGAAGAAGACAAGATTGCAGCCCAACAACGCTCCAAACCCACTTTTGTTCCCTTCCGAAATATGGGTTCTCAATGACCTCCCATCCCGCTAGCTCCTCGACCAACTCCTATCAAGAATTTGTCTGAAATAGAGATGTAGGCACGCAGAGAAAAAGGGCTTTGTTATAATTGTGATGAGAAATTCACTCAGGGACATAGATGTGTTCAACAAAAGCTCTATCTCTTGGATATGGATTCTCCACCTACCTTTACAATTGGTCAAGAAACTCCAGATACAATGGATGATCAGGTCAACATTCAGAAGCCGCCTATTGACCCCCCATCTCAGGATGAACAACCAGAGATATCTCTCCATGCTTTATCTGGCGTCACCACCCCCCCAAACAATGCGAGTCAGGGGTTACTTCAAGAAGCTTCCTCTTACAATACTCATTGATTATGGTCACACTCATAACTTCATTGACCCTCGGATCGCCAAACATGCTGATTGTTTTGTCCATCCTTGCTCCAACTTTGAAGTCATGGTTTCCAATGGGGGCACCTTACCTTGCAAGGGGAAGTGTCACCATGTGCGTATCTCTCTGGAATATTATAACCTACGCTCTGACATGTTTTCCTTGTCCCTAGGCGGACGTGATGTGGTTTTGGGCATTCAATGGTTACGCACACTTGGACCCATCTTATGGGATTTTGCTGAACTTTGGATGCAGTTTTCAGTTAATGGGAAACAACAAAAATTTAAGGGCTTACAACAAGGGTCTCTCCACATCATTAGTTCACATCACCTGAAAAATATCATTAAGAAGAATTCACATGGTGTCATCGCTCAACTCCATTCCATTCAGATGCACCCATCAACGGTCTCCCCTCCTTCCTTGGATAGATATGTAGTTGTCCTTGCTGAACCAGTGGGCTTGTTGCCTTCAAGAGACCTTTCTGGTACGAATTTAGCCACATCTACATCTCAACAGGAAATGATGGCTATTTTGCATGTAGTACAAAAGTTGCAGCCATACCTATTAGGGAATTATTTATTTATCAAGATTGATCTCCAGAGTCTGGAAAATTTCCTGGAACAATGGGTCTCCTCCCCAGCACACCTGAAATGGGTTATCCAACTCATGGGTTATGCGTATGCAATCACTTAAGAGAAGGGTAAGGACAATATGGTGGCATATGCTCCTTCTCGCAGATTTTATGACCTAGTTTCTCTTACAGTTCTTTCTTTGCTTGTTCCAACTTGGTTGCAATCTGTTCAATAAGGCTATCTCTTCTATGAAATCCATGCTCCTTCATCAGTAGGGCACTCTGGGTTCCTTAAAATGTATGACCGGGAACAATGTAACTTCTTTTGGCAGTGATTGAAAATGATAATTCAATAGATGGTTGCTGATTGTGATACTTGCCAGGTCAACAAGGGTGAAACGACACTCCTTTCGGGACTGCTTGAACCCTTTCCCATCCCTACACAGATGTGGATAGCTATTTCTATGGATTTTCTAGAAGCACTCCAGTGGTACAATACCACATCTAGAAGGACACCATATGAAGCATTTTTATGGGAAGGCACCGCCAGTTCTTCTTCCATACACGCTCATCAGCTCTCCAGTTCAGGAAATTGACTCGATTCTTCCAAACCGCGATCAGATTCTTCTCATTTTGCAGGACAATCTTCACATGGCAAGAATTCGACTGAAACAACAAGCCGATCATCACCGTTCTGAGTGCACTTTTCCCGCAGCTGATATGGTCCTTCTTCATCTATAGCCTTCCAAGCAATCCTCCCTAAAACTCAAAAGGCGTTAATGGGCCAGAATGCAACCCGAGGATGCTACAGGGGAACCACTCCTTCAGATTCTGCATCAATTTCCACATCTAAAGCTTTCAGGACAAAGCTTTTTCTAAGGGAGAGGGGATGTTAGGAACCCATGTCAACCCTTCTATTTACCTTGTTAGTATATTGTTGTTGGACACATATGCTTTGTAAGTCGTCCCATAGTATTTACTGATCCATAGTTTGTATTATTGTTGTTGGACGCATATGCTTTGTAAGTCGTCCCGTAGTAATTGTTGATCCATATTTTGTATTGTCCCATGGTTTGTATTGACACATGGTATTGACCCATGGTATTGGCGCCTAGACTTAGTATATAAGTTTGTGTTGAGACCAATGATGGTACCGTGAAGTTATTTGAATTGAGCTTGCTCAAAGGAGGTTGCCCCCTCGAAGTGGTATGCGATCAATATAAAAGTGATTCTGAGTTCTGTTCTTTCTGCTATATCGTGTGTTTTCATTAATTAATTATTGCAGGTTCTTCACATTTAACAGCTATAAGAACTAATTAAAATTTAGTTTTCTTATATTTATACATACTTTATTTCTTCACTGGTTCCTATTTGATTTCATCTATCAATTATTTATTTCAGTAGTATCAAAACCTAATACATTGCAAACCCTAGTTCTGTATTCATACATTATATTTCTATCTCAAAGACAAACTGTAGACATTGTTCACAGAATGATAACTCTTATGACTTATTAAACCCTAGACATTACTTTCCAGAACCACACTATCTTTTATTTATGGTAATTTTACTATCTAAAAATTATATAACAGTTAATCGAAGGCACGTTTACATGTTAATGTTTAAACATTAACTCACATCCTAACATTTAAACAAATACTTTATCGAGATTTTTATTACAACAATTAAACCTTGGATACAAACCCTAGCATAAAGCCGATAGCAATTGAATATTACAGGTAGGGTGTCCATCAAATGAAACTAGAACACGGAGGAAAAACCCTCTCAAAACTTTTAACAGTCAAACTACTACAATGTTTTTCCAAACATTTTACCAACAACGAGAAGGAAGTATATGCATACAGATTTGCAACTATAAATCCTTCGCCAGAAGACAACCATTGTGGCTCGAAAAAAATTAACATTCATTTACACAGTGTTCTCAACAACATTTTCAAAAATATATTATTTTATTTCAAGAAAAATGAACCATAGTTTATAAATACAAAGAGAACCCTTGGTTCTTGACCTCCATCTAAAACTATAACTGAAAATTACACTTTGAACCTGTCAAGGTTTCATAGTACACGGGACTTGCCCTCATAAACTAAAAACAAAATATAGAATTGTGAAATAACGAAGACTGTACAGGGTTTTTACCCTTAACACATCTAGCAAAATAAACGAAGACTCGGAGTCTCTATTGATAACAAAACCAGGCATCAAATAGCCAATAGGTAACTTAAATTACTGAGTGGTTACCCTCTGTACAAATTAAACGAAACAAGAGAAGCTTAAAACCTTGCTTATGGCCATCACTGTTACAAGTCGAAGATTTCCATTTTTCGACACATAGAAAACACATCAAGGTACCTATGAGGCATGTAAGAACTACCAGAGCTTACCACGAAGTCGTAGTAGCTTTCCTTTCCAAAATCATGGCATAGAAACCCTCCAACGAAGCGAGCACCTGCCAAAGCATAAAGTGAGTGGTTAAAAACTATTAACACATTTCAGAATGCAAAATCTACGTATCAACATTCGTGCATTTACTTATTTACTTACCCTTTAGAGAGTTATTCCAAATATCAATGGTGAAACCAGAGGTTGACTGAAATCTTTCTTACACGCAGGAAAAACCAGAAGGCGTTACCACCATTCGAAAGAGCCAAAGGAAAACTACCAACTACTCTCAACAGCTGATGGTTATCTACCCTTCATACTACAACATCACGGCTCTATGGCACGAAGCCAAGCCTGCAACACTTAAACCTTTGTTCTCATAAGTCACAGGGTCGAAACCCTAGAAGAACACCCCCTCTAACCCTAAAAATTTGGCATCCTATCGGCCTCATTACAACAAAACAATGAAGGGCCGAGAAACTTGCCATCAATACAAACAACACGGTTTAGGGTTACACAAACCAATGACCAAGATCTGGAGTGATCAACGGATAGAAAAGAGACAGCAGTGCTACGTTGAAAACCGAGCAACCTCACATTAATATCCCATTAAATTCCAACAACTACAGAGTTGCCAACCCTGCATGCCAAGGAACGATATGGTGCATAGCGTGGAGGAGAGGTTACAGGGCATCATTTCCAGCTGGAACTCCCAACTACAATATGAATCAAAGTTCACGTGGATAGACTACGTGGTAATACAAGCACCCATTCCACTATGGAGTGCATTTATTTCACAAAATGTAACTCTGTCAACCTGTAACCAGAAGTTAATACCCGTCATTTCACTACTTTAACGTTGAGGCTTGGGCGATTACATTAATATGATAATAATACTTAGGATAAGAGCTTTTACATACAACATAGTTCAAGCTACCATCAAGCCAAAAACCTTTCTAAGGTCGTGTTAGTGGTCTGCATAGGATATTATCCTATGATTTTTTTGTCAAAACAATAACTAGGATTACTTTTGAAATGCATAATATTGCTTTTGTTTTTCATAGCTTGGTATAGTAAAAACCATATCATGTTATATAGTAACATGTAGTGTATGATTTATATAATTCCAAAGTTTAATTTGGTATCGAAATAATTGAGTATTATGCCATGCATTATATAAATAAAAGGTAGCTATAATATACATAGCTACTTCATTTCTATAGTTTGTATAGTACTGAAATGCTAAATACAGGACTTAGAATAGTCTAAGATTTTGTAAAGACACCAACTATAATGATAGTTCGAAGGTGTAAATTCCTACAAATCTCGCAATTGCACACTTAATAGATAATAGTATTGTTGTATTAATATCACTGACAATAGTCTCATGACGATAAATGTAACATCATAACAGAAAGCATGGACGACATGGATTGATAACATTAAGGAGCTTTGTAAAATAGTACTCAAGCGAGGAGTAGAATCCTTGTATCCTTACCTTCAATTTTTTTTAATGTTGCAAAGAAGCACTTAACATTTTACATTGATGATGAATTGAAAAACATAAGTACTCCAAATATTATGTTGTCTTGTAGATCTCTTACCTGCGGTCTGCACATGGAAACAAGTTTCAAATGCCTTAGCTAAACATAGCTAAGTAAGCTCTAGGGTGCCTCATAGGACCCCTTTATTAACAAACAAACAAACTGTCAGCATTCCATCAAGAATATTAAAGCAGTACAAACTGTATCAACATGTAATATTAACCAAGAACTTAAACAAATTTGTAAACTGTACTTGTTTACATAAGCATACAAAGATCTTTCGTTAAAGATTATTAACATCCGTTTATACCTGAAGTAGAAATTACAACTATATTATCTGAGGATGATGACGTGTCATCGTCATTAATTTATCTTAGTTATGATTTCGATTTAGTTTATATGTTCCGCATTAAATAATTCTGATAATTATTGCTATTTAATTTTTTTTTTTTTGGTATTTTCAGGATGTTATAGGGATAATTATTGTATTATGACAAGTGAGATGCTCCTTCCACTTGTGTCTCCATCACTCCACTTCTGAGATTTATAATGTATTTCGGCCATCGTAGCATCAGTCTCTGACCTCACACATTAGGGGGCATCTGTTACAGCATAATTTTCCACCTTGTGAGCATCAGCATTCTTTGGCTTGCAGGATCCATTTCACTGACTCAGATCAACTTTATATCCTTCAGACACTATTTTTTCCTAATATTTTCCCTCCTATGCTAGCTGCATCATTACAATTGGAGTACTTGCGAGTTGCATCACTATAGCCCGCGGGTAGCATGTAAAATGGTAAAAATCACTAGTTTATTACTTTTTACTCCCAAAAAGTAGTCATAGGGTGACCTTTGGCCCTCCATTTGCCCCGAAATGTCTCGATGTGTCCTTTCACTTACCTTTGGGAGGAATATATATTGAGCACATATGGCTTATGGAAAGGAAGAGAAAGAAGAGCAAGAGAACTCTAGTGGATTTTTTCCCTATCTTGAGTCTACACTCATTGATCCTTGTAGTTGTGAACCCCTTATGTTCACCTTCCAAGCTCCTATCATAGTTTGAGTTTTCCATTCCATGGAGGATTGAAGTGGTGGAGGTGCAAGTGGATTGACCTAGATCTTGGTTCAGATTGGTTGCCGACAAGAAGTCGTATCACATTATACTTCTTGTTGTTTATTAATAGAAATACTCATATTCTCGTCCATTAATGTTGTGAATGTTGTTTATACTACATTGGGTTGCATTTACTTATAATATCATGGACCATTTCTATTGATGATGTTAATGTCGTTTATATATTATATGTACTTGTTGCGTACTGGCTGTCAAGACTAATTTGCAGATTCAAGTGCATGGATTGAAAGCTCCAATGGGGATCTACATCAAACATTTGGATCGAGATTGGTTGTATTCTTCATTATCTTAACATTGTCATTTCTATAGCATAATACTGAGAATTGATTTAATTTCTGGTAGCCAGCTGTCTGTTGTGGTCTACCCCAAGCCATAGGAAGTTTTCTCCAACACATGCATGTCCAATATGAAGAAGTACATAAGCAAGGATACATCATGCATGTCCAATATGAAGAAGTACATAAGGAATATACATCATGTAGATCTAGTGCAAAGAAGAACATAAGTAATATATCCTACTACATGCGGTACTTGCACAGATATCAAGTCCACCAAGTCTTACTCTCTCAAGATAGAAACCAAAGAATTGGTTGGACAAAGGTACATGTGCACAAGCAGTCAAGGAGTTGGTTAAGCAAAGATAAAAGTGTGCATGCATGACAATATAATTTTTTGGAATGTGCAAGCAAGCCTAAAAATTGTATGGTCAAAGATTGGGAGTGCACAAGTAGAAAGAAACAACTTATAGTTGAATAGTCCGGAAAGCGTGCAAGTCTCACTAATGAGAATATGCTTTCAATTATTGAGGCATGCAAAAGTTTCAAGAACGGTGCAGTGGTTGAAGTTAGTATATGTGCAAATTCCACATCCGACAACATGATAGGTGTGCAAGTCCCACAAGTGATGGTACTGCAAGGGTCAAAGTCCCACCAAGTTGAATATCAAGTATGCGCACATACCGAAAAGAAATTGTACATCAAGAGTGCAATACTACACCATTAAGGTGTAAGTCCCACTAAGTCGTGGACCATGGATGTACGAGACTTGAAAAGGATGACACATTAGTGGTGCAGAAGATAACATGTGGCAAACGAACAATCCGTCAAGCAAAGAAGAAGGGATGCCACAACCAACTTGTGAACATACAATCGATGTAGGACATGTATAAACAGAGATACAAGTTGAAGATTTGAAGAAATATTGATGGCGATATTGGACAAATTCAAGTGGAAGATACATATTTATATTCAGGGAATCAACATCTTGACGACATAACAACATAATCTAGCGAAGAGCCGAGTGTGGACATGCAGTAGAATGAAATACTGATGGTGCACATAATGATGCTATACCATATCTGTGATGAATGCATAAATATTGAAAGAAGGAATCATGGAAGTATGCACAAGTACATGAGGATTTATTGATAGTATTGAAGATAACACACAGATAGTCACAGATGTTGTAAGGCATAAGTGCATAGATAAAACTGAACTATATCATAAAATGCATAGAAGTTTAGCTGATGCATGAAGGTTGAAGTGAAGCGTGTGAAGCAGAGAATTCCATTAGATGCATGACGACAGAACAAAAAAAAATCCAGTATGCAATTCATGATGAGGATGATCTGAGACAAGTGTGTTAAACCAAAAGGATGAATCACTTGATGCATAGTAGGTCGCAGATTGTATAAAATACTATGGCTCTTAAACATAACATAAACATCCAAGTAAGTGCATAGTTCCATCAGATACTGGTGCATAATCTCATAATAGAAAGCTATCAATTGAAAGCATAAGTATTAGTTGATGACTGCAGTTGTGCAATAGCATAAAGATAGAGTAAACCCTATCACATACTACGGGATTGGAAGCACATAGTACATGAAGTAAGTCATCGACAAAAGTGAAGAATTGAGTGGAATCAGAAGTCAAGTGATGTATGCAGCATAGTGACAAAGAATCATCTGCATATGAAGGTAGTATATAACAGAACTGATATCAAAATATCATAAGTGTGCACGTATTCGAAGTCCAGTAAGACAACATATTATTTTTTTCATCTAGGCGGTAGGACGGGGAAAGGAATAGGGGGTTGTAGCCTCCTTCTATTTGATGCTAGAGAAACATAGGGAGTTTGTATTTCCTTCAGGTCGATGCTTGTAAAACCAGGGGGTCGGTGCCTCTTTCCATTTGGTGCCGGTAATCACAAGAAGAGGGTGCTTCCTTGAATGTATTATTTTCATTACAAAAGATATTTTCATGGTTTGATCCTATTTGGGTTTCCACATTAAAATTGTGTGTTATGTGTCCTCTATCTTGGTGCAAATGCAGATGTATGTTTTATTTATGATGGATGCATAATTAATGATCAAATATTAAGTTTAGTTTAAACTGTTAAAGAAGTGAAAATATGTTCATAACTTTGCTAATACTAATTCAACCCCCTATCAGTATTAAATCTATTCCAACACACCCAATCATACTACTTCAAGGTAAATTCAAAAGAGTTGGTTAGACAAGTTTCTGGTGTGCGCAGGAGATGGTTTGATAGGTATACAAGTCCCAAAAGTGCGCAAGAATCACCAATCATAATAAGTATACAAGTTTTTGAAGCACACAAGAGTACCAGAAGAAAGTGGTAGTCGAACAAGTCAACTGCGCAAGACCCACAAGAGATGGTACTTCAAGGGAACAAGACCACACACAAAGTGCACGATACCCACAATTATATGCACAAGACCTACAAAGGATGACACCTAAGTGGCACAAAACATGACAAGTGGCAAAAGTGTGAATATAGCTTAAACGTGAAGCAAGGAAGAAGGGACATTATGACCAAGTTGTGGACATATCATCCATGCAGGACAGGTATAAATAAGAATCCAAGTTGGAGAGTTGATGTAATCTTGAAGATGCAAATGTGATAGTACTCTGATTTGGAAAGCTTCTTATTTTGGGGTATCATGGGCTCATGGAACTAGAACAACATGATC
This sequence comes from Larix kaempferi, assembly GCA_027924585.1. Classification (NCBI taxonomy): domain Eukaryota; kingdom Viridiplantae; phylum Streptophyta; class Pinopsida; order Pinales; family Pinaceae; genus Larix; species Larix kaempferi. The sequence goes on from BSBM01000556.1 coordinate 8,617,119, forward strand.
TAGCAGAGAGCCAATTGGGCATGAATGGAAGAATACAACTGTTGATGGTGCATAGGATGATGTAGTTTATCTATGGCAGATGCACAGTATGATGAGGGTAATCTAAGAAAAGTGCAAAAAACATAAATCCAATATCTCAGATGGTACGTAGAAGGTCACATATTATCTAACATAGATGCACCAAGATAGTTGTGTAGCATAAGGTGCATAGATTGATCTGATACAATTGTGCGAAGTTAGAACAACAACATAGCACCAGAAGCGCAGTATCAGTTGAGTTTTCATATGCGCATAAACATAATGGTATACTAAACCATAGTGTAGATTGCATAATTTTATGAAGTATGAATTCTAGTGTGAAATGTTTATGTAGTGAAGTGAAGTACACGATATAGTTCAATGATTGATGGATATTAGTATACAGAAGGTGTGCACAATGGAATGAACTGTAGATAATCTGAAGAGTGCACAGATCAATATAATAGCACATAAATATATTCTACATTTAAATCAAGGAAGTGGGAGGGGGAAAAGAATACGGTGTCTATGCCTCCTTCTAGTTGAAGGTTTTAAATCAAGGAGTCAATGTTTCCTTCAGGTCGTAGCCTATAAAACTAGGGGTTGTCCCGATTGATGGATTCTACATGTGTTTGACCTCAACACTTTTACTCACACTTGTTGAATGTACTCGGTGCCTTGACAACCATTTTCATCATCGATGGGTAGTCTCGCATCTGTTAATGGTATACCTTAATGTCTGATAATCAGATGATGTTTCGTCATGTTCGACTCCAATACCTATATTCACGTGATGTGACATGGGGCATCAGTGGTTTGTATAGAAGACCTCAAACTATAGTGGAATTATACTATATGCTACTAGTCATGATCATGACAATATCTATGGAAATTTAGTTCTCATGGAAGAGCAATTTGTACCCCAGTTTGTACTAGATGTCTTCAGTTCAGTTGGAGATTGGACTTCATTGTATATGGGTCATGGTTGTGACAACTTATGACATATGTATATGATGTATTGCCTAGTCATGACCATTGTATCAAACTACTATTTACTTCAAAGTTATCGACATGTATACACAGTCAATATTGTAATATTCTGGTGAAGGGGCTAGTTCTTTCGGCTGGGTCTCCACTACTCTATTTCTGAGAGTTATGATGTATTTCGGCCATCATGATCTTCCCTCTAACCTCATACATTAGGGAGCATCTATTATAGCATAATTTTACACACTCTATGCAACATGCCTTGATGTCCTACCATGTCCCTCTGCAAACTCATGTTATCCCTCTTGCTTAGTAAAACCCTTAAAAATCACATTTTTGTTGATGTACGTGGGTGATCCACACTACATCATGCGTATATGTAGGGTGTTCAGTTACAGCCTATGTACAATGGGTTTCATGCTCAAAATAAAAATAATTCAGTTTTTCCTTCCCAAGTAATGACCACTTTGGTCCTTGGCCTTCCATACACTAGAAAATTCTCTGATTTGACCCTCCACCTCCTTCCAGGGTTATATATTGAGGCATTGTGGAGCATTTAGAGAAGGATAAATTAGAGAGGAAGTAAAATCTAGAGGAATTTTTCCCCATTTCCATTACTTGACTCTGCATCCCTTTGTTCTTAATATTTTGAACTCTTTTATGTTCATCTCCCAAGCTCTTCCCTATGTTGTGAAGGAGGAACCCAATTAATCCTTGAACTTGTGAGCTTTCCATTGCATGGAGGATTGAATTTGTGGACTCTTAGATGGAGGAACTTAGTTTCCCAATTCCGACAATTTTCCTACAGATGGTTGTCACTATGTACCTCTATTCATTACATTAATATAAATACTCTTTTCTCATCTAATTCATGTTAAAAATGTTTATGTTATTCTCATTGGGTGTATTTTTTTAATATGTTAACGAATTATGCTAGATTATATGCTAATAATTTCTATATATTCCAGATGCTTGTATATATTGGTTATTGAGGACAAGTTGTAGGTAAGGAGCATTGGATTACAAGCTCAATGGTGTTCTTCTTCAAACATCTGATTGAGGTAAGAGTTGTCCCTTTTTTGTTGGAATTTCATATTTATATAGCATACTTGAGAATTAAGTTGATTTCTAGTGTCATTATGTATGTTTTGTTTCTACCCCAACCCATATGAATTTTTTCTCTGTAACAAGTATTCAAGTTGTTGAAGTGCACAAGAGTAGCAGAAGAAAGTGGAAGTCAGACAAGTCAAGTGCACAAGACCCACAAGCAATGGTACTTGAAGGGAACAATGCCACACACAAAGTGCATGAGACCGACAATGCAAAGGACCAAGTATGCACAAGACCCACAAAGGATGACACCTAAGTGGCGTAGAACATGACAATTGGTGGAGTGTCAATGCAGCTTGACCGTGAAGCAAAGATGAAGGGATGATATGACCAACTTGTGGACATATCATCTATGCAGGACAAGTATAAATAAGAATCCAAGTTGGAGAGTTGATGTAAGCTTGAAGACGTGAATGTGGTAGTAAATTGATTTGGAAAGCTTCTTATTTTAGGGTATCAAGGGCTCATGGAACTGGAACAACATGATCTAGCAGAGAGCCAAGTGTGCACAAACAGAAGAACATAACTATTGATGGTGCGCAAGATGATGTAGTTCAACTATGACATATGCGCGAAGATAGACTAGAAGCACACCAAATGATGCACTAAGTGAAGTATTTTATCTGTGATAGTTGTGCGAAGACATACATGTAGCAAACCAAAATATGTGTAGAATGATGAGGGTAAGCTGAGAAAAGTGCAAAGAGAAGAAAATCAGTATCGTGGATGGTACGCAGAAGGTCACATATTATCTAACACAGATACACCAAGACAGATGACATGTACCATAAGTTGTGTAGATTGATCTAATACAAATGCATGAAGTCTGAACAACAACATAGCACCGAATGAGGAGTATCAATTGAGTTGCAGTTGCGCAAAAATAGAATGGCATATTGAACTAGAGTGTAGATTGCAAAATTTTATGAAGTATGAAGTCAAGTGTAAAATGTAGATGTAGTGAAGTGAAGTACATGATATAGTTCAGTAATTGCTAGATATAAGTATACAGAAGGTGAGCACAATGGAATGAACCGAAGATAGTATGAAGAGTGCATGGATCAGTAGAATAACACAGAAATATCTCTTACATTCAAATCAAGGCGACAGGACGAGGCAAGGAATACAGGGTTGGTGCCTCCTTCTAGTTGAAGTAGGTAAATTTGGGAGTCAGTGCTTCCTTCATGTCATATCATGTAAAAAAATGGGTTTGGTGCCTCCTTCTAGTTGGTGCTGGAGAACTTCAGAAGTTGGTGCGTCCATGAATGTAGTCTTTTCAATATCAGAGATCATTCTATGGTTTAATCCTATTTGGGTTTTCATGTAAAAATAATTGTGTTTTGTGTATTGCACATGTGATGTTGAATGTTTTTTCTTATGGTGAATGCATAATTTAAGTTCCAGTTCAATTTATAAGAAGTAAACATTGTTCATAACTGCACTAATATTGATTCATCCTCCTCTAAGTATTATAAGATTCCAACAATTGGTATCAGAATGGGTTTCTTTAGTAACAAACTAGCATATGGAAGCTAGATCCTTGTCCAGATATGGACCTACGATAAAAAATCTTCACGGCCAATGAAGAGGATCTAGAAAATATGGAGGAAGGAATGGATGAAGTAGAATTTGAAGGAGAGTTTATTAGTGCACTAGAAGAACAAAAAAATCAAGGAAGAAAAATAAACATTTGCAGGAGTGGCTATTCAAATTAGAAGTAGATACAACAAGGTAGTTGAAACTAAGAGAAGAAAAGTGTGAAAATCTGTTAATTTTTCATCATTTAAATCAATAGATCTAGGATCTTAACTGAGCAAATAACATGTACATCATATCAAGCATAAGAGACAAGAGACAAGAGACACAAAAAATTTCACCGGGGAAAACCAAGAAGGTGAAAAACCCCGCAACATCCTCAGAGATAGAATAAGCATCAATACAAGGATCACAATGATCAAACCCAAGAGATAGATAACTTCAGTAGCATGCTCCTCCTCCACTTGTGTGCACTCCTCCTCTCTCTCACTAATGCAAAGTGAGTGAATAATAGAATGTGTCAAATGAGAGTCACACTCTCTTCATACTTTTACTTTCACTTGACCTTTACTCAACTATATCGGCCTCAACTTTGTTAAATTTTGAGCATTAATTCGCAATACTCTAGGATATTCACCGAGAGAATAACATATACAGTATATCAATGCATGACAATAACAATAAGCATCACAAGCATCACAAGAATCAAAAGCATGAGAGACAAGAGACACAGAGTTTCCGTGGGGAAAACCCTAAGGTGAAAAACCCCACAACTTCCTCAGAGATAGAGAGAGAAATGGCTCAACCAAAGTACAACCAAAATACACTGAGATAGTCTCCTAGTAGCAGATGATCCTCCTCCTCACTAGTGTGCCACTTTCTAAGTGAGAGAGAGATGACTTTTCGAATGATCTAAATAGAGATCACCTGATCTCTATTTATACTAACCTGTTTTCCCAGTGACCTTATGGGGCTGACTTGTCTAGCTAGGTGCATCCACATTATAATATATATATTTCAGGGCCGACCCCACACATGGTGGTATAATAACCCATCGGCAAGTACACACACTTGCGACACTTGTCAATCCACATGACGACACTTCCTTATAGAGGAATAACACATCTCTAAAAAGGGTACAATAAATATATATGAAATACATTCCGAAGTTACATATACATCAACACTCCCTCTTAACTAGGAAGGTATTTCTCGACACAGATATGCTAGACAAGTCTTCTTCTCAGCATCATCATCATCGTCATCGTCACTGCTGCTACTATCTCAACCAATCTTTGACTCTACTCGTCATAGGAAGTTCTACAGAGCCAGTCCTTTTTCATATTGGATGTAGGCCCACCACCTGCAGGTCTTTGTCATCACTGGAAATACTGTGGAATCCTCAGGACTTATTACGTGTGTCACAAAACCTCGAAAGAGCATCCCAGGCTGTTACGAGCACACAGCTCTACCTATAGGATCTCCCATGGCCATATTATATGTGACCTCACCACAAAACCTCGCAAGAGCATCCAAGGCTGTTACGAGCACACATCTCTACCTATAGGATCTCCCAGGGACAGATTATATGTGGTCACCACAAAACCTCGCAAGAGCATCCTAGGCTGTTACGAGCACATAGCTCTACCTATAGGATCTCCCAGGGACAAATTATATGTGGTTATGGAAAAACCTCGCAAGAGCATCCCAAGACTTATTACGGGCACACAGCCCAACCTATCAGATCTCCCAGGGACATATTATATGCCATAGGAAAAACCTTGAAAGACTATCTGCAGATCTCCTAGGGCCAAATTATATGTCCTCCCAGAGCAAAACCTTGAAAGAGCATTTGCCAGATATCCCAGGGCCAAATTATATGCCATAGGCAAAACCTCGAAAGACTATCTGCAAATATCCAAGGGCCAAATTATATGCTCATCTGCATAGCCTGATCCATGGCCATAGAGTATCAACCTGATACTCACCCTACATCATCCTGATGTACACATGATCATCCTAATCATCATCACTGCAACATCCGGCTGCATGTCATCTGGAACAACATCCTGAAGCTCGTCATCCATGATCATCCTGATCATACAATGAATCTACCTGATGCATACCAAGTATCTACCTGATACATATCATCATACATGATCCACCTAATACAAATACAAATACATGATACATATCACCATACATGATCCACCTGATCATACAATGTATCCACCTGATACATATACAGATACATGGTCCAAGCATCCAACATGATGCATATACAAAAATAAATACACATGATCCAACCGATCATATCCAGCATCCAACATGATGCGTATATACATATAAATGATCCAACTAATCATATCCACCATCCAACATGATGCGTACATACATATATAAATGATCCAATTGATCATATCCAGCATCCAACATGATGCATACATACATGCATAAAAATGATCCAACTAATCATACAAAGCAGAAACCATAACATTATCCTGATGCCCATCATCCAGCGCTTACATCCACAGCCATGTGAAGGATCCTCCTTCCAACATGCTTGGAATGGCTTCAGCAAATGTGTCCATCACTTCTTCCTCGAAGTGTCATCAATCCGAAGAACACCAAGCCTCTCTCTGAAGTACTCGAACTTCACTCTGGCTAGTGGCTTCTTCAGCACATCTGCAATTTGCTTGTCCATCGCAACATACAGGAGCTTCACAGCTCCTCTCTGCACCATATCCCTGATCTAGTGATATTTGATCTCTATGTGTTTCGACCTGTCATGAAACACTGGGTTCTCAGAAAGCTTCACACAACTCTGGTTATCACAGAAGATACTAGTAGCATCCAACGGGAGATCAAATAACTTAGACAGTAGCTTCCGTAGCCATACTGCCTCACAACTAGCTGAATAGGCTACAACATACTCTGCCTCAGTTGTACTCAGTAATATGCAGGACTGCTTCCTGCTAAACCAAGAGATCACACCTGATCCCATACTGAAGCAGCACCCAGATGTGCTCTTCCTATCTGCAGCACTGCCAGCCCAATCTGAATCAACATAACCCTACAAGTTAAACTTTTGATTCACTTCATACTTGAGCCCATAATCCACTGTACCCTTCAGGTACCTCAGAACATGCTTTACAGCAACCAGATGAACACTCCTTGGATCTGTCAGGAACTGACTCAATGTGTTCACCGCAAAGCAAATATCTGGTCTCATGTTCGTCAGGTACATCAAGGACCCAATCATCTGACGATACATAGAGACATCAACCGGCTCAGATGAAGCATCACATAGAAGCTTCAAATTCGATGCCATAGGTGTGGCCATGGCCTTGCAATCCATCATCCTGAACCTCTTCAGGATATCTACTGTGTACTTCCCTTGACCAAGGAAGATCCCACCTGCACTCTGCCACACCTCCATACCTAGGAAATAATGCATCATTCCCAAATCTTTCATATCGAACTCGGAAGCAAGCTTCCTCTTAGTATCTGCAATCAATCTGTCATCTCCTGTTACAAATAAGTCATCCACATACAGGAGTAGAATCACAGGATTCCCTTCCTCAACCTTGTAATAAAGGTTGGAATCCGCTTTACTCTTGGTAAAGCCCAAACTAGATAGGAAACTATCCATCCTACCATACCATGTTTTGGGAGCTTGTTTCATGCCATACAAGGCTTTCTTCAATCTGCATACATATGACTCCCTATCATGTATTTCAAAACCGAGTGGATGCTCCACATATACTTCCTCTTCAACTACACCATTCAAGAAAGCAGTCTTGACATCCATCTGGTGTATTTTCCATTTCATTGCAGCAGCTAGGGCAAGTACTGTTCTGATGGAAGTATACCTGGCTACAAGTGCAAAAGTTTCTTCATAGTCTATTCCCTCTTTCTGAGAGAAGCCACGAGCTACGAATCTTGCCTTGTATTTCTCTACACTGTCATTTGCAGCATGCTTGATTTTGTAAATCCATTTGGAAGTCACAACAGACTTCTCTTTAGGTCTTGGGACAACATCCCAAACATCATTCTTCATTATTGATTGGTATTCCTCAACCATGGCATCCTTCCATTCTTTCTTTTCCATTGCTTCTTCATAACTGGAAGGCTCTTTGTTCATAATGTCACAGAGTAAAGCAACATAGCTGGTATGTGATCTGGTTCTCTTCTTTGCTCTATGTTCTTCTTCTGGAATGCCAAATCTTTCTGCATCTTGAATGAGTTTTCTAGCCCATGCATGTTTCCTCTTGTGAGAGTTATCCTCATGGGGTGGATCTACAGGTTCTTGTGGATATTCAAACTCACGAACAACTTCTGGAACTTCTTCAGTCATGGTAGTGTCTTGAAATCTAGTTTCCTTAGGTTCTTCATAAACTTCGATAGGTGCCTTCCTTGATTTGATGAATGTTGAGTTTTCATCAAATGTTACATCCCTGCTGACATCAATCTTCTTGAACCCGGGAAAGTATATTTTGTAATCCTTCGAGCTTTCATTGTAACCCACAAAGATACCCTTGTTTCCTGAAGGATCTAGTTTAGTCCTCTTTTCCTTTGGGGCATGAGTGTATACTGGACAACCAAATATTCTGAGATGGCTGACTTCAGGTTTCTTACCAGAAAAGACCTCTTCTGGTGTCTTGTTGTCCAATATCTTGTGGGGTGTTCTGTTCTGCACATATATAGCTGTTCTAGCTGCTTCTTCCCATAGATGCATAGGTAGATCCTGGTCATGCAGCATTGCCCTTGTTGCTTCCATGATAGTTCTGTTCTTCCTTTCTACAACTCCATTTTGTTGAGGATTATAAGGAGCAGTCAACTCCCTCTTAATCCCTGAATCACTACAAAGCTTCTTGAAGTCACCTGAGGTGAATTCTCCACCATTGTCGGATCTGAATGTTTTGATCTTCTTGTCAGTTTGATTCTCCATCAAAGTTTTGAATTCCTTGAACTTATCAAACACCTCATCTTTGTTCTTCAAGAAGTATACCCAAGTCTTCCTGGAGAAGTCATCAATAAATGAGACATAGTAAACATACCCACTAAGAGAACTGGATGACATAGGACCACATACATCTGAGTGGATGATTTCCAGGATATCTTTGGCCTTGCTTTCACTGCTTGGGAAATCCTTCTTAATGTTCTTACCTTTTGCACATCCTTTGCAAACACCTTCATGTTTGGTCTTGATTTCAGGTCGACCTTCTACAGCCTTGCTTGCAATTGGAAGTGCCCTATAGTGCATATGAGCAAGTCTTCTATGCCAAAGTTCACTTGGCTCCATGGATTCATGCACCATGGCATGTTCAGCTTGTCCCTTCAATTTATACAATCCTCCCTCTTGCTCTCCAATCACTACTGCATAATCTATGGTCTTTCCCTTTGGCCACATTAGGACTTGGCCATCCACAAATGCAACCCTCGTACCTTTTGCATCCAATGCAGAGATGGAGAGTAAGTTCTTCTTGAGCCCAGGTACATAAAGGACTTCTTTCATCTTCAAAGATTTTCCAGAATCTAGGTTGTAGGAGGCTTCACCACTTCCTTTGATTGGGTATTGATAATCATACCCAAGTTTCACCTTATGGGGTGATTCATGTTCAAATAGATTCACAAAAGATTCCTTAAACCCAGTCATGTGTTTGGAAGCCCCACTATCAATCAACCAATCATTACAACCATGGGAGATAGTACCTGTGAGAGCAGAGATTAGAAGATAATCTTCTTCACTTGATGAGTCATCATCACTTTCTGCCCTAGCCTTCTTCTTTGGAGGTTCATCATCCTCAGCAGCATGAGCATGGAAATTTCTTTTGCTGCCCTTCTTCTTCTTGCTGAAGTTGTTGTTATTATCCCTTTTGTTCTTGGGACAATCTGAAGCAAAGTGACCCTTCTCATTGCATGTAAAGCATCTTAGATCCTTCTTATTCTTTTGATAGGCTCTTTTGTAGCGAGAGTACTCCTTCTTGGGCTTGCTTCTTTTGGTGTGAGTTGTGAGAGCTTGATCTTCACCTCCCATCTTTTCCTCACGAGCTACAAGTATAGCTTCTTCTTGAGAGCATTCCTCCCATAGTTTACTAAAAGAGCAATTTCTTTCTTGCACAGATTCCTTGAATAAAGGAGTCCCATGACCTAGGTAGGCCATTCAGAGTCGTCATAACAACTTCACCATTGTCCACTACTTCATCCACAGCTTCAAGTTGCTCCTTGATTTGAGAGACCTTGGAGAAGTAAGATTGAATGGCTTCTCCATTCAACATCTTGACCCCTTTCAATTGATTCCGCAGAGTCATCTTCCGATTTATGTTCTTCCCTTCAAATAGCTTGGTCAAAGAGTCAAACATCTCCTTGGGTGTCTTTAGAGAAGACACATGGGGTATGAGATGGTCTTTGATAGAATCAACAATGATTCTCTTTGCCTTGACCAAGTTCTTCTTATGCAATACCTTGGCCTCTTCATCCTCTGGGATAGGGATGTCTTCTTTTATATATGTGTCCAACTCATTCTCTTCTAGGATTAACCCAATCCTATACTTCCAAGCTCAGAAATTATCAGCCCATTCAAGCTTATCCTCAAGCTTGGTGTGGTGAGACATCTTAAAGAGTACTTCAAATGGAAATAGAAAAGATTTAGGTCTTACCACTTGAAATGCTGAAAACTGGATCTGGTCCTCGATTAGGGTTTGCCGAAAAAACCCTAAAAATTCAAAATGTGAATTTCAATTTTCTGAAAGGATAGAAAGATGCGCTTTGATGAGCTGATCAGCTTGGTGCATTTAGAATTTGAGATCAGCAAAGTTTTACCCTTCAGATTTTCCTTTTTGTCCTCCTGGGTTAACTAGGGAGAGCCCTAAATTAGGGTTTGAGTTTCCCGGAGATCTACCTAGCCAAAAATCTCAATCCAAAGCTCTAAACTTCGATTTTTGCAAGGAGCTTCCAGCTGTGTCTTCAGATTTCAGAAATTCCTATTTTTGTGGAAACCCTAATTTTTAGGGTGAAATCTGAAAATGCTCGAAATTGAATTCTGATTGGACAGATAGATGCGCCATGATGAGTAGAGTCAATCTACTATACTGCTTTTCCAAAATTTGTGGAGAGAGACCCAATAAACAAGAAACTCAAGTTTCTGTCACTGCAAAATGTCTTCTTCTCAGGTTAGCTCTGATACCATGTTAAATTTTGAGCATTAATTCACAATACTCTAGGATCTTCACTGAGAGAATAACATATACAGTATATCAATGCACGACAATCACAATAAGCATGACAAGCATCACAAGAATCAAAAGCATGAGAGACAAGAGACACAGAGTTTTCATGGGGAAAACCCTAAGGTGAAAAACCCCACAACTTCCTCAGAGATAGAGAGAGCAATGGCTCAGCCAAAGTACAACCAAAATACACTAAGATAGTCTCCTAGTAGCAGATGATCCTCCTCCTCACTAGTGCGCCACTTTCTGAGTGAGAGAGAGATGACTTTCTGAATGATCGAAATAGAGATCACCTGATCTCTATTTATACTAACCTGTTTTCCCAGTGACCTTATGGGGCTGACTTGTCTAGATAGGTACATCCACATTATAATATATATATTTCAGGACCGACCCCACAAATGGTGGTCTAATAACCCATCGGCAAGTACACACACTTGCGACAATTATCAATCCACATGACGACACTTCCTTATAGAGGAATAACACATCTCTATAAAGGGTATAATAAATATATATGAAATACATAGATGAAATACATTCCGAAGTTACATATACATCAACAAACTTAACCACTTGACTTAATGCTGACAGGGCCGACCCCACTAGGGTGGTCTATGTTGGCACATGATAGATCCGCAGGAGGTGCGGAAGCTGATAGGTGCGAAAGGGTCATTCCATGGAAGAAGGACCTTTCTCCATGTTTTGTGGAAATATAAGAGGTGTTAGATTAGTTGATTCAGTCATGTGGACCAAATTGTAATAAGATAAAAACATATAAATAGAGCAAGATTGTAAGCCTAAGGGCATCTAAGTTTTGGAGATTAATGCGATCTTTTGGATTTTGTTGGATCTACGAAAGGGATGACTTGACTATTCTCTGTGATCTTTGTTCCGCAGATGTTAATGAATGAAGATGTTTGGTTATGAATTATGTTTGTTGGAATAATCAAGCCTTCCTACCATTTATTTAATTACATAATATGCATTAATTAATCACTTGTTGGTTAATTCTATGTAATAAATGAGGAAATTGCCATTGTGTGGTCCACAAAGCAACATGGGAGGATAATATTCCATTCAAGGTGTGATCTACAAGCTACCTAGGCCACTTGGGTGCTTTCCTAAACATTTATGGATAAGATTTAGGAAGGAGGGCGCATTTGTGAAGAAAGCTGCTGCTTTTACTGTTTTTTCCCCCATAGGAAAGAGCTAGTCAACCTAGGAAAGTGTTTTTCTCACCAAAAAATTTCCTTAACACCAGTTCCACTCAAATCTCATATTTGGCATCTATTTTGGCTATATTTCACCTTCAACTCACTAATTAGAGAATTCGTGAGCTTTTGGGCAGTTTTGGAAAGCCAACTTGCCACCTAGGGGGGATGGGCATTTTTAGCAAGTCTGATTAAGTGGAGATTCTTTTGGCATCTTTAGCCATTCGAATTACTGATGCAAATTTATTTAATAACAGCCTATTACATTCATATGTAGGGTGATGTAATTATTTTTCATGAGAAGTAATACAAAAATCTATTCTTGTGCATTATTTTTGTGCCTTTGACTAGTTGTGTGAGATTTTTCATATGAGAGAGTGTAATTTCTTGGAGAGTTCTTGGATGTGATCTAATTTTCACACTGTTGTTATGCAATGATGGGTTATTTAAATTCTTTCTGTTGATTTGTGTTGATACATGTTGTTGGTTACCGTGAATGTGTTGTTGAATATGCTTTGAGATAAATATACGAATGATTCGTTAAATAGACTGTGGTAAATATTGTAATATCTAGTTAACATGCACATATCTTATTCGTAACTATGGAAGCTTGGTTCCTATAGCACGCTTATTCACTTCGCATGAAACCTCACCTGCTTCGCAGGCATTGTTGGAAGGGTAACTCCTTTCCGAGCCAGTGTGTAAGGGCTGTTAGTGTTTGTTAACGACAGATTGAACCCCTGTCTAGAAGAGTTGTGTCAACAAATGGTTCTGTTGTTGGAACCCTAAGCTAGAAAAGGAGGGGATATGTTGTGGCACCTGAAAAAACCAGATATTGAAGAGTGGTTTGACAAGAAAGCGGAAGAATTCACAGGAAGTGAGAAAAGGGACCCTAAACAGACAGCAACCGAGTGGTTACAAAGATACATCTATTCAGATATTCATGAAATCTTCTTCTGTGAATTTTTGGTGGTACTACATGAGTGGCTAGCATAGTTGACGTATCGAAAAAATCACTGCTAGAAGACTGAACCTGAGTGTTGGACCCCAGAGTTAGTGCAACAACTGAAACAGGTCAATAACAAAGTATTGCCAGCTGTTGATTTTTGGGTAGATAGTATCCTCGAGGGGTACATAACTGAGTTTGCAGTAGATACTATTAATTCATTCAGCGACGCCGAAAGAAATTTCTTCAGAGGACCAAGGGGAAGGTTCTTGTCATCACTGAAGATGTGGATTAAAATTTTGGTCTATGAGAAAGGGATATTGAGGATGTCCACTGATGAGTAGAATAATCGGTGTGCAGGGATGAAGGTATCGCATAAATGCGAGCTTCACGAAAATATGTGGTAGATGGACATGAGTGATAACGAATTTGAAAGGGAATCTAACGGAGAGTGTGGTCTCTTTAGGAGTGGAGCAATATTCTGGCGTCCTGAGAAGAAGAGGAGGACTGAGAGAGACTCTCTTGAGAGGACCAGAACGAAGAATCACGAGGTAGGACCACAAGGAAGGAAGAGCCCTCATTGCGAGGAAGACATTGACCAGGCTACCCCAAAGGAAGAACAAGGTCAGATCGTAAGTTACCATGTACCTTCGACCCCGCACACTACTTCAAATTTTATAGGAAGAAACCAAAACTACTCGTGCAGTTTCCCTACTTGCAGTGCTAAGAGTAGCGCTTCGGTAAACAACAATACTAGTAGTGTTGGGATGGAAAACGAGGCAATGATGCCCACATTTCAAGGAAATGGGACTGAGGACCCCGAATAGTATTGGTTTGTATTGGAAGCAGTCTAGACTGTGAAGCAGGTCCAGGATGATTCAATAAAGTTGGGACAGGTAGCGACGACCTTGAGGGGCCGTGCACTAGACTGGTACATGAAATTCGTAAGAGTTCCGGTGGGGACAATCGTAAAAACATTGGCTGAGATCAAAGCTACAATGATTGACGAGTTTAGAAAACCAAAATCTTAGTCACAATATGTCATGGAGTTTAAATAAATTAAGCGATTTCTGAATGAACCGGTGTGGGAATTCGATCAGTGTTACAAAACACTGATAGCGAAAGTGAGCTTTCCAGTAAATGAGTTACAATATCAAGAGTGGTTTATTGCGGGACTGGTACTACATATACAAGGACCATTGATGCGGCAAAAGGTTGCGACACAAGTGGAGGCATTGGAAATTGCAATGAAACTAGAGGCTTCACCAATTGGTGACAAGGAAATGGGAATGGACAGGGTACAGGCGCAGTTGGCCAATTTAACGCTCCAATTGGAAGACATCAAGAAGGGAAAGAAGACTCATGGAGACATATGGTGTACCAGATGCTGGAACGAAGGACACCATAATGACAATTGCCCAGAATTTTGGGAGTATTTGCAGTCAAGGGCGCCAAACCCCCTTCAACAAGGAGGTATGCCATGGTGTACTGTATTCCAGACCAGAGGACACTAACCGAAGGAGTGCATATACTTGCAAAATATGGTATCGAAACCACCGAATTTATACTACAAGTTCTGTCGGTGGGTAGGCCATGATGAGAAGGACTGCAGGGCCTATGACCTGCTACAGGAGTGAACAACTGACACATACTTTATGAAAGAGGAGGAACCATCGGTGATGTAGTAGCAATCGCAGTATAGTCAACCACAGCAATACAACTAGGGGCAGTATGGGCACCCGCAGTATCCTCCACCACCATATGGACAACCACAGTATGGTTCGTAGTAGGATCAACAACCACAGTACGGGAAATCATAGTATCAACAATATGGGACACCACGTGAAGGTTATGGTAGACGATTTCACGGAGGATGAGGTCATGGAGGAGCTGCTGGAAGGCGACGAGGCCCGATCACCTATTATAACTGTAGTCAACAGGAACACTACCAAAGAGACTGTCTAAATCTTGCGCCGCAATGTACATATTGCAGCGCTGCAGACCACAGTGTAGAGGACTGCCCCCAACTTATTGCAAAATGGAAAACCAAACACCCACCCTAGAATTAGAACAATCAGAATGCACCATCAGCCATATAGAGGATATCGACAGAAGCCAGAAGTAGTCATGCGACAGTGGGTATAGTAACCATAGGAGGGGCGGCGACAGGTCGCACCCCAATATTAGACCTACACAGCAGAAGAAAGCCACCTTCGATTTTGCTACCGAAAAAGAGGTTTTATTAAAGATGCAAGAGGCATAAAGAAATCAAGTACAGTTACCTTTTGAGGAAGAAACCTACGATATGCCACCAACATTTGATCTAACGAAGACACGACGGAGGGAAAACACACTGGAGGCCTTCATAGAAAGTTGTCTAGATTTGGCCAAAGTTTCTGCCGTGCTGGAAGAAATAGCTCGCATACTGCGACGACGCTGAGGGGCACAGCTGGAATAGAGAGTCAATCGCATACATAAAATAAAAATAGGCCAGGAGATGCGAATGGCATCACAAATCCAAGAGTTAGATTTCGACTCCATCATCCTTGAATTAGGGTCAGATGTGAATATCATAACAAAGATGGGAGATGATGGGGAAACCACAGATGACCTGGTCACCGGTACAGCTGCGATTGGAGAACCAAAGCAAATTCACTCTGCTTGGATGGATCTATCAACTTTCGGCTGAAATTGAGGGGCTCAGAACGTATGCATATTTCAATGTCATTGAGATTGTGGACAACACTAGTACCTATCCGGTACTGCTGGGGATAGATTGGGCTCTGGAGAATCAAGCAATCATTAACTTCAAGAAAAGAATAATGTCATTTGAAAATCAAGAAATAAGAGTCATTGCACCACTAGGTCCTGTAGAAGGACAACGCTATACAGAGTCAACCAGAAGCGAGTTTATAGAAGGAGACAACTTATACAACATCTCGGAGGATTACACTAAACCCACCACGGATGGAGACTTAGAATGGCACAGCACTAGTTTGGTACTCTCCGACCCAGATGAGGCTCTGGAGAACTGGCATAACAGGATGCATGAAGTGTCCTTTCGAAGATGTGCATAGATAACACAATCCTTACGAAGGATAGCCACAGAGGAGTATGGAAACATGGCGGAACCATGAACAACCGAAACAGAGCCAGCTGCCCCAGAAATAACTATCGAAGAAGACAAAGATAATCACAACAATGCGACACTTGAAAGACCAACTGACATATTTCAACGAACTTTCGAAACCGAGGAAGTAAACATTGAATTGGAGGAAATCCAGAATTCACAAACATTGGTGACCATCGGGATGAGCCGCTCATTGCAAAAATAACTGTCCTACCACACGAGTTTCAGGACCTATTTCCGATAGAATCTTCAGAAGTGAAGGAACCTTCTGACAGTTCAGGTGACGTAACACCTCTCCCGGAGAATAATTCGAAGTGGATCCAGCAACGACCACCAACCATGACAATTGGACGAATCGGAGCAGAATCACGGACTCATAGCATTCCGAAGTACACAACAGCGACCCACCGAAATCTGCGAAGGATAATCGTAATAGAGAAACCAAATGTGCGACAACGTATCACCATAGCGGTACTCGCCGTGCCATATTTAAAAAAAAGAAAAAAAAAGAGAGGGGGGGTATCACACGAGTCACAATAAATGAAAAGAAGCTGACAACACAAGACGGAAACCGCCACAATAAGCGATATTCCAATCCGGCATTAAAAGCAATAAAGGCTGCATTTATACCACATGGCACAACGTCAAACCCGAGGCACCAAGAGCTACTACCTAGCGCACGCGACAAATTTGATGAATCGTGATGAGAATTGGCAATGATAGAATACATGAAGCAATTGCAACACAACGAGATAAAAGTAGAACACCTTCAGGACAAACATGCCGCAGCTATCGCAGCGAAAGCATAGGTGGTCGCAGAAAAAGACCGATTGGAAGCAACCCTAATGGAAAAAGAGAAGGTTATCCAGGAGCAGGATATCATACTCACTGAGTAGGGAAAGGTTGTCGAAGAAAGGACGCAGTTAGAACAAGCACTTGCACAGGCATGTGAAAAGGCAGAGATAGATTCAGATGTTGCCCCGGAATCCCAGGCTGTGATGTTAGGAGTCGCTGTCACTGAGCTCCAAAAGGAAAATGCAGAGTTGCAAACCCAAGTTACACCTAGCACTCCACTCGCACAAGTTCAAAGTTGTCAGACAGTGATAGAGGAAGCAGTGGAGGAGATTCAGGATATGGAATAGGAAACCCAACAGCTGGAAGTAAGCCTTAAAGAATTATGGGATAGATTGGTTGATGATGACCAGCTAGATACAGTAAAGAAAGTTCTCTATGAAGACGAAGAACAGTTGGAATCATTTAAAGGATCATTTAAGACAATGCCCACAATGATACGGATGACAAAGACTGCGGAACTCCAGACTATGAAGCAATGAGCAGAAAAAGCTGACGAAAGAAAGCAACGTCGAGCGGCACATTTGAATGAATTTCAAGCAAAGGCTGAAGCCCTCATTGCCAGAATAGTTATAGAGATGAAACAGGTACAAGAACAGTTGCAGGAGGCCTGAAAGAAGGTGTGTGACCATCCAATGCAGCAGCAGGTAACCGAAAGTACACATCTCCGTGATTCAGTCAAAGCGATAGTCTACCAGATCAGGACCACCTACGACGACTTCCAAATAGCAAGAACAGTTTCGAGATGACAAGGCACAATACATGATAGATGTACTCCAACAGTGTCCAACTAAAGTGGTTCGGGATGAGCCACAAGTTTGTATTGGGGGCCTGTTGGCACAAGATAGATCTGCAGGAAGTGCGGAAGCCGAGAGGTGCGAAAGGATCATTTCGCGGAAGAAGGACCTTTCGTCATGTTTTGTGGAAATATAAGAGTTGTTAGATTAGTTGAGTCGGTCATGTGGACCAAATTGTAATAAGAGAAAAACATATAATTAGATCAATATTGTAAGCCTAAGGGCATCTAAGTTTTGGAGATTAATGCGATCTTTTGGATTCTGTTGGATCTGCGATGGGGATGACTTGACTATTCTCTGCAAGGTTTGTTCCGCAGATGTTAATGAATGAAGATGTTCGATTATGAATTCTATTGTTATGCGATGATGGGTTATTTAAATTCTTTCTGTTGATTTGTGTTGATACATGTTGTTGGTTACCGTGAATGTGCTGTTGAATATGCTTTGAGATAAATATATGAATGATTGGTTAAATAGATTGTGGTAAATATTGTAATCTCTGGTTAACGTGCACATATCTTCTTCACAACTGTGGAAGCTTGGTTCTTGCAGCACCCTTACTCACTTCGGGTGAGACCTCTCCTACTTCGCAGGCGTTACTGGAAGGGTAACTCCTTTCTGGGCCAGTCTGTAAGGGCTATTGGTGTTTGTTGACGACAGATTGAACCCCTAGCGAGAAGAGTTGTGTCAACAGTCTAATCACCCTTTAACCCACATGTCTCATACAGGGCCGAACCCATCAAGGTGGTCTAATAACCCATCAATTATAAGTTACGACACTTACAATATAACTTGTGACCCTTGCAAGTACAACTAACGACACTTCCAATCAGAGGAATAATACATCTCCGTTGGGGATACAATAAAGTACAAATACAATATACAATTGAATATCTTTCGAAGTTACAAATACATCAAAACTCCCTCTTAACTATGAAGGTATTCTCTTGACACAAGTCATTAATACATATAGGCACAAGTCTTCAATTCTGGAGTTGGATCATTTTCACTGGATCACAGAGCATCATGATCATCACTGCTGTTGTACTCGACATCTCGATCACTAAGCTATCTCATAATTCTTCTCGTCATAGGAAGTTCTATAGAGCCATCCCTTTTTCATGCTGGATGTAGGCCCACCACCTGTAGGTCTTCGTCAACACTGGACATACTGTGGAATCCTTAGGACTTATTACGTGCGTCACAATGCTTTGAAAGAGTATCCCAGGATCCTTTATGTGCTGAAGCACGATCGAAAATATCTCCCAGGTCAACTTACATGTGACTCCCACCACAATGCCTCGAAAGAGTATCCTGGGATCCTTTATGTGCCGAAGCACGACTGACAAGATCTCCCAGGTCTACTTACATGTGGTCACCACAAAGCCTCGAAAGAGCATCCAAGGACTGATTATGAGCATACTGCTCAACCTATCGGATCTCCCAGGTCTAGTTACATGTGGTCATGGAAAAACCTCGAAAGAGCATCCCAGGACTGATTACAAGCATATTGCTCAACCTATCAGATCTCCCAAGGTGCTTTTATATGCCATAGGACAAAGCCTCAAAAGAGTATCCTAGGATCCTTTATGTGCCGCAACACGACTTGAAAGATCTCACAGGTCTAGTTACATGTCCTCCTAGATCAATTCCTTGAAATATTATCCCAGGATCCTTTATGTGCCGCAGCACGACCGACAAGATCTCCCAGGTCAACTTACATGCTCATCTGCACAACCTATCCATGACCACATATTATCAACCTAATACTCACCATACATCATCCTGATGTACATGATCATCCTGATCATCATCATAACATCGTCCTGATGCATATCATCCAGAGTGTCATCTTGATACTCATCACACATGATCATCCTGATCATCATCACTGCATCGTCCTGATGCATATCATACAGAGCATCGTCCTGATACTCATCACAAATGATCATCCTGATCATCGTCACTGCATCGTTATGATGCATGTAATCATAGATGATCCAACTGATCATACAAAGCATCCACCTGATGCATATCAAAGTAGTAACTAGAGCATCTACCTGATGCTCATCATAGGGCACTTACATCCATAGCCATGGGAAGGATCCTCCTATCACCATGCTTGGAATGGCTCCTGCAAATGTGTTCCATCACTTCTTCCTCGAAGTATCTTCAATATGAAGAACACCAAGCCTCTCTCTGAAGTATTCAAACTTCACTCTGGCTAGTGGTTTCGTCAACACATCTGCAACCTGCTCATCTGCCACAACATACAGGAGCTTCACTGCTCCTCTCTGCACCATATCCCTAATATAGCGATATTTGATCTTGATGTGCTTCGACCTGTCATGGAACATCGGGTTCTTAGATAGCTTCACACAACTCTGGTTGTCACAAAAGATACCAGTAGCATCCAACGGGAGATCAAATAACTCAGACAGTAGCTTCCTAAGCCATACTACCTCACAACTAGCTGAACAAGCTGTGACATACTCTGCTTTGGCTGTACTCAGTGCTACGCAGGACTGCTTCCTGCTAAACCAGGAGATCACACCTAATCCCATACTGAAGCAACACCCTGAAGTGTTGTTCCTATCTGCAGCACTGCCTACCCAATCTGAATCAACATAACCCTCTAGGTTAAACTTTTGATTCTCATCATACTTGAGCCCATAATCAATTGTACCCTTCAGGTACCTCAGAATATGCTTTACAGCAACCAGGTGAACACCTAGGGGATCCGTCAGGAACTAGCTCAATGTGTTCACCGCAAAGCAAATATTTGGTCTCGTGTTCGTCAGGTACATCAAGGACCCAATCACATGACGATACATCGTAACATCAACCGGTTCAGATGAAGCATCACACAAAAGATTCAGGTTCGATGCCATAGGTGTGGCCATGGCCTTGCATTCCATCATCCTGAACCGCTTCAGGATTTGTACTACATACTTCCCTTGTCCAAGAAAGTTTCCATTTGCACCTTGCCACACCTCCATGCCTATAAAGTAATGCATCATCCCTAAGTCCTTCATCTCTAACTCGGTAGCAAGCTTCCTCTTTCTAGGAGAAGCCACAAGCTACAAACCTCACCTTGTATTTCTCTATGCTGCCATCTGCAGCATGCTTGATCTTATAGATCCACTTGGAAGTCACATCAGAATTCCTTTTTGGTCTCGGGACCACATCCCAGACATCATTCTTCATGATCAACTGGTACTCTTCGATCATGGAATCCTTCCATCCTAGATTTTGGGAACTTCAGATTCTTTAATATCTTCAATAGATAGTTTTCTTGAACTTCGTTGCTGGAACAAATGTTGCTTTTTCTTCTTTTGTAGGTGATTGTACATGATCTTTCCTACAAGTCAAATTTAATTGCATGATTAGAAACTTCTCATAGTTTTTTCAAAACAAATTCTTATGCATAAACACATATGTCATATAGTCACGCAATTATCTTTAGCCAATGCTTCAATACAACATTTATCCATATCCCGTAACTTTCTAGATGCCTTCCATCTCTACCAGAACATTTGTTAAGAGTGTGCACAACTCCCAACATGTTATCAAAGAGGTTTCATTCTAGATAAGTAGCAATGGAATGTTGTACAGTACCACAGGCCACTTACCCATTACTTGCATATTAGTAGTATCTTGTTCATCAATGCAACTTTTCTGATATGCATAATATACATCCTAAATCTAGGAACATAAATATGTACATTACTCGACAACATCATTTAAGTACTGACAATTCAAATACTTATCTTTGTTTGCTTGTAGGGTGGACTCCCTCTCAATTTTTGATTCCTTGCAGGAACTACTAGAGTGTGCTCCCTCTTGATCTTTGCTTCCTGGGTTACCTATCCTTGAACTTATATTCATCCTGGACCACTGTGCATGCTTAAGTGTGCACTAGTGTCATGATTGTGTCATCCTCAAGATCTCATACATAATCATACATTCATTAGTATAATCTCAATACTATCAAAACATTATGATTCTAAATAATCTTAAATATGTATGGTCATGATCATTTCATACATAGGTAATAAGGGTTAGTATTCAAGGTTTCAGGGACTACTTCTTTTACTCATGCATATTCTTATTTGATCATAGGACTCTTTTGGTTTGTCATATCATCAATCAAAGTAAGAAACATAATATGCATAAACCCTTGATTACTTCTAACTTCAAGAATAATCATTATCATTCATACAAAAGTATAAGATCCTAACACAAGGTAGGATTCTAAGTTGATATAGGAAAAACATACCTGGTTATCATGTATGCTAGTCATGTCTAACATACCCAAACAATGTCTTCATGTTCTCTTCAATGACTTGTGCTTAGTAACTTGCATATCTCATAATTTAACCATTGTAGAACCAAATTATACATACCTCATAAGTAGAGCTTCTATGTGATCCATGACTATGGATGAGTCTTTGTCTTCATGTCACCATGGTCATATATTCTTGAACTAGAATTTTCTTGATGTACCTTTAATGTTAGCGGACAACATCAACCTCATACAACACCACAGTGCATTAGTACAATCATAAGTGTCATAACCCTAATCAATGAATGTCTTCTATCATGCATTCATACTTTTACTAGGGTGATAAGACAAGTCTAAAATTAATCAAGATTGTACTAACCTCAATAATAAGAAGACAAACACATCATAAACTTAATCATGAACAGATTACAAAACATACCTGTATTTCCTCAAGTCATACCTGTTGAGATAGCTTGTAGAACTCTTATGTAAGGCCTTCGCCTCATCTCCCTCTGGAACTGGAACTTCTTCACTTATGCAGGTGTCCAATTCATTCTCTTCTAGGATTAACCCAATCCACTTTCATTTGTTGAGATTGGATCTGGAGTTGGATTAAGGTTTGTCAGAGAAATCCTAAAAATTCAAATTTTGAATTTCAAACTTCTAAATGGATGGAAAGTTGTGTCTTGCTGAGCTTGATCAAGCTGGTATACTTCAATTTTGAAAACTGCAAAATTTGACCCCTCAAAATTGCCTTTGAAACTTTCGGATCTTTTGGACAGGATCTCGAACTAGGGTTTGATAAAGCCCGGTCTTCTGTCCATCCAAAAGGTTCGATCTTGTGTTCTAAACTTTGATTTTTTTGAGGAGCTTCCAGCCGTGGTTATAGATTTAAAAAATTCCAACTTTTGCAGAAGCCCTAATTTTCCACCTTATCGATCAAAATCTCGAACTAGGGTTTGATCAAGCTCGGCCTTCTGCCCAACCAAAAAATTCGATCTTGGTCCCTAAATTTCAATTTTGATGAGGATCATTCAGCCGTGGAATCCGATTCCAAAAATTCCAACTTTCTTTGAAGCCCTAAATTCCCGCAGCAGTGACAAGCCAAGAATGAAGGTGCTCAGAATCTAATTCCGTTTTGACAGAAATATGCACCTGATTTTTTCTGGTGCATCTCTAAAATTCCAAATCCACAGGGTTTGAAACTTTGGCTTGTGGTATCCTGACCTGTCATCTTTCCAACCCCATAGGTCTGTACTCAATTGGATTTTCTGAGAGAGAGTTATGCCAAGTATCATAACGTGACCTGTTTATGGGATAAAAAGGGAGAGCGAACTTGTAGGGCGTGCCACGTGTCACTGGTTCGACTTAGACCTCTAAAGAGAAGACTTGTGAAAGTACATTCCATTCCCTACCTATCACATTTTAAAAAATTTCATTTGGAGCTTCCTAGACCAAGTTGTGACCTTTTTTCCTAGGTCACCTGTTTATGACTCAGATCTGGAAGAGGCAGAAACCCTAGATTGTACTGGTCATAAAATGGAAAGTACATCGAATTAGGTGCTGTGCTTTGGACACAAGGTACATGGGGATGTTATCTATGACCTGTAGAGGTTTTAGAACCCGAAACTTGCCAAAATGGATTTATAGAGAAAGTTCCACGATGGCTGGTTTTTGCTATATCAAGCCCTAGCTTCCAATTTGTCGCAAGTGCAACAAGTCTCATAAATTCCATACCATGCCTTCCTTCAGTCTAGCTCTAATACCATGTTAGTTTTTCATCATTTAATTCAATAGATCTAGGATCTTAACTGAACAAATAACATGTACAACATATCAAGTATAAGAGACAAGATACAAAAGACACAAAACATTTCATCGGGGAAAACCAAGAAGGTGAAAAACCCTACAACTTCCTCAGAGATAGAATAAGCATCAATACAAGGATCACAATGATTAAACCCAAGAGATAGATAACTTCAGCAGCATGCTCCTCCTCCATGTGTGTGCACTCCTCCTCTCTCTCACTAATACGAAGTGATTGAATAATAGAATGTGTCAAATGAGAGAGTCACACTCTCTATTTATACTTTTACTTTCACTTGACCTTTACTCAACTAGGTCGGCCTCAACTTAACCACTTAACCTAATGCCGACAGGGCTGACCCCACTAGGGTGGTCTAATAACCCTTTAACCCACATGACTCATACAGGGACGACCCCATCAAGGTGGTCTAATAACCCATCAAGTATAAGTTACGACACTTACAATATAACTTGCGACACTTGCAAGTACAATTGATGACACTTCCAATCGGAGGAATAATACATCTCTGTTGGGGATACAATAAATTACAAATGCAATATACAAGTGAATATCTTCTGAAGTTACAAATACATCAACAAAATCTAGAAGCTGAGGTCACTTGTCTAAAGGAAGAATTGCGAAGGATTGTCATCTAGTTGGAACATGGACGAAAAATCAGAAACAACAAAAAAGACTTGTCAAGACTAGACTATGAAGGTTCAAACTTAGTCCCATAAACAATAAGTTACGTTGATGTGCTCAAAATTTCTATTCCAAAGAAGAACCATAAGTATTAAGAGGAGAAGACAAAGTCAATCCACATGGAAACTAGATCCGTGCAGTTCAAAAGAACTCATCTGATCAAGTATCAAACCCTTTTTTTGGGTAACTATTATTTCTATCATAATTTTGGTCATAAGACAATAAACTAAAAAGCACACACATGCAAATGCTAGAATAAATTGTAATCAGGCCAGCCCTAGACATAACAATGTTAGAAAAATACTCTAAAACTCCAAAAGAAAATTTTAACCCATTCAACCTCCTGAACATAGACGGTGAATCCCATAATTGTCGCAATGATCATCATGACAGTCAAGACTGTAAAGATCGGTTTCCACCTATGTAGTTGGTCGAAGCCAAAAACATCCCCAACAAAATAGAATTTGCAAAATTCCAAAAAGATCAAATTCATCATGAAGGATGTAGCCTAGCCTTACATGAACAAAATAAATAGGGGCAATAGTGCATTGATAGTGTTTGTTCTAAGCACATGACAGGGGGAAAAAATAGTTTCCTTAAATGCATGGAAGAAAAAGGTCTATTTTGGAGATAATTGCTCTGCCAAAATTCTAGGCAAAGGCTTAGTAAGCTTTGGGAATATGAAGACCAAAGAAGAGAAAGTATTATTGGTTGAAAACTTAAAACATAGTATCCTTAGAGTTAGCTATATGTGTGATCAAGGACATACACTTACCTTTGACTCGGAAAAATGCAAAATAAAAGAGAGGAATACAAGAAGACTAGTAGCTGCAGCCATTAGAACCACTAACAATGTATATATTATGGATGAATATTTCTATGAAAAATATGGAATCATGAGACAATTCTTATCTTCTATAACTACGCATCAAAATGAAGTAGTAGAAAGAAAGAATATAATTGTGCAGGAAATGGCCATAACGATGTTGAACGATTGAAAGTTTTCAGATATTTCTTAGACTCACTCCATTCATAAAACTATACACATCCTTAGCATATGAAAAATAAGGACAAATAGTAACTCAACACTTTATGAATTGTGGAAAGGAAGTCCTTCTACTGTAAATCATTTCAGGGTGTTTGGAAGCAAGTGTTATATAAAGAGAAATGATGAAAAATTAGGAAAGTTTGACTCCAGATCTGATGAAGGAATCTTTCTTGGATATGCCACCTAAATAAAAGAAGACAAATGCTACAATTCATGACTCGGGAAGATGGTATAAAGTCCATACATAAAGATAGATGAAGTGTTCACACACAAGAAAGTAGAGGACGATGATGATCAGCTAGTGTTTGAGGACCTACCAGAAAATGAGGAAACATGAGAGTAATAGGAAATGATATATCAATGTGAATCATATGAAGGGATACATGATACAAAAGGCCCTTCTAGGTATGTTCAAAAGAACCATTATGAGGACTTGATTATTGGAGAAAAAAATTCTGGTGTAAGGACCAGAAGAAGAAGCTTAAGAGATACAACTGAAGAGGTTCATTTTTTTTTACTATCCCAAATAAAACCAGAAGGTTTTGAGGAAGCCAAAATTGATGAAAACTGGGTTGAAGCTACTGGTATATTTTGTGATAACCAGAGTTGTGTGAATCTGTCTGAGAACCCGGTGTTACACGACAGGTCGAAACACATAGAGATCAAATATCACTATATTAGGGATATGGTGCAGAGAGGAGCAGTGAAGCTCTGGTATGTTGCGACAGACGAGCAAATTGCAGATGTGTTGACGAAGCCACTAGCCAGAGTGAAGTTCGAGTACTTCAGAGAGAGGCTTGGTGTTCTTCAGATCGATGACACTTCGAGGAAAAAGTGATGGAGACATTTGTTGTAGCCATTCCTAGCATGGTGGAAGGGGGATCCTTCACATGGCTGTGGATGTAAGCGTTGGATGATGAGCATCAGGATGGTCTTCTAGTTTCTGCTCTGTATGATCAGTTGGATCATTTACATTTGTATGTATGAATGCATCATGTTGGATGCTAGATATCATCAGTTGGATCATTTATGTATGTACGCATCATGTTGGATGCTGGATATGATCAGTTGGATCATTTATGTATGTACGCATCATGTTGGATGTTGGATATGATTAGTTGGATCATTTATGTATGTATGCAACATGTTGGATGCTTGGACCATGTATCTGTATATGTATCAAGTGGATATGTTGTATGATCAGGTAGATCATATATGTTGATATGTATCAGGTAGATACTTGGTATGCATCAGGTAGATGCATTGTATGATCAGGATGATCGTGGATGACGAGCTTCTCCAGATGACATGCATCAGGAGGATGCAGTGATGATGATCAGGATGATCATGTGTACATCAGGATGATGTATGGAGAGTATCAGGTTGATACTCTGTGGCTGTGGACAGGTTGTGCAGATGAGCATGTAAGTAGACCTGGGAGATCTAGACAGGATGAAAAAGGACTCAAATGCTCTTTCGAGGCATTTCTCTGGGAGGACATGTAAGTAGACCTAGGAGATCTAGAAAGAATGAAAAATGCCTCAAATGCTCTTTCGAGGCATTGTCCTATGGCATGTAAGTGGACCTGGGAGATCTGGATAGGATGAAAAAGGCCTCAGATTCTCTTTCGAGGCATTGCCATGACCACATGTAATATGCTCCTGGGAGATCTGGACAGGATGAAAAAGGCCTCAGATGCTTCAGCAAGTTTTTGTGGTGGACTACATGTAATGTGCTCCTGGGAGATCCAACAGTTAGAGCTGTGTGCTCGTAATAGCCTGGGATGCTTCAGCCGGGTTTTGTGGTGAGATCACATATAATGTGCTCCTGGGAGATCCGATAGGTAGAGCTGTGTGCTCGTAATAGCCTAGGATGCTTCAGCCAGGATTTGTGATGGGTCACATGTAATGTGCTCCTGGGAGATCCGATAGGTAGAGTTGTGTGCTCGTAACAGCCTGGGATGCGACCGCCAGATTTTGTGATGCACGTAATAAGTCTTGAGGATTCCACAGTATGGCCAGTGATGATGAAGACCTGCAGGTGGTGGGCCTACATCCAGTATGAAAAAGGACTGGCTCTGTAGAAATTCCTATGACGAGTAGATTCAGAGATTGATTGAGATAGCAGCAGCAGTGACGATGACGATGACTCGATGATGATTATCCAGTGACGATGATCCAGAGAAGAAGACTTGTGCTAGAAGACCTATGTCGAGAAATACCTTCCTAGTTAAGAGGGAGTGTTGATGTATATGTAACTTCAGAATGTATTTCATATATGTATATTGTACTCCTATAGAGATGGTATTATTCCTCTATACGGAAGTGTTTGTATTCCTATAGAGATGTTATTATTCCTCTATACGGAAGTGTCGTCATTTATATTGTAAGTGTCGTAACTTATACTTGATGGGTTATTAGACCACCTTATTGGGGTCGGCCTTGTATAAGTCATGTGGGTCGAAGGGTTATTAGACCACCCTATTGGGGGTCGGCCATGTGGGTCAAAGGGTTATTAGACCACCCTATTGGGTGTCGGCCCAGTCAGCATTATGTTATGTGGTTAAGTTAAGGCTAACCTAGTAAAGGTTATTAGGAAAGTCAATTCAAGTATAAATAGAGTGCGGGAGGCACTCTATTTCATCATTCTATTCTCTCTCACACTCTCAGGAGAGTGGCGCACTTGTGGAGGAGGAGAAGCTACTGCTAGGATATGTCTATCTCTTATGCTTGGGTTGTATCATTGCTCTATTTATCTTTGAGGAAGTTATTGCGGTTTTTCACCTTTATGGTTTTCCCCAAGTAAACTTTGTGTCTCTTGTGTGCTTGATTTATTGTGTCCATGATTGATATGCTATAGATATGCTGTACATGTTGTTATCTTAGTTAAGATCCTAGATCAGATTGAAGTAAATTCTGAAAAATTTAACACTGGGATGCATGCAAACTCTAGAATTTGCATGCAAACCCTAATTGCATGCAAGGTCCTGAAAATGATGATGTGGATATCTGAACACCCCCCCTCAAGCTAGACTATGATGTGCAAAAAAAATAATGTGGGGCCCTGGTAACTAAGACCAAAGGTCACCCCAATACAATAATAAAAAAAAAATGCTGAAAATAATCTAAGTGAGGAAAGAGGGAAAACCCAGTGGGAAGAAAGCCCCCCCTCAAGCTAAGAACATAATAATGGATCAATCTGTCTCCACCATGATGGAACTCACCCCCAATAGTGAACGGAGGTAAGAGAACTTATTCTCAGTGAAGCTCTTGGTGAAGATGTCTGCAATTTGCTCATCAGTAGGGCAATATTGCAGAATGATGGTGCGATCATGCACCAACTGTCGAATGTAGTGCATATGAATCTCAATGTGTTTGGTCCTCTACCGCTGAACTGGATCTATGGAGATCTTGATAGCACTTTGATTGTCACAAAAGAGGACAGTCGAAGTAGTGCTACCAAAACCAAACTCGAAAAGAATACCCTGCAACCAAACTGCCTGAATGTAGGCATTGACTGCCCCTCGATACTCTACCTCTGCTGAAGAAAGTGCAATGGATTCCTTCTTTTTGCTTGAACAGCAAATAGGCCCATGTCCAATCATGAAAACATAACCAGAAGTGGACTTCTGATCTATGCTATCACCGGCCCAATCTGAATCAGTAAAACCAATGAAATCAAGCTCAGAATCTGCAGCATAATGTATGCCAAAATGTTTCATACCTTGCACATACTGCAAGATCCACTTGGCTGCCCTCCAATGAAGCTCATGGGGCTGCTGCATATACCTTGACATGGCACTCATGGCATATGAAATATCAAGCCTTGAGTGTGTCAAATAAAGTAGTGAACCAATCAACTGTTGATACATAGAACAATCTACAAGCGATGTAGAATTTCCCTCCTCAAGACTAATTCCTGAGAGGAATGGGAATGGGGCTGCCTTAAATTCAGCCATATTAAACTTCAATAATAGGTCAGAAGCATATTTTTTTCTGAGATATAGTGATCCCATCAAAATTTTGAGCTATCTCCAAGCCCAAAAAGTGACTCAGCAAGCCCAAATCGCTCATGTCAAAAGCTAGATTTAAGGCAGTTTTTAGCTTGTTTATTGAAGTAAGAGTGCTACCAGTAATGAGAATATCATCAACATAAAGTACAATAACCAACAAATTACCTTTAACTTGCTGAATATACACATTTGGATCAGATTTGCATCTTTTGAAATTCTGAGAAAGAAGGAAGGAGTCCATCTTTGCATACCAAGCTCTTGGGGCCTGTTTTAACCCATACAAAGATTTCTTCAATCTGCAAACTAATGATGGATCTGATGTGTAGCCTTCTGGCTGCTGCATATATACCTCTACAGCAAGGTATCCATGTAGAAAATCACTCTTCACATCCATGTGGTGCACTTACCAGTGCTTGGATGCGGAAATTGCCAAAACAAGGCGGATGGAATCCATCTTTGCAACCGGTGCAAAAGTCTCTGTGTAGTCCACTCCTTGGACTTGGGAGAAACCTTTTGCCACCAAACTTGCTTTGTATTTGTTTATAGAGCCATCAGCAGTAACTTTCGTGCAGTAGACCCATTTACATTTGACTAATTTTCTTCCAGGTGGAAGAGAAACTAGCTCCCATGTATTGTTCTTTTGAAGAGAACTGTACTCTTCATCCATGGCACTTTGCCATCTTGGATCTCGGTGGGCATGATAGTATGTTGTGGGATCTGAACTAGTCATCAAATAAAAAATATAAAGGATTAATGGATCATAATTAGAAAGATCCATACCTGCTCTTTGAAAGTTTGCTCTTGTTCGTCTCGGATCAGCAGGATTTCCAAGGTTCGAACCAGCAGATTGAAGAGTGTTTTGGGCCCACTTTGGTAACTGAGGAGGATCATAATTGTCGGATTCTGAACCTGATATGTCATGATCATCACGTGATGCTAAAATATTAGAAATATCAGAACTCATACCTTCATTATCGCTGCATGGATCTTCTTCTAGTGAAGGCGGTGAAACGATAGTTTCTTCCTCAACTAGTTGCAAATCTTGAAGCGGTTCTTCAAATTGCACACTACGCTCTATGAATATCTTTTTGGATCTGATATCCATGAGTTTATATGCTTTTGATTCTTCCCCATATCCTATCAGTATGCACTCAATACTTTGTGGATCCAAATCTTGTCTCTTCTTGGAAGGAATTCTAGTCCATGCAATAGAGCCGAAAACTCTCAAATTTGACACATCCGGTTTGTGACCAAAGAATGATTCGAAAGGAGTCATACCTTTCACAGATGAATGTGGAACTCGGTTCTGAATGTATTCAGCAACATTGATTGCTTCATCCCAAATATTTGTAGCCAAACCTTTTGATTCAATCATGCAACTAGCCATCTCTTTCAGTGACTGATTTTTCCTTTCCGCTACACCATTCTGCTGGGGTGTGTAGGGAACTGTATGTTGGATCTGAATTCCGCTTTTGGCACAAAGTTGTAGCAACTCGGCCTTGATATATTCTCCACCATTATCATATCTAAGATATTTGATCTTTCTCTTAGTGGTGGTCTCAACAGAAGCCTTAAAATCCTTGAATTTTCCAAGCACTTCTGACTTGTTTTTGAGAAAAAATACCCATGTAAAGCGGGAAAAATCATCAATAAATGTCAAAACATACCTTGATCCATTTAATTACATATTGGGCAGTGGACCACTGATATCAGAATGTATCAGCCCCAAAACTGTAGAAGCTCTGCTAGCCTTGCCCCGGTCAAACCTGTGCTTGGGGTGCTTCCCAATAATGCAACCGCTGCATATTCCCTTTGAGGAACGGAGTTGTGGAATACCATATACCATGGATTTGTTTGATAACAGCAGCAAATAATTATAATTAAGATGTCCAAATATCTCATGCCGAAGCCTACTAACCTCATTACCATGTGTGCGAAGAGCAGTGGGCTTTGCAAGCAGAATAAAGTGTGAAAACTCATAGCATTTTGCAGTGTGGTTCGCCTTTTCGACTGCAATAAGTCTTCCA
This sequence comes from Larix kaempferi, assembly GCA_027924585.1. Taxonomy (NCBI): domain Eukaryota; kingdom Viridiplantae; phylum Streptophyta; class Pinopsida; order Pinales; family Pinaceae; genus Larix; species Larix kaempferi. The sequence goes on from BSBM01000556.1 coordinate 8,648,822, forward strand.
CTTTTGATATCAGAAATTTCAACTGTATTAGGGCTGAATGTAACTTTCTTTGGTTCACCAGTGTGTGTCATTTGATACACAGAAAGAAGATTTGAAGCCAAGGAACGCACATAGAGAACATTCTGAAATCCTCCATGATCAACATGGATTGTACCTTTGCCCTTTGAAGAAATTTTTGAGTCATCTCCCAAATGGATGGGAATGGAGCTGTTTGGATCGAATGAAGAAACATAATCAATATTTGCAGCCATATGATTTGAGTCACCCGAATCTATCAAAAGAGTAGTGGGCTTCGAAACAGTTGCCATGAGTGCTTGTCCTCTTTCATGATCATCATTCCTATCCTTCTTCCTTGCACTGTCAGGAAGAGTTATGTTATTCTTTTCCAAAAGGAGGGCCATTTGATCTATAGTCTTCTTCATGCATGAACTTTCGGGATGAAAGCCACGGTTGCAATAAGTACATTTAGATTTTTCCTTACCCTCTTTACCCTTTTGCTTGAACTTTGAACTGGATGGTGCATCCGTCTGCTTGCCTTTGTCTCTTTGCTTGTGAGGTTCGAATTTGGGCTTCTCTTTCTTTTGCTTTCCTTTACCATTCGAATTCTTGGGTCTTTGAAAAAATAGGGCTGAATCTTTGGAGTTTATGGACCCCATTTGAATCAACTTATCATGCTCTTTGTGATGGACTCAATGAAGGCGTTCAAGGTAGGCATCTTCCAATTCGGGGTAAGCCGACCGGAATTGAAAGTAGAGACAAATACCGAATACTCTTTACCAAGCTTGGTGAGAATAGAGAGGATCAATTGCTTATCCTCTTTGACAACTCCACTGTTCTTCAACTGCAATGTCAAGTGCTTGAATTTTGTGAAAAACTCATTGATGGTCTCGAAATTCTCAGGACTAAGAGAAATCAATTCATTCTCTAATTGAAAGGCCCTAAGCTTGTCCTGCTTTCCAAATAATGTTTCAAGGTGCTCCCATATAGCTTTTGGAGTCTTCAATCTGCTGAGATGGAAGTGAATATCTTTGGAGAAGGAGAGACAAAGAAGACCATAAGCTTCATCAAGCTTGTTGTAGTGTTTGGTTCTTTCTGACAATGTGCTTGGCTCCAATTCAAGACCAATAGTGACTCGATAGTATCCTTTTGAACGTAACATGATCTCCATATCTTATTTCCAATCAAAATAATTGAAAGGGGTGAGGATAGGCTTTGAAGAAGAGTATTCCATTGCTAGGAGTGAGTGCACTTTGATGTAGAAAGGCTTGCAAAAGTAAGGTAGCAGATGCAATTGATGGAGACAATAACCTGCAAATCACAATAAAACCAAGAACAGTAAGGTCGAACAATCCACCATTTTAGAGTTGCATCACACCTGGGATTGGAGATCAAGCAATGTTGAATGGGTCCAATGTATCATATCCAGGATTTATGTGGAAACTCAAGCTTCTGGAGTGGTATTGGAAGTATTTGCAAGCTTTGCATGCACAGGAGCAAATGCTCTTGAGATCTTTCATGCCAAACTTTTTGCAATTTTGAGCAAATTCACTCAAATCTCCTTGTAGAACACATGTAGAAAAGAAATCTTGTCCCTGCAATGGCTCTGATACCATGTAAAATTAGTCACAGCAGATCTAATGAACAAGTAAATCAATCACAATAGATGAAACTCAGAAAATTGGTGTAAAATTGTGCAAAGCATGCATCAGTGCTCAATATCCCAATGAGGGTGAATAATTACAATACAATACAGTAATAATGACTGAGAAATTCGAATCGGCTAAGAATTTCATTCAAATTACTGAATGGTGTAGCTTGACTCCAACTAGGATTCCTCATCATCAATCAGTGGTGGTCATCAATGCACAAGAACCAGTCATCCAGGTGTCAATCTGAGTCTAACTGAGTGTAACAAGTGTAACTGAAGTGTGTAGCACTGATATAGGGAAGGAGGCTCAGTGGAGGGCACATGGGAGGCTTAACTGAAGTCAGAACAAGTCATCTAGTCAATATGGAGGTCCAATGGAGTGAAACAGTCAGTCGGGAGTGAAACTAGCCTCAAATCAGGGAGAATCGGAGCTAACTGAGTGTAACTGAAGTGGAACTGCAGTGGTAGGTGAAGAAGTGCACCCTTCTCTAGCAGTAGGTGAGAAGTGGGTGCCTTCCAGACTAGGAGGGCTGAAAATATGATGTAAGAAGCTCCCAGGTGCTAGAATGAAGTGTCTAAGGTGCTGGAGGCATCAACCTGGTGACTAGGATGCATGCAAACCCTATAATTTGCATGCAAACCCTAATTGCATGCAAGGTCCTGAAAATGATGATGTGGATATCCGAACAGAAGGCTCCAAAAGGTCCTTTTTCATAAAGTTAGTCTCCTCCCTCGAAAAAGTGTAAAACAATGGAAGAAGAACTCTTCTAGCCACGAATGACTAGAGTATTCCTTTTTCGTAAGTAATACACAAAAGTCTGGAAAATGGTTAAACTTATACTTAAGCAGATGGGCCTTCAATTCCTTTAATGAGCTTGAAGAGGACAAGTCTGCTCGGCAATCTTGTTTAGGTTTCAATAGTCCAAACAAGAGCTTAAAATGACTTTAAAGACAGCTTCTAGGATCATGACTCATTACCTGCTAAAGAGTAGGATCTCAACAACCAAGTTAGTATTAATGACAAAAAATCTTCAATGACATAAAATTTCAACTATAAAGTACTGAAAATGATCTATTGTTAAAGAAATTAAGTCATAATAGATTGATGCTATGAAAATCTAGTGAAAATTTGAGAGACATAGGTTGAAATCATTTTACCAACATTTGTAGGTATTTAATGATTAAATAGATCATTTTTATGCAATTTGAAACTATAGAATTTTCACAAAAGTGGGTAAAAAATCAAATTCAAATTCATATATGTAATTTAAACTTGAAAACTAAAATATCACATTTGGAATTGTAGGGCAAGTTTTTGGAGCAAACCCTTGATCTTCATGCTTTTGTAGTGATCAAATTGGGCAACCATTCGACCTCTTTCCTCCATCAAGTAAGTTATTTTCATCCCAACTTGCATTTTAATGCTTTATTTATCAATTTTTATGCTTAAAAGTCATTTTGGAGCCATGCTCAACTCATGAAGTGCGTGTGCGCTACTGTCTAAGAGGGAAAGTAGGGCATACTGGAGGTGTGCACTACTCTCCCTCAAGGACAGTAGCACCCAAATGTGACTGTCTTACTTGAAGGGTAGTGCACACCCCTGAAAATGGCTAAAAAAGTGTCGAGGACTAAAAATTTGACTTTCTTTTGGCAGGATGGTGCTTGTTTGGAGAGAAAGGGAGCATGAAGAGATGGATAGGGTGGCTATGCAAGACCCAGAAACTCTACATGCACTCCGAAGGTGTGGTTTGTTGAAATTCTATAGAACCGTGAACAAGAGGGCACTTAACCGATTGCTTCAAAGACTCATTCAGTATTGGGATGCAGATGCCAATGTGTTTAACATTCGGGGAGAGACCCTAGACCTTACCATTGATGACATATACTTCATTACAGGATTCCCTAGGAGGGGAGATCTTGTAAACCTAAAAGGGTACTCACGCAATGTGGGTTCCATGTCCGTTCAAGAATACGTGAATGCATACTGTGTGGAAGGGAATGAGAAATCAGGACGTCATATTCTTATTTCTACTATTGACAGACTCCCTTTGAAAGTTATTGTAAGTATGTTAAACCAAATGGAAGGGAGTGCCACACAACACTTAGCCTCAAGGCACTACATGCATATTGGTATCAAATGCTTGCAAGGTCATGTGTATGACTGGTGCACTAGTCTGTTAGCAAACATGAAGATTCAACTTTCGGGGTGTAAGACCGGGAGAATGAAGAACTTTGGATATGGCAGCATTCTTTGTACCTTCTTCTTCGAGAGGGTACCTGCTCTTATTTTGGGCATGCCTTTGCCCCCAGTCATTCCTCGTGAGCCGAGATTGGGCCGTTGGGGTGACATTTTTCTCCGCCGGGGTGGTGGTGAAAGCCACTTTTTCTATCACACTGATGACTTCTGGGGATGGTGGGAGAGACAGGTGCCAACATTTGAGTAGTTTTTGTATGCTGGTTTAGACTTCCGTCATGATCCAGAGCTGGTACTTCCTCCAGGTGGTGCTTGGGGAGATATAGGTATGTTTGTGTTTTGAAAATTATTTAATTTTTTCAATTTAAAGTATATTATTTTTATGATGAGTTTGGAATACTAAAACAAAGTGTCATATGGAGATGTTGGACCAGTTCGTCCTGAGGGACATCCTACTACTTTCATGAGGCCCATTGATGTGGGTGCAGCTGATGCTACACTAGGGGCTATAGAGAGGAAGATGAGTCGGTTGACTCATGACCTTCCAACATATCACATTGAGCGGATACCCATTGACATGCAGGAGGATGTAGTCGGTGTGCCCCCAGCTTGGATTAGATTGCTGCAGAAGATAGCCAGGCTGGTCATATGCTACCAAGAGGCAGTGGATGATGATGAGGCCCCACCTTCTCCATAGGAGAAGGATATTTTATGTATATTTCGAGGCCATCGAGCCCAATTTTGTATCTTATGACATGACTTTGTGATAGACCTATGTTCCAAACTCATAATATTGTTTGATACAGTATCGAATATATATATAGTATCGGCTTATATTTACATGTGTGTGTTTAAATTTATGTTTAATGTTTATTTATGGAAGTTTATGATACATATTCCAATATAAAACATAATTTGCAAATGAATCAGCTAATGCATTCAAATTTCTTGGAATATGTTGATATATGATAGAATCAAACTATCTTTCCAATAATTTAACTCACAAAAAATGTCGTAGCAAAACAACATCTCTAATATGATAAACACCCATCAACTGAAATACAACTAGTTGCGAATCGATTCTTACCTCCAAATGTGAAATGCCCTGGGTAAGAGCATCCCGGAGAAGTTCTATGACCACATTGTACTCAGCTACATTATTCGTTGTGGGACCCAAACAAACCCCCTGAAGAAACCAGTTGGCCAGTCGGTGAGTAAATGACCCAAGCTGCTGAAGCCAACTATCGGGTGTGGCAACTGGCGCCATTAGAAAATCCTAAAAAGTGTTCAATCGACATCTGAAACACGAAGAGAGAAACACACATAAGGTCAACTAACGATCACAAGCAAAAACTAGTTCTACAAAATGTACAACTATAATACATGAAAAAGCACAAATGCATAAGCGTAGTACTTCTTTAGGTAGAGCCCATTTCCAGGCTCGGGCAGCTTATTACCCTCATAGTCTGTTAGCTCATAAGCACCTTTCTTCAGTACCTTCGAGATTATGTAAGGACCAAGCCACATGGAATTGAACTTGCCAGCCCCTAAAGGTTCCTTGTCCCGATCCCAAAGTGGAACAAGGTCTCTTTCGAGAAAAACACTAGGTCTGACAGACTTATCGTACTGTACTTTGACTCATTTCTTATGGATCTCGTTTGCTGTGAGCGCATTGCAGTGCTGCTTGTCTAGATGCTCTAAATGTAGCAAACGTTCTTCTAGTACTGAAGTTTCTGGTAACAGTTGAACAACCAACTTTAATGAGGGAATCTCACATTCAATCGGAACGACTGCTTCTATCCCATGCACAAGTTGGAAGGGAGAGAACCCAGTAGCACTCTTTACGTTTGCTCGATAATCTTAGAGAGCAGGATACAACATGATGTGTCAGTTATTTAGACTGACATTAACAGTTCTTTGTAGAATTGTCTTCAAATTTTTGTTAACCGCTTTGACCTGACCATTCACCTGTGGATAGAATGAGGACGAATGCTCCTGACGAAAACCTAGCATGGTATAAAGCTCGATCATCATGTTGTTCTGGAAATGACGACCGTGATCTGTCATGATCACTTTGGGTATGCCGAACCTTGCGATAATCTGATTGAATACGAAGTAAGCGACAGTTTCTCCATCCTCTTTAACAATAGGCATTGCCTCGGCCCACTTGGTGAAGTAGTCGACGACAACGATAATATAACGATGGCCTCCAGCTGAAACTAGATTACAAGTCATATAATAAACCCTCCATTTGGTGAAGGGAGCGACTGTGATCACAGGATGAAGAGGAGCTAGATGTGCTCTCATTTTTCTGGTGAAAAAATTACATGGACGACAGCGTTTCATAGCGTCCACACAATCTTTAAAGATTGTAGGCCAAAAATACCCGACACGCAGTATTTTCTAAGTTGTTGCCAACCCAGAAAGATGACCCCCATAAGCTCCACTGTGAGAATCATTCAATATTGATTCTACTTCTTCTAAAGTCAAACAACGTTGTAAGATGGAGTCTATCCCACGTCTGTACAAAGTATCAGAGATAATGAGATAGTTTTTCGCATGACTTTTCATTTTGCGTCGTTCCTCTCTAGAAAAAGTGGTAGGACACCTCAAAGTCTGGAGATATACTAAAATATCTCCATACCATGGGTCAGAGGAGGCAATAAGGAAGATATGTTCATCCGAGAATGATGACTCTTCTTCACTATGCACTAAGTCACTCGGAAATTCTGAAATTAATTCAGTGAACACTAGTGATTTCTTCAACTTGGCAGACTGAAAAACCAAATCGAACTCCTACAGGATTACAATCCATTTATTGTATTTCCCACCGATGATACATCGAGTGAGAACGTATTGGAAATGATTAACCTCTGCAATCATAGTAGTGGTTCGTAAAAGGATATAGTGACGAATCCTCTGCACCACATAGACCGCAGCTAGTGCTAACTTCTCAACATGTGAATACTTAATCTCGGGAGCTATCAATGCACGCGAGATATAATAAACGACATGCTCTTGGAGTGTGTCATCCTCCTGAACTAATACTATGCCAATTGTGTATAGTGATGCCGCCAGATATAAGAGGAAATCCTTTGTATAATCAGGCGGGCTTAACAAGGGGGCTGATAGTAATGCCTTTTTCAAGGCCTCAAACGATGCTTGAGCAGCATCATCCCACAAAAACTAGGTTAAAACCGGGTTTTGCTAGCTAGTGAGGGGCAAACCAAGTCCATGTATCATCTAGGGAAATCTTGCTCTTCAATCCATGTTGTCCTTTTGTGTGATCGGCAACTTAATGTGATCACGGACAGAGAAGTGCAGATTTGACCTATAACACTATACGTGTTGTTAAAATATCAAAGTATATGGAATGGATGTAATATCAACATTCTTAAATGGGTATCTAGAAGAAAAGTGTACATAGAAAAACATGAAGGATTCTCTCTTTCATATAACAAATACTACATCTTCAAACTGAAGAAATCGTTATACGGAATCCAGCAAGCACACAAAGCTTGGTATTCAAGATTAGTCAAATATCTGCAACAACAGGGTTTCAAAAGAGCCAATGTAGACAATAATGTTTACATAAAATTGAGCATGAAAAGATTATTGTTGTTGAAGTATATGTAGATGATATCATTTTTGGAATAAATGATGATAATTTGAGTCAACAATTTGCTAAGGACATGGAGAAGGAGTTTTAAATGTCTATTCTAGGAGAAATATCTTTCTTTCTCGAACTCCAAATATCTCAACTTGATGATGGTATCTTCATCTCTCAAACCAACAATGTGAAATAAATGTTAAATTAATTCAATATGGAAGACTACAAAACAGTATGTACACCCATGGTCATTGGGTGCAAATTAAGTAAAGGAGATGAAGCAAAGGAAGTAGATAAAGACTATATAGATCAATGATTGGAAGGTTATTATATGTAATAGCTTCAAGACCAAACATAATGCAAGCAATAGGACTCGTTGCAAGATTTCAAGCATCACCCAAGGAAACATATGTTCAAGCAGTAAAGAGAATTTTCAGATATTTGAAAAGGACCATGAACTTTGGATTGTGGTATCCATAAAGTAATGACCTGAATTTAGTAGTGTATACTGATGTATACTGGGAAGGTAGTTTGTATGAAAGAAGAAGTACTAGCGGACCCAAATTCTTTCTAGGAAATTTTCTTCTATATTGGATTAGCAAAAAACAACCATCAATCACACTATCCATAGTAGAAGATGAATATATCACAACAGTAGCTTGTTGCGAGAAATTAATATGGATGAAGAAAACCTTAAGGGATCTACAAGTGGAACTTGATCAGCCTAGAGAAATCTTATGTGAAAATACAAGCACAGTAAGCATTTAAAAAAATCTTTTTATGCACTGCAAAACCAAACATATTCCCATCAAATATCACTTCATGAGAGAATAGGTCACTGAAGAAATTGTCAAATTGGAATATGTCGATACCAAAGAATAGATTGTGGATATATTTACAAAACTACTCCCAATAAACACTTTTGAATACCTCGGACATAAATTGGGGGTAGTTCCTAATCCACAACATGATGAGAGTCTTGAAAAGAGGACATAGAAGCAACATGAACTCTGTAGTGCACAATGAAGTGACAGAGAGATGGCATGAAAGATTGTGCAAGAAATGAAGAAGTGTGAATGATTGATATGACATGAATAAAAGATCAATATAGAAAGAAGTTAGTAATTGTAAAAGGGGTTCATATTTAATACAGCTATAAAGACAATATTGAATGCACATATTTCAAGATGATTGACATTTGTGTATCAAATCTAGTGAAAGGAAAGGGAATACAACACGAAGACATAGGGATTAATTGAAGCAAGGAGTTGTATGGAGGCAAGTGCAAAACCAAAGAAATGAGAATATTAAATTGCGCATTGAATTCACCCCTTTTCCATTGATGTGAAAGGGGGAGAAATATCATCAAGCATGCGAGACAAATCATGAATCATGCAATCAACAAAAAAATAAAAAAACAACAAAAAGTATTGATATTTGTATCACAAAGAAGCAAGGGAGAAAGATCAGGAAGCATGCATCAAGAGAAGGAATCCACATAGAAATTAAAGAAAATAGAAAATCACTGATAGTAGGATGTGCAAATGAGCAAAGGCTCAAACTGGAAAGAACACAGGTGGAGTACACACATAGGGAGTACTGCGAGGAGAACACAGAGCATAACTTCATGAGATGTTGACATGCACAGCTTCGTGAGGTGTTGACATCAATGCCAAAGGGGGAGATCGTTGAACTTTGGTTGTCATTGATGTCAATTGATGTCAAAGAGGATTCAATAATCCTTGTGCTAGTTTGAAGAAATATATGAAATCCAATATGAAGAAGTACATAAGAAGTACATCTAGTTTGAAGAAGTGCATATAGTTTGAATAATTACATAAGAAGTACATTTAGTTCGAAGAACTACATAAGAAATACATCCATCTTGAATAAGTACGTAAGGTAAATGCACAAGTCCTAAGTCCATCAAGTCATGATACTTCAAGGTAAAGTCAAAATAGTTTGTTGGACAAGTTTCTAGTGTGCACACAAGATGGTTGGAAAGGTATACAAGTTCGGGAAGTGTACAAGACTCTCCAAACGAAATAATTATACAAGCTATTGAAGCATTCTAGAGTATCGAAAGAATGTGGTCTTTGGATAAGTCAAGTGCGCAAGACCCACACGAGATGGTACTTCAAGGGGGAAAGACCACACACAAAGTGCAAGAGACCAGTGATGCAAAGGACCATGTATGCGGAAGAACAACAAAGGATGACACCTAAGTGACACAAAACATCATTGACAAGTGGTGGAAGCATGAATATAGCTTGACCATGAAGCAAGGAAGAAAGGATGTGAAGGCCAACTTGTGGACATACCATCAATGCAAGACAAGTATAAATAAGAATCCAAGTTGGAGGGTTGATGTAAGCTTGAAGATGTGAATGTGGTAGTAATTTGATTTGGAAATCTTCTTATTTTGGGATATTAAGAGATTGTGGAACTATAACAATATGATCTAGCAAATAGCCAAGTGCACATGAACAAAATAACATAACTTCTCATGGTGCACGGGATGATGTAGTTTATCTATGATGGATGCGCAAAGACATAAAAGAATCATAGCATGTGATGTGCTAAATGAAGTAATTTATCTGTGATAGTAAGACACACATGCAATGCAATAGAAGATGTGCATTATGGTGGGTGTAATCTGATACAAGTGCGAAGAACATAAAGGCAATGTCGCAGATGGTACACAAAATGTCATAGATTATCTAAGACATATGCACCAAGACAGATTTGCAGCATAAGGTGCATAGATTGATCTGATATAGATGCACGGAATTTGAACAACATCATAACATTGGATGTGCAGTATCAATTGTGTTTGCGAATGCACAGAAACAAAATGGCATACTAAGCAAGAGCACAAATTTCAGAATGTTATGAAGTGTGAAGTAGAGTGTGAAATATTGATCTAGTGAAGTGAAGTACATGATACAGTTTAGTGATTGCTAGAAATCATTATACAGAATGTGCACACAAAAGAATGAATTGAAGATAATACAAAGAGTGCGTGGATCAGTAGAACAAAATAGAACTAGCTTCTATAGTCAAATTAGGGCGGTAGGATGGGGCAAGGAATAGGGGGTCGGTGCCTCCATGAATGTAATATTTTCAATATGAGAGAGCATTCTGTGGTTTTCTCCCATTTGGGTTTCCACGTAAAATTATTTTTGTTTTGTGTCTTATGCATGTGATGTTTAATGTTTATGTTTATGGTTAATGCATAATTTAAATTCCATTTCAATTGATAAGAAGTAAAAATTGTTTATAACATCACTAATACTGATTCACCCCCCTCTCAGTATTAATAAGATTCCAATAGTTTATGGAAATAAGGTAATGCTTCCTATTGAATTTGAGAAAAATACACTGAGAACCACTTATACTCTCAATTTAGAACCCTCGGTAGCACAGCAAGCAGTGATCCATCATTTAAATGCATTAGATGAGTACATACAAGAAGCTCTCTCACACATTGAGATAATACAACTACAAAGGAAGCAAAGGTTTGCCAAGCATATCAAGAAAAAAAGTTTCACAGAAGGAGACTGGGCACTCTTATATGAATCAAGGTTTCTAAAATTTATGGGAAAGATAATGACAAGGTCGCTAGGTCCATAACAGATTGAAGCATGTTATCACAATGGCTCAATAAAAATCAACACAGTTGACAAAGCTCAAACACCATTGCTAGTCAATGGTCATTGACTAGCATTATACAAGAATCCACTCTCTAATGAATAATTCACCCTGGGTATTTATAAGAAACATCTATTAGTCATCGATGATACTAATATCCTCCAAACCAGCTAAGAAAAACAACAATAAAAAAGAAAAAAAAACAATGAAAAAAAGAGAAGAAAAAAGAAGAAAACAACAAGAAAAGAAACCTTATAATTGAAAACTTCGAATTGAATCACCTCTAAGGCCAAACCTGATAATCATATCAAGCGAGCCTGGAAATTTATCAAGCAAGCTTTCCAAACATAGCAAGTGATCCTCATAAACTTATCAAGCGAGCCTTCCAATTTAGCAAGTGATCATAAAAAACTTATCAAGCGAGCCTGCCAATTTAGCAAGTGAGCCTCACAAACTTATCAAGCGAGCTTGTCAATTTAGCAAGTAGCCTACCAAAATTAGAAAGAAAGATTGAAAATATTATCATACAATCCTACCAATTTAGAATCCAACCTACCTATATAGAAAACTTGAAAAATATTGGAAACCAAAACAACATGTCATACTGCCAAACTACACCAAGTGACTCCGCTAACTACAACCACTACACTGGCCACCTACAAGACATCAATCCAAAGTCTGGAAAATAATCATACAAAATCCTACTAGATCGCATACACACACATCAACACATGCCACATGATTCAAATTTGGTGAGTCAGTAAAGAAAGGTACGCATTCTTCTCTTAATCATATCGATATAATTCAATACCTAATCAACCTAAGTCGAAACCCTCGAATCAAAATAATGAGTGTGATGAGGTCAACACAATACAGTTGGCGAGGAGTTCGTGTCATCATGAGGCATGATTAAAGGACCAGTAAAATAATAATTATGGAATGCTACAGGGTTAATGGAGCTAAAAATGGTATAAAAGGCACTAGTCTATATTTGCAGAAAATACTACCTCGTCAACACGAGTACAAGGAGATCTATCATGTCATAAATAACCGCCACCCTCCAACCCAATTACCAACAAAAGAGCATGTGAAAAAATGATGATGGTATGAAGAGGGAAGGTTGTGAAAAAATAAGTAAGTTGAAGTAAGTTGATGAGATGAGAAGTGGTTGGATTGTGAAGTGATGGAGAGGAAGCAAGGGAAAGCCGAGGCAAATTGCAGTGAAAACTACAGGTAAGGAATCGATACCCAGTTTAAAGTATATCAAGCTCTTGAATATTTTGAATCTGTCCTTCATTTTCTTCTTCTTTGTTTGGGTTAAATCCACATTCTATTGAAACCACACTATTGGGGCTTGAATATGACGACTGGTTTCAAGTGAAGTGAACCCATATACACCTCTAAGATATATAAAAATGTATAAGTATTGGAGGTATTTAGAAATGCAATATGGATGGTATATTTTGCGAATTCAGATGTATATGACCTAGAGTCTAGCATAGAATTTCCTAGAAATTTGAAGAAGCTAGATGATAAAGAGTTTGTTACCAGGGTAAAAGACTGAGAATTCCCCTTAATGAAGCACAATTGGAAAGGTATACTGGGATTCCTCCAGGGAATCCATGGAGAAAATATGAAAAGGAGGTCGCAAATATTTCCAAGAAGGAATTATTAAAACAAGAAGAGGCATATGAGGAAGACAGGAACATAGTGAAAAGAGAGATAATGCCTATCTCGTGGAAGGAAGTAGCAGCTCAAGTTTTGAAATACATCACCTGTACCCGCCACCTGAGTCAAATTCATGTGTTTCATTTCATGATACTTACTCTGTTAAGGCATAGGTCCCATTTGAGGGCTGATGAAAACATATAAGTATTCACCGCTTCTTGTTACATTATTTGCGGGATATGTTTGAGAGATTGAGGAGAGGAAAAAACGACACCTTGGCCCATCATTGCCTCATTAAATTAATTATCAAGACAAGGTTGTAGGAGAAAATTCCTCAACTTTCTTGGGAGGAATTCATCAATATCTCTACAGAATACATTCACCTAATGAGAACACCCATGACAAAATTAGTAACCACCTCATACAGAAGTAAGAAGATGGCTTGAGGTCAATATAGCACTCCCTCTTGAGAGCTACAAAGAAGGAAGAAAAAGTGCTCTTTTCCACTTCAGAAACAAACAGGAAAAACCAAGAAGATTAAGAAGATGATGATGGCATCATCATAAGCACCCTTACTGACATGAATAAATATGAGTCGAGCTCTTCCTCAAGGAAAGAGAAGGCTTCTTGTGATTTTGGATATGAGTACCTCATAACTCAATGAAGGTTAAGAGCGCAGGCTCGTGCTGAGAAGGAATGACAGAGTATAGAGGTAGAAGAGGAAATACACGAAGATTAATATGAGGACACCATATCAATCAAAATGGATACTGATCAACATGTTGAGTAGTCATCTAGGGGAGAAATGGCAGTAGCTGAAAAATGTTCAATTGCAGAAAGCAATAAAGGAGTTAACACAAGTTAAGGAGGAGTTGGAATAACTGAAAGATCTGTCATAGTCCTCAATGGCTCTTATACAAAATAAAAAGGAACCACTATCCAATGAGATATCTGTGCTAAAAGAAAATATACAAATCTGAAAATATCGATATGCAAACAGTTAAGGGAATTGGAGCAAAGGAACACAAAAATTCAGTAGAAAATGGAGAGATATATGGGAGATGTAGAAAAGAAGAGTAAGAGCATCAAATATTTGGAAGGAGTTATGAACAAGAGTACTCAACTCTTTGAATAAATTATTGGTTGCATGCCACCATCAAAATTTTATGTACTATTCCTGAAAGAGATATGGTGTAAATATCAGTTATTTCAATTTAGGAAGAAGCTCCCATATAACGTCACCACTCCAAAGGATTTTATTGAATCCTGTTAAGAAAATACAGAGGAAGAAAAATATTTATTAAGTAAACTATATATGCACAATTTCATTATGCTTGGGGCCATATAAGTGGTCCCCAAATCCTTACATGGGGGATGTACAGTTAAGGGTGTTGTGTTTGTTATCACTCCAGGAAACTCTTCTAGGTTGTAGCTTGAAGATGCCTGGTAACTTAACTAATATCTTAATGATTCACTCAAATGGGTCAAGTCAGATGACTAAATCAAAACCTCACTCACTCAAGACATGCATAAACACAACCATATTGACAAGGATTTCAACTATCATTGTTCAGAGAGTTGTAAATAAATGAATGTACGAAGAACTCTTAATTTACTAGCAGAAACATACACACAAAGTATATATGAATGGCCAGATAAACCAAGTAAAGTACTTGAAGATTCTAGTTCATGGATGTATAGACAAGTTGACAGTTATCAACCATCAGAAAAACAGAATTAACATGAATTTGACATTCGGGTGCAAGTATAGAATAGACAAGAAGATGAAAATCTGAACAAGTAATGGCAAAAGAAGCTTGTATTACTGATCTGAAAATGAGAAGCTTGAGCTTACAATATGTGAAAACGTATCTAAAGTTGAGCCCTCTTTAGCCCCTCAGGACTGATTGGCTTTATAGCCTTTACAATATACAAATGAGATCCTATGAAGAAGGATCTAGAATACTAAAAATAGCATAATACAAAACTAATTACAAATTTATAGGAACAGATTCTATTTAAAAGGAAGTCAAACCCTACCCTAATACGAAGTCTTTGACAGCTTCTCTTGTATGTTGGATGATGACTATGCATTCTAGAATCTTCAATTTACATCTGGAAGCTAATATTCTTATTCTGGAAATTTCCTTTTGACAGCTTTTGATATCTTTGACCAAAAATAGCAAAGGGATTTTCAACCTTTATCTCGTTTGCATTGACTTCAAAATCTTAAAAGAGAGAGTGATCTATATCCCTTTTATTTTTATCCTTCGTTTAGAATCTTTGCTTAAATGATTTGGTAGCATAAATGTTCGGTTTGAGCAAAAACACTGACATTCTGTTTGTGTCTGTGCTTTCAGTGGCTTGTAGGCCTCAAACAGAGTAGGGTTAGCTACTGAAAGTCTAGTAGCTTTAGCTACCGAAAATTCTAAAAGAATATTGAAGCAATATTCAGCTACCAGCTGCTTCCAAGTGTTAGATTTTGTATCTTCGAGAGAAACAAATCACCTGCTTCTTAAATGGGAACTTCCTCATGCTGATTTGTATTGGCTTTGATTGTTGTTTTTCTTTTTGTCTTGAATATATGTAATCGATTGTCTGCAGCATATTACCTCCATATGCTGTATAGAAAAACTATTAGTGTAGCATGCTCAAGTGAAGAGTCAGAAGACAATACGAATCCAACAATTGTAAAAATGCCTCTGTTAGGTTGATAGCCAGTTGTGGATGTAGGAAATACAGAAAGGATGATCACACGACGTCATTTACACCAAAATTTCATTCATTAGGAATTGGTTTGATAGTACATGATCTAAACACACACTGTACTCAATCTCTTAGTTTCTCTGTAAAGCCTCCAAGCACTTCTGATTATGATGGAATTGCTTGATATACTTCTTCAATCTCGGGATCATCATCACTGATCTCACACTCTGCTATGATTTTGTATCATCGGTTGGCTTGGTGCAAAACACTTACAATGATTAAATTAGTAACTGCAACACCGTCCTCCATCATGGCTGTCACAGCAGTTGGGTCATGACCACACCATACATGATTACGAAAAGTCATTCCTTCATTTAGAGCGCCCTTCCAATCAACATGTATTGCTAAAATAAGTGAATCTCCTTCCAAAAGAAATGAGCCACCAATCACTATAACTGCATAGAAAATGTTTGCTGGGGGCTCTAAGCTTCATAAATTTTGTATTGCATGAACAATGATAGCTCCAGAGCCAAGGCAAAAAATTCCAACACCAGAAATCAATGGCCAAACTAACCGCTCCTTTGAAAAGACATAAGGGAACATCTGTTATGACAATGGACTTTTAGAATTATGGATTCCAAAATCAACATGTTGAATTCCTGGAACAATTCCCTGGATTTCCTTTGGCACGAAATGCTTGACGCAAGACACCTTGAACCCCTTCATGGATTTTCTTCATGACTTGATTTGCATGTGGCCTGATGCTTTCACCTATCAAATGTTCCAAAAGCCGAGCTATCTTCAATCACAGACAGCTACACATACATTATTCTGCCTGTAAACCGGGCACCTGGAAGAAATATTTTCAATCGGTGTATCAATACAAAACCAAAAAGAGCTTAGTGCTTATGATGGACATGTCAACTTAGTAAATGACTCGTGGATTTGAATTTGAATGCGCAGCTAGCATGTGAGACAGTATAACATATGACTTGGAATATGGCATATTAAATGGTTTAGGTTTATGAGCAGTAACTTAGTTGATAAGGTAGATGATAAGGTTTCGAAACAAAAGTTGGTGAATAAAACTTCATCAAGACTCAAAGAAGCTTTCGGGAGTAATGAACTAAGGCCAATAAGTAGAAAGATTTTAAAATTTTAATACAGAAATGTTAAAGACAATTTAAAAAATTTCATGTTAAATTAGATCGCTAACATCTGGCTCTAGTTGGGATGGATACCTCCCTATGAGGTTTCCAAGAACCTAGTAGTTCCAGTCGCCTTCACCATTGGGCTATAGATTCATTTGGCCTGTGCAACTGATTCTCTGAAAACTTGCAGCCTGCCTGCTTATTTAAGAAGACTAAAAGCAATCTACTTGCTCATATGAAGAGCTTATTCTCCTACCTACTCCTACACTAACCAACTGCACTGCTTCTTATCAAGTGACATCATGCTTCCAATGAAGCCATGTCAGAAACTGATCTACTAATAACATCCTTGATCTTGGCCCGAAAAATAGAGGAATCCATATTATGCAGAAATGTAGTTTGGAAAGATAGCAGAACCAACTTTCGTTTGACAAGAAATTTTTTTACATTTATGCTGCTCATAGAATCCAAATAATTTGCAATAGGGTCATTAAAACCATAAAGGAATACCTGTTTAAATTGTTGTTCCAACTGACTGTATTGCAACTGCTAGTGGTTGTCTTCACTAATCTCAATACTAAATGTGGACTTCTCAACATCTGTCAGAGAGTCATTTAGGATGGACTGCTAATATGAGCTTTTCAGCTCATCATCTTCCTCTTCATATCTGCTGCACTCTCCCTTTGTCTACAAATAAAAAATCTGAGGGCTGCCCTTACTATCTGCTGCATATTCAAATCTGTCACATGCTAATGTAAAGACCTGTTCATCATCATTTAGGTTTCAAAAGGGTACGATCTTATATTCATGACAGCCTTAAACAATAGATGCATTTGGTACAATGTCAAAAGAATCTATAGTATGGTTATCATAATGTGGATTACCAATCCCTTGATCATAATGAGAGATATTTTCTGCTGTAGCAAAATCTTCATGAATGTTTGAATCTTTATTCAATAAATTGAATTCATGACAGCATTAGGGATATGGAAGATCAACTAGAAATTTGTCTTTACAAAACACATGAAAGGAAGCATGAAAATCTGCCAAAGAGTTGATACTAGCAATAGGAAGGGACCGGTACCAATCACGAGCAATCCCCTCTAATGAATACCAAAACAATTTAATCTGAACATCTTCATGTACAATTTGCAACCGAGGAATGCAATCATGAAAGTCAAGCAAATGTTCAGCTGGTACTTCCCAATCTTCTCCTCGAAATCTGGGAAGGATTCCATCCCATTCATCTCTACTAGGCACTGGATTAGGGAAACCAACAATTTTTGAAAAATCACAGAAAGCATACCTCTTCGCTAAGATTTTTTTCATGCCATACCAATGGAGTTGCCACTGAATTCATCCTTCATGGAGTCGCCAGATAGATGATTACAACCAAGAAAATGTCTAGGCTTTGTCTATCATCAAATATGGATCTATGTCGTTCTCCCAAGGAAGCTGAGCTTCAATCTCCTTTCCTCGGCAACGGTGCCAAATTGTTATCACTCAAGGAAACTCTTCTAGGTTGTAGCTCGAAGATGTCTGATAACTTAACTAATATCTTAATGATTCACTCAAATGGGTCAAGTCAGATGACTAAATCAAAACCTCACTCACTCAAGACATGCATAACCACAACTAGATTGACAAGGCTTTCAACTACCACTGTTCAGAGAGTTGTAAATAAATGAATGTACGAAGAACTCCTAATTTACTAGCAGAAACATGCGCCCAAAGTATATATGAATGGCCAGATAAACCAAGTAAAGTACTTGAAGATTCTAGTTCATGGATGTATTGACAAGTTGACAGTTATCAAACATCGGAAAAACATAATTAACATGAATTTGACATTCAGGTGCAAGTACAGAATAGACAAGAAGATGAAAATCTGAAAAGTAATGGCAAAAGAAGCTTGTATTACTGATTTGAAAATGAGAAGCTTGAGCTTACAATATGTGAAAAAGTATCTAAAGTTGAGCCTTCTTTAGCCCCTCAGGAATGATTGGCTTTATATCCTTTACAATATACAAATGAGATCCTATGAAGAAGGATCAAGAATACTAAAAATAGCATAATATAAAACTAATTACAAATTTATAGGAACAGATTCTATTTAAAAGGAAGTCAAACGCTACCCTAATACTAAGTCTTTGACAGCTGCTCTTGTATGTTGGATGATGACTATGCCTTCTAGAATCTTCAATTTACATCTGGAAGCTAATCTTCTTATCCTGGAAATCTTCTTTTGACAGCTTTTGATATCTTTGACCAAAAATAGCAAAGGGCTTTTCAACCTTTATCTCCTTTGCATCGACTTCAAAAACTTAAAAGAGAGAGTAATCTCTATCCTTTGTTTAGAATCTTTGCTGAAATGATTTGGAAACATAAATGTTCGGTCTGAGCAAAAACACTGACATTCTGTTTGTGTCTGTGCTTTCGGTGGCTTGTAGGCCTAAAACAGAGTAGGGTTAGCTGCCAAAAGTCTAGTAGCTTTAGCTACCGAAAATTCGAAAATAATATTGAAGCAATATTTAGCTGCCAGCTACTGCCAAGTGTTAGATTCTATATCTTCGAGAGAAACAAATCACCTGCTTCTTAAATGGGAACTTCCTCATGCTGATTTGTATTGGATTTGATTGTTGTTTTTCTTTTTGTCTTGAATAGATGTAACCGATTGTCTACAACATATTACCTCCATAGGATGTATAGCAAAACTATTAGTGTATCATGCTCAGGTGAAGAGTCAGAAGGTAATACAAATCCAGCAATTGTAAAAATGCCTCTGTTAGGTTGATAGCCAGTTGTGGATGCAAGAAATATAGAAAGGATGATCACACAACGTCATTTAAACCAAACTTTCATTCAGCAGGAATTGGTTTGTTAGTACACGATCTAAACACACACTGTACTCAATCTCTTAGCTGCTCTGTAAAGCCTCCAAGTGCTTCTGATTATGCTGGCATTGCTTGATATACTTATTCAATCTCGAGATCATCAGCACTGATCTCACACTCTGTTATGATTCTGTGTCATCGGTTGGCTTGGCGCAAAACACCTGCAATGATTAAATTAGTAACTGCAACACCATCCTCCATCATGACTGTCACAGCAGTTGGGTCATGACCACACCATACATGATTACGAAAAGTCATTCCTTCAGCTGCAGCGCCCTTCCAATCAACACATATTGCTAAAATAAGTGAAGCTCCTTCCAAAAGAAATGATCCACCAATCACTATAACTGCATAGAAAATGTTTGTTGGGGGCTCTAAGCTTCATAAATTTTGTATTGCGTGAACAATGATAGCTCCAGATCCAAGGTAGAAAATTCCAACACCAGAAATCAATGGCCAAACTAACCGCTCCTTTGAAAAGACATAAGGGAACATTTGTTATGACAATGGACTTTTAGAGTTATGGATTCCAAAATCAACATGTTGAATTCCTGGAACAATTCCTTGGATTTCCTTCAGCACATAATGCTTGGCGCAAGACACCTTGAACCCCTTCATGGCTTTTCTTCATGACTTGATTTGCATGCGGTTTGATGCTTTCACCTGTCAAATGTTCCAAAAGCTGAGCTATCTTCAATCACAGACAGCTGCGCATACATTCTTCTTCCTGCAAACCGGGCACCTGGCAGAAAGATTTTCAATCGGTGTATCGATACAAAACAAAAAATAGCTTAGCACTTATGATGGACATGTCGACTTAGTAAATGACTCGTGGATTTGAATTTGAATGCATAGCTAGCATGTGAGACAATATAACATATGACTTGGAATATGGCATATTAAATGGTTTAGGTTTATGAGCAGTAACTTAGTTGATAAGGTAGATGATAGGGTTTCGAAACAAAAGTTGGTGAATAAAACTTCATCAAGACTCAAAGAATCTTTCGGGAGTAATGAACTAAGGCCAATAAGTAGAAAGATTTTAAAATTTTAATACATAAATGTTAAAGACAATTTAAAAAATTTCATGTTAAATTAGATCGCTAACAGTGTTCATGGTTGACTTGTGAAATCAACAGATTTCAAGATGTAGATCTACACCAATCAGATGAATGGATGACCAACTTATGGATTAGAGATGAAACCCCTTATCTTGATGCAATAGTTAAGAGGTAGAAAACTTTAACTATTAATATATACCTCATCCCTATTATGCAAGAGACACAGAGGGAAGCCATAGCTCACTATGATTAGATTCTGAAGGGATTCAAGGGAATCTAGGCATATTCTATCAACCAAATTGTAGATAGATGGAAGGGGTTATCTAGTGAACTAAAGACAAAGGAATCACACTTTGCAGATAATTTACAATTTGCTCTATTTAGGGCCCAATTGTATAAAGGGACATTGGAAATACAAGGCTTCGAATGGATTGGTCTCAAGATGAATCTGCCCCTATTACTCCTTCTCGAGCACATGGAAGAGTTGGATGAGGAGACATAAAAGGAATATTGGGAACAGGAGGAGTAGATATTGGGACATTATAAGCTAGTACAATTCCCCAATATTGTTTCCTATGATGGAAGATATATGAGGGAAGAGAGAAAGATACACCGCTCCACAATGATCGATTACACAGAGGGGTATAACCCCTTCAGTTGGGGAGGATGATGATTCTCAATTTTGGTAGGAAAATCATGTACTAAAATCCTAAACATGCATCCCAATAGGGTATTATATAAAGGGTGTTGGGTGTGTGAGATATCTCAAAGAAAACACCTAATATTTAATTATCGGCTGGGGTTGGTAATATTAGAGTTGAAGCAAAGTATATGCTAAGGTAGGATGATACCTAAATTTTGGCTTGTTAGACCTTGAAAGATAAAATAAAGAAAAGATCGAAAAGATCTTTCAAAATGAAAAACCGAGTCAAACTTCAGAAAGACAACAAAGAAACTAACTAAACCTATCTAAACTACCAGATTAAAATAGTGTCAAACAATACCACTCTATTCTATGATTAAACAATAGAGAAAAAAAAACTACTATTTGTAAGAATGGAAACTACTTAATCAATTCTCAAATTCTAATCTAAGAATTAGAAGAAAGTAAATACCTATCTATAGAATAACTTGCAAATTATAAACTATTAATGACTTCAACAACTATTCAAAACTACTAAAGCATCTAATTCCATTCTCCTTGGGGATCCTGAGGAAATGTACCAAATGTGATGGGAACAGGAGTGAGAGTATCGAAGTGGCTTTCAAATGTAACAAGAAAACAAAATGGAATTAAATCTAATTTAACTTCTACAAATAAATGCAAGCTAAAGATTATCCAACTACAATTAATTTAAGCATAATGACCTATCTCCCATTTAAAAACGAGGAACTTGAACTAAAGAAGTTTAGAAGAAAGTAGAAAACTTGATAAAGATATTCAAATTCATAAGCAAGTAGAAAACTTGATAAAGATATTGTACTTCTGAACTAAATCATATTCCATGAATCCGTTATTAGTATGAGAAGAATAATCCAAGACTGAGATGATTTGGAGAATGAAATTACTAAACTTAACCTAATATTGATATTATTAACATATAATGAACTGCATTGAAAATGAAACTAATAAATTATGTAACCATAAAGCATGGATAAATCAAACATAAGGAAAAGATAATCTTGTAAACAACTAAAGCAAGGTTTTAAGGAGAGAGAGAATGACAACTAAAGAAGATGACAAAACTTGATCAAAACTTCATATGAATCACAACAAGGTCTTAATGACTCCTAAGAATACTAATTAAGGGTAAAGGAAATTATAATTTGAAGAAAATCTAAAAACTAAATTTTAATTAAGCAAAATGATGCAAGAACTATTCAGGTCCGAATGTTGGTCCAGATGACTATCCGAATGACAGTCCGAATGGACGAAAATGACTTAAACTAAAGGGAAGAGAAGATGGGATGGGCTTATCTACCAATTGGCTGATGCATATGATCCTACAGTGCAGGGGAAGCAATGAATTAGCTAGTTAAGGGCTAGAGTAGGGAGAAGCTATCTATGGTTAAGCATGATTTAGGAAATTAAATATTTCTATGAGATCAAGATATAACTTAAGATAATCTTATGCTATTGGAAAGAAACTATAGAATTTTAGTCTATGAGCAGATCTAAGAGGTGAAAATAACTAGACTCTAAGTTAATTAAGCAACTAAATCTTTTAAATAAAACTATTTAAGAAACTAAATGAACTAAATGCAATCTAAACTACTAAATGTGACTTAAGCTACTGAAACAAACTAAATGAACCTAAGTGTGGTTGGTCACCATTTAAATTCTAGAAATATTGATATAAACAACAACAAAATACACATAATGTAAATAGAAACATCATTTACATAAACAATACAGCATCATTGTATATCATAGAACAAAAACATCATATACAGAGCAGATACATAAGTGAAATAACGACAGAGATTATCTACAAAAGACAAAATCAATTTATATACACTGATGAAGACCATTGGTTGTTGAGGGGCCCATATCAACAAACAGAGGCTGAGCCTTAATCAGTCAATCACCACGCATGTTGATAAATTTCCATAAAACCGGGACAAAAATGTAATAATAAAAAGACAAAGTCACAGTGCTTTTGTATCCATTCGCAGCTGAAAAGATAGGCAAGTCTAAAGATAAAAGGACTGACTGACTAATGACTAACTCATCTCTTCTCTAGGGACTTCTATTTATACAGCGTTACAATGAAGAAAGCAATTCGACCCTTTAGTGGTCGACTGCTTAATAACAGACTATCTTGAATGCCCAAAAATGGCTCTATTTAATAGCTCATGATGTGACACGCATAATCCAAGGGATGGATCTGCTTAATCATTTCATGACAGCTTGTGGCCAAAGAACAACCTCATAAAGTTCATGACAGCACACAAATCTTTGTTCCAAATTCCACGGTGTTGATCCTTCACATAGTTGTTGAAGCGTCAATGCTCCTTTGACGTGGGCAGAGATAGATGTGATGTCGAGCTGAGAACACAGGAGAAGGGATCTTCCAGAACATCAGCTCACATACCATTAGGGCCACGTCCCAAATAGAATCCACCCACCGGCTCACTCTATAACAGCCCGAGCATACCTCAACCATCGATCTCGCAGATCGAATAAGGCTCAAAACGGTGGGCTGAATGCAGATGATCGTCGACAACTTCAGTACGCGTCCAATTGAAGATTTGTTTGAGAGCCAAAACCTGTAAAACAAAATGTAGTTACTAAACAAGCCAAATAAACATCAATAAACCATAATATAACAATTTTTACCCAAAATTCATGTGATGTGTGAATAAACGCGTACCTACTCCATTTGACTGTCTGAATGGCAAGGAGAGTGACTTATGACATCAAAAATGGTGAAAGAAATGCCAATAAAAGTGTATTTGATATTCAAAAATGGTGACAAAATGGACACCAACATTCCCCCAAACCGGAGACATGCTAGGTCCCACTGAGCAAACAGAGCAAATTTTTTTAGGAAGAAGGCATAGCTGCAGTAGCAACTGCCTTCAACTTAGACGAGGGAGTGCTTTTAGCTCTAAGCTTCTGGAGTTGCTCCTTCAAATTGTCATGCTTCAAATGGAAAGAAAGGTTGGAGACTGTTTTGGCTTCATTTATATTTTCCACACATTTCAACTGAAAACGCAGGTCCTTGTTTTCTTGGCGAAGCCCAGCAATGATCTATTCATACTTTACATTCTGGCTTCTTAGCTCTGCTACATCCTGAGTTAGTCTATCCACAGTTTGCTAGAGTGGAACAGAGACTTATGTTAAGGACATAAGGTTCTTTTGAGGGCTTGATCCCTTCAAAGGTAATTCAGGATCAGCAGATGTAATATGTGCCTCAATGGCCTTATCTTCAGTATATGCAGAGGCAGGCTCCAAGACAGGTTCCTCAAGTAGACTGGCTGATAAATTAGCCAACGGGAGGAGAGGAGACTTAGGGATAGAGTCATTTGTTTGATCACCGAGATTATCCGGGTGCATTGGCTCATTGACTATCTGATCGATGGACTGATCGATGGTCTGGTTGTCAAACTGGATAATGGCTGGGTTGACTGTCTGATCACGGTTAGCCCTTCTTGAATTCGAGGGTATGAGTGAAAAGAATGAGGGTTCTGTGGATGTATCCTTGTGGACATGCTCAGGGGAAGATGCATGATTAGGGCGTACTTCTATGGGGGCATCCTCAATAAACCTTACAACCTAAGCAATTTTTTCTTTCTTGGCAAAGTTTTGGACCGGTTCATTGCTACGGGTTAGGAAACGATGGCGTTTTTGAGAGGCAGGGGATCTAATAGTAGGCTTATTGGATAGGTGAGGGTTTAGGGTTTCAAAGACAAAACGTTCCCAAGTTTGACCCTTTTCTTCCAATTGATGAGTGATTAGGATTTTTATAAGGCAATGGTGATACAAACTGCAAGCAGGGTTAACTGTATTCTTTCGAACCTGGCTAGACATCTTTCCTAGGCCTTTTAAGAAATAGAAAGGGAAATTTAGGGGTTGATTATTAACAAAGTGTGCTAATAATCGAAAATGACAGGCTTTGAAGACTGAAAACTTACCTTCACAGGTGATTAAGTGAATGATGACGGTTAATGGCTCAAAGTACTTGGGCATAACCCATTCTTGGTGAACCCCTTTGGCACCTTCAACATGCTAATACTCAGGCTTGAGGGCGAACTCATGGGCTGTCTGTGGGAAAAAAATGCTTGTGCCAACAGGAACCTTCCCTGGGTAGCTTTGTAGCTGCGGCTATGGCTTCTTTTGTTACTGGGAAGGTAAGCTGGCTGACCTTGGCCATCTTACCATCAAACCATTTTGCAAAGAGCAAGGCGATCTCATGGTCATGGCCATCAAGGAGACGAAGGAGCGGACCCCATCTAGCACGCATAAATATTTCACAGCAAGACTTAAACTCGGAAATGCGAAGGAGGTCTTCGTAGCTACCTGGATTGTGACGGGTCAGCATCATGAACAGAAACTGACGGATGTGGCTAGGAAAACGGAATGCACAAGGTTGTAGAGGATGGAATTTCAGGGTAAATGAAGAATTGAACAGAATGAGGTAGGGTCTATGCAAGGGGTAGATTTAAAATAAGGGTCATTTGGACAACTGAACTATTATGAAGAGAGATCTCACACATACGAGTGATACACCATAATTTAAGTTGCCTTGAGTCGTGTTCCACCTTAGAACTATGTAATTATGGACTCGTATGGTTTATAATGTATTCAACCATGTCCAAAGTAAAACTTTGGATAGGTTGAACATAATCGTTATTATGAACTGGACATAATTACATATAAAATCGTGATGCCTTAGTAATAAATGGTAGATGGTACGATGATTAGATAGGGATCATATAGTAACACCCAAGATATATAATTTAACCAATTTAATTAATGAATCGGGATAGTATAAAAAGGTGACATTTCAAATTGACCCTTGATATGGTTAATTAATTAGGTATATAAAGTAAAATCCAAAAGAAAATTTACATATCTTGGCATACTTATTATGATTTCATTATGCACCCCATTCAGCTCAGTATTTATTTGCTTTGTTCATCATTCAGATCATTATGTATTTGCCTCATTCGTCACCTTATTTGGATCGACATTCGACCTTCATTCAACCCTTCATGTAGACTTTGGTCTGTATAAGATCTGTTTGCTAATGCTGACTGAACCTACTTTTTGCAGGGAGTTCTGAGGTTGTTAATGGACAAAAAGATATTACAAACCTATTTTTCTAAATCTTTTAAGTCATGTTCTTTCTTCTTTGATTAAAGCGAGCTTCTTTCTACTTTTTTCATTATCCTAAAAACACCTATTATTTTACCTAAGATACATGATCTTTTTCAATAATATTTAGAGAGTAAAAACAGTTCTGAATCTCCCCCAAACCGAAAATATGGCGTGTCCTCAAGCCATCAAAGAAGAATTAATCAATATTCAAATATTTTTAATTGAAAAATTTGCCAATAGATTCTAAAAATGTTTCAATAATAGAAGAAAATAAAATATCAACTAGTAAAGATAGATGATTTAGATATGTACATTAATAATAAAAAAACAAAACACAATGGTGCTTAAGAGGATCATATGAAAAATGATGGGATAATTGTAAAGAGATTTCCATAGGAAAACTAGTCATCCATGATTCGTTGTAAAGATTTCTTGTCATCCGAAGAATATAGATAAGGTTCACTGTAGAGTTCATGAGACTTCTATAGTTATGGGTCCCATTTCTAGGATAAACATATCCTAGGTAATGTGTGAATTAGATGATAGGGTCCAAGTCCAACTTACAGCTATTCTCTAATGACAGTATAAATAACTGGCCTGAACATGTGTTTGTATACTCAGGGTTTTTGATGAGCCATGTGGATAGCAATGCATTAACCAAACCTCTTTTACCCAATATTGTCCCGCTGCCAGCAGGCCTGTTCATTACCCCTGCGGGTTTATCTTGGTACCATGCAAGCATAGCCCTGCTACCTGCGAGCCTGTTCAATGCCCCGATGGGTTTACTTGCACTTATCGAGCTTCCTTTTTTTTAGATATTACTTAGCATGGACCCGTTTCCAGCAGGCCTGTTCAATACCCCAACAGGTTTGGTTTGTATAATGATATATGTGTATATTTTTGTAAGGAAGCCGATTGGCATTAGAGTGTGCTAAGCCTGCTAAACACATGATTCAAAAATTTCAGAACGACCCTTTGTGAGTAAATGTTTGTTAAAGATTGTAAAATTAGTCACAGCAGATCTAATGAACAAGTAAATCAATCACAACAGATGAACATAGAAAATATGGTGCAAAACTGTGCAAAACATGCAGCAGTGCTCTCTATCCCAGAAAGGGTGAATGAATTACAATACAAACTGTTACAATCCAATATCTGTCAATGAGCAATTCGAATTGACTAAGTAGGCCATTCGAATCACTGAATGGAGTAGCTTGACTCTGTCTAGGAGTCCTCATAAATCATCGGTGGTACTCATCAATCACAACAACCAGTCATCCAGGTGTCAATCTGAGTCTAACTGAGCATAATAAATGTAACTGAAGTGTGTAGCACTGATATAGGATCTGGAGGCTCAGTGGGGGCGCATGGGAGGCTAACTGAAGTCAGAACAAGTCACCTAATCGAACTGGAGGTCAAACGGAAGTGATACAGTCAGTCGGGAGTGAAACTAGCCTCAAATCAGGGAGAATCGGAGCTAACTGAATGTAACTGAAGTGGAACTGCAGTGGTAGGTGAACAAGTGCGCCCTTCTCTGGCAGTAGGTGAGAAGTGGGCGCCTTTCAGCTTAGGAGGGCTAAAACTCTGTGGTAGGTGGCTCCCGGGTGCTAGAAGAAGGTGGATAAGGTGCTGGAGGCATCAAACTGGTGACTGGGATGCATGCCTGTGCATGCAGAATCCTGAAATAGATCATATCCTGAAATAGGAATCCTGAAATAGATAATATCCTGAAATAGATAATATCCTGAAATAGATCATGCAAGATCCTGAAATAGATGATGTATCCCGAAATAGATGATGTGGATATCCGAACACCCCCCCTCAAGCTAGACTATGATGTGCCAACTAAATAATGTGGGGCCCTGGTAACTAAGACCAAAGGTCACCCCAATACAATAATCCAAAAACTAATAACAGTCAATAAACCGAGGAAATGGGGAAAACCTCATGGGAAAAATACCCCCCCTCAAAATAGACTGTAGTACACCAAAAGATTTAACTGCTCCAAAATCAAGTAGATATGTCTGGAGGTATCTTACTCTTGGGAGTAAATGGATCATGCTCCAAAAACATGTGCTTGAATTCTCCATCAGTGGATGCAAGCGAATGTGGAGACTTTATGAACTTGCTCTTCATACCGAAAATGGTGAGAACAAATCTGAAAATATGAGGATGATCCTGGAACCTGTGATTTGAACCAAGTGAGGTAGGAATAGCTCCAATCGGATCAAATAGATCTTGACACTTGAACTTCTTATCAATAGAAGTTAAATCAGCTCCAAAAATAGATGAATGGTTTCTTGAGATCTCCTTTGAACCAACAAGGGTGAGATCAAAACCAAAATCAGCAAAAAGTGCATGAGAATTGAACTCAAGCGAATGGTAGTGCTCTTCATCTTCATTAAAACTCTGAGAAACTTTGCAAATGATAGAACATAAGTTTATAGAAGGCATGCAATCAAGGAGGGCGAATGCTTCACCTCCAAAATCAGATTTTACCTCCAAAACATCAAGTAGATCATTATTCCGCATGCCGACAAACTCATGTGAAAGAGAGGATTCAAGAACCTCTTCGGAATCTAGAGTATGAGCTTGTTTATCTTGCTCAGAATTCGAAATAGAAGACTTTGAGAGAATGAGTGTTGAATCTACAGTTTCTTCTTCATCTTGAACAATTGTTGAGGCCAACACATGATCGGAAAGAACACATAAGGAGATCTCACTGGGCTTGTTCTCCAAAAGGCTAGCATGATCCTCTTCTTCCTGCTTTCCAAATTCTCTGTCAAGTTGGACCCATAGATCACTTGGATTTTCAGCAAGCTTAATGAGGTAGCGCATACAAGGAGACATAGCAAGACATATTGCTCCAAAAGCTCTATCACAATCATTGAGCCAATCATTCTCCTCTTCATCGGAATCAAAATCTCTTGTATTACCAATGCACATATCAAAAAGACATTGTCTCTTCAAGAATGCAATCATCTTTGGTTTCCATTCATCATAGTTGAATGGAGTAAGAATATTTTGTGAAGAAGAAGTCTCCATCTTTGCATTAGCGAATGCACATGGAGGAAGTAAGAAACCTGCAAATCACATCAAAACAACCACAATAAGGTCGAACAATCCACCCTTTGAGAGTTGCATCACACCTGGGATTGGATTTCAAGCAATGTTGAATAGGTCCAATGTATCAGATCCAGGAATTATGTGGTAACTCAAGCTTCTGGAGTGGTATTGGAATATTTTTCAAGCTTTGCATGCACAGGAGCGAATGCCCTTGAGATATCTCATGCCAAACTTTTTGCAATTTTTAGCAATTCAGTCAAATCTTCTTGTATAAACACCTGTAGAAAAGAGATCTTGTCCCTGCAATGGCTCTGATACCATGTAAAATTAGTCACAGCAGATCTAATGAACAAGTAAATCAATCACAACAGATGAACATAGAAAATATGGTGCAAAACTGTGCAAAACATGCAGCAGTGCTCTCTATCCCAGAAAGGGTGAATGAATTACAATACAAACTGTTACAATCCAATATCTGTCAATGAGCAATTCGAATTGACTAAGTAGGCCATTCGAATCACTGAATGGAGTAGCTTGACTCTGTCTAGGAGTCCTCATAAATCATCGGTGGTACTCATCAATCACAACAACCAGTCATCCAGGTGTCAATCTGAGTCTAACTGAGCATAATAAATGTAACTGAAGTGTGTAGCACTGATATAGGATCTGGAGGCTCAGTGGGGGCGCATGGGAGGCTAACTGAAGTCAGAACAAGTCACCTAATCGAACTGGAGGTCAAACGGAAGTGATACAGTCAGTCGGGAGTGAAACTAGCCTCAAATCAGGGAGAATCGGAGCTAACTGAATGTAACTGAAGTGGAACTGCAGTGGTAGGTGAACAAGTGCGCCCTTCTCTGGCAGTAGGTGAGAAGTGGGCGCCTTTCAGCTTAGGAGGGCTAAAACTCTGTGGTAGGTGGCTCCCGGGTGCTAGAAGAAGGTGGATAAGGTGCTGGAGGCATCAAACTGGTGACTGGGATGCATGCCTGTGCATGCAGAATCCTGAAATAGATCATATCCTGAAATAGGAATCCTGAAATAGATAATATCCTGAAATAGATAATATCCTGAAATAGATCATGCAAGATCCTGAAATAGATGATGTATCCCGAAATAGATGATGTGGATATCCGAACAAAGATGGCATAGATTATAGATCATGTCAAAAGATAATAACCTAAAGCTATTCTTTAACTTTTCTGTCTATCTTCTTCATTAAAGAGTTAGTAACGTTCCCCACAAAAATAGAAATGTCATTCCCTTTTAAGCTACCTTTTTAAATATGCTTTGAGAGACAAGTTTTGATAATGAG
The DNA here is from genome assembly GCA_027924585.1 of Larix kaempferi. Taxonomy (NCBI): domain Eukaryota; kingdom Viridiplantae; phylum Streptophyta; class Pinopsida; order Pinales; family Pinaceae; genus Larix; species Larix kaempferi. The sequence goes on from BSBM01000556.1 coordinate 8,679,604, forward strand.
TCTAGGTTGACTAGTAGTCCATAGGTGTAAGATAGAGATTTTTGAAAATCATAAAAATAAAAGTAGGTTCTTAAGCAACTATTTTGATAAAGAATCAGAAATGTGCGTGTCTGAATTAGATACCATATGTAGAATCACACAAGAAAGTGGGTAAGGATGATACTTCTATTTTCAACAATAATCAAAGAAGAAAGATAATTTATAGGTATTTTTAAAGCACTTCCTTTTTCAAATATTGCATGAGCTGCTTGTGAGGTTCTTGTAATCATACTGCAAAACCACTTGTTAGATGATTCAAATTTATTTAAAACAAACATATATGTACAAAAAGAAAGGAGAGAGAGTCTTCCTATTTTAATTGGAAAAATCTCATAAGTTTGATCATACCAATGAGCTTCCTGTAAGAATGCAATCCATTGTTAGAAATGACTCTTTGTTATTGAAAACCAAGAACATATTTACATATATATACCAATGAAGATAACCGAAAAATAATTCAAAGATCAGGAGAAGGAGGAATGACTTCCTCTTCTACTAGTTTTATCTCCTTCTGTTGGAAGATGTTCTGCGCAAAATTTTGTTTAGATATTGGTTGATGATAAGGTCTAAGTCTATGCCCATTTACAACAGGAGAGATTTGAGAATCATCAATTGTTTTGACTTCTTCATTCTCTTCTTGGATAACAATTGATGACTTGGGCCCATCTTGCATAACTCTTCCAAACCACAATTGAATCTCATGTATTGGTGTGGTCGCAACGGAATATGATGGAAGAGATAACAACCCAATGCTATTAAAAGCTTGGGTTGGTTTATGGTTAGAATTTGGTATCGGTTGTGCCAGTAATATTGTAGTCTTTGGAGGATTCTCATTCTGGAAATGGTGAGGTGATTTGGGATAGGGGGTAATGAAGGAGGTACAAATCTAGGCAGAAGTTGTTGGATATTAGGTGGGTAAGGAAGGTTAGGAATTGGAGGAGGTGGTTGAGCATAAGCTGGTCTTCTCCCTCCATGTGACCATTACTGTTGTTAAGTATTTTGAGGAGGGTATTGTGGTGGCCGATTCTGCCAACCTAAAGTGTTCCATTGTTGAGGAGGTAGATAAGGATAGGGTGGAATTTGTGATGGACTTTGATACGATAGTTGAGCTCTAGGTTTCCAAGTCCTCCTAGACGGTCCATCAAAGTTTTCACTTTTGTATACGGATTGCACTCCAAGAAACGATGGATAATTATCAATTGGATGTTTTTTTGTACCTAGGTGACAAACTGGGATATTATTCCATGAATATCCTTGTCGAGGATGTTCAATCCTACACCTGGGACAGAAAACACTCGTTGTTTCCCACTCCTCATATTGCCTCCTTTTAGCTTGTAGTGTATCTAGTTGAGAACCTATTACTTCTAGGATATATGATTTAAAGTTTTCTAATAGGTTTTCCATTTCTACCCTTGTAAATCCACTGGAACCGGATGTATTTTCTTTTAGGTTCCTAGCATAAAATTCTCGAGAGTGTCTTCCACTTCTCCCTCTGATCCTAGAATAACTCCCATAAACACGTTCTTCATTCTCCATGAATATTTGACTTCCAAAAATAAAATACCTAGGTGTTTCCTTTCGTAGTGAATGTGTTCTGAATTTTATCCTTGGAGCTTCCTCTTGTCTAGGTTCAGTCTCTGTATGAATTTGAGGTTCTTCTTAGTGGAATTTCCTTGTAAATAGAATCTTATAATGTCCTTATAGTTTCTCCTAATTGAATTCCATAAAGGACTTCCTTATCTTTCTGAATGAGACTATTCTCTTTGGGTGTCTTCCAATACCTTTATGCTAGGTTAGAAGTTGGGGTGGCATGCTCCCCATATAGGTTAGTGGGAATTTTTAGTAGGGATTTATACCTCGTGAGATTTCTAAACCTATTCAAGAAAAACAAAATTATAACTGAAATGAATTCTAACTGCAAAACTACTATTGTTGGGTTTCGGGGATGCCTGTTATAACAGATGCGCAGGTTCTTACCTCTCGTCTTACTGCTCACCTACCACTAGCCTATCAAAAAGAGATAAATTCAAATCTATCCCTAAAAAAAGGTTCTATCTATTTGCAACTAAATCCTACCTATCTATCTACAACTCCCCAGCAATGGCGCCAAAATGTTGGGTGTGTGAGTTATCTCAAAGAAAACACCTAATATTTAATTATCGACCGGGGTTGGTAATCCTAGAGTTGAGGCAAAGCATATGCTAAGGTAGGATGATACCTAAATTTCGGCTTGTCAGACCTTGAAAGATAAAATAAAGAAAAGATCGAAAAGATCTTTCAAAATGAAAAACCGAGTCAAACTTCAGAAAAACAACAAAGAAACTAACTAAACCTATCTAAACTACTAGATTAAAATAGTGTCAAACAATACTATTCTATTCTATGATTAAACAATAGAGAAAACAAATACAAACTATTCTTTGTAAGAATGGAAACTGCTTAATCAATTCTCAAATTCTAATCTAAGAATTAGAAGAAAGTAAAGACCTATCTATAGAATAACTTGCAAATTATAAACTATTAATGACTTCAACAACTATTCAAAACTACTAAAGCATCTAATTCCATTCTCCTTGGGGATCCCTAGGAAATATACCAAATGTGATGGGAACAGGAGTGAGTGTATCGAAGTGGCTTTCAAATTTAACAAGAAAAAAAATGGAATTAAATCTAATTTAACTTCCACAAATAAATGCAAGCTAAAGATTATCCAACTACAATTAACTTTAAACATAATGACCTATCTCCTATTTACAAACAAGGAACTTGAATTGAAGAAGTTTAGAAGCAAGTAGAAAACTTGATAAAGATATTGTACTTCTAAACTAAATCTTATTCCATGAATCCGTTATTAGTAAGAGAAGAATAATCCAAGACTGAGATGATTTGGAGAATGAAATTACTAAACTTAACCTAATATTGATATTATTAACATATAATGAACTGCATTGAAAATGAAACTAATAAATTATGTAACCATAAAGCATTGATAAATCAAACATAAGGAAAAGATAATCTTGTAAACAACTAAAGCAAGGTTTTAAGGAGAGAGAGAATAACAACTAAAGAAGATGACAAAACTTGATCAAAACTTCACATGAAATACAACAAGGTCTTAATGACTCCTAAGAATACTAATTTAAGGGTAAAGGAAATTATAATTTGAAGACAATCTAAAAACTGAATTCTAATTAAGCAAAATGATGCAAGAAGTATTCAGGTCCAAATGTTGGTCCGGATGACTATCCGAATGACAGTCTGAATGGAGGAAAATGACTTAAACTAAAGGGAAGAGAAGATGGGATGACCTTATTTACTAGCTGGTTGATGCATATGATCCTATAGTGCAGGGGAAGCAATGAATAAGCTAGTTAAGGGCTAGAGTAAGGAGAAGCTATCTATGGTTAAGCATGATTTAGGAAATTAACTATTTCTATGAGATCGAGATATAACTTAAGCTAATCTTATGCTACTGGAAAGAAACTACATAATTTTTGTAATGTCCCCATTTTGACCCCCTTTGTATTAAATCATAAATGATGTAAATATTGTTATTTAATCATGGTGAGGAGCTCAAGGCCAAGGCCCCACCATTGATTTAGCGTTTTATGTATCGGCAATTAAAGGAATAGATGCCTATGGTTCTTGTGCTAGATAGGTACAATGTAAATAAGACATCATGTAAATACGAATTTTAATGAAAAACCCGCAACTAGCTATGCAATGCAACAAAGAGATGGAGGCATGATTCTACAAGGAATAGGGAGGGAAATTATTCAAACCCTTGAGCCAATGGTGTTAATCCATGTGTCAATGAGAAAATCCATAAACCACCAACTACAAATTTTGGGTTAGGCACCTAATCATTTAATTCTTCCAAGAGTTGGTTGAGGCAGTTAATACCTTGGGAATGAAGAGGTATGGGAGCCAATTTTGTGCATGGGCAAGCCATCAACCAGGGAATTCGTACTTTTGCTTCTTGGGCAAGAAAACACCCACGAAATGGTGCCCAAAGCCATTCTGAACAGCCAGTCTTTCCTCTCTCACGTAGTCAGAACTACTGGGTCTTTCCTCATCATGTTTTTACCAATTTTCCTGCATTTTTCCATGGCTGGGAGCTCGTTTTTGTGTTACACAGTGGTTGGGGAAGGAGGACCACAATTTGTGACTGTTATGCAGGCCGTTTTTGCCCCAGAATGTCTATGGACATTTTTCTGAAAATGGATTTGGCTTCCCAGGGTTATTCCCCATCTTCCAGTTTCATTTTTGGGTTTCCCACGTTTTTCTGAAGCCAATGAAAACCCCATCTTTGGGCATCTCACTGTAAAAACATTTCTTCATGCCTAGCACTTATACTTTTGTTGTTATATGCATCCCTATTTTGGTTTGAATCTGTGAGAAAGAGATTGGAGTGGTAGTGGATAGAGAGGGCTTGATAAACCTAGTGGGGAGACAACCTCTCAAGAAGATCGAGAGGGCTTTGTCTACTCTTTTATGCACAACCTGAGAGCACTAGATGGGGAAGGTATGGCTTGAGGGACTGTACAACAGTGAAAAGAATACTTCCTTGTGTTGGGTGTGTAGGTATTGTGGGTGCCAAGCTAGATAGATCTTGTAAGGTTACCCCTGGCTCTGTGCCTGAGCTCACTAGCTTAGCCACTCTTCCTTTCCATTTCCTAGCAGCCTGATAAACCCAATTGTAGATTGGATTTGCTCATCTTGGTGTATGCTTGGCTATGTGTGAGTTTGTTGTTCCCTGGTTTCTTGTAGAGATCATGCCCAGCTCGGGGGGTGGCAGTTGTATCAAGAGGTTGATAAGCACAACTGTCCTAGGTTGGGTGGAATGTTGCGGTTGCATAGCCAGTTGCTTGGGACTACATTGTTAAGATAAGTATTCTCTTGTGTTAACTTTGCAATTATTATTTGATGAATATCTTGAATGTATGATGGATGTGTTATTGATATTATTTCCGCTGCGTTTTTCTTATAATCATACATTCCATATGTCTTTTATATCATGTTCTTGCTTATTTAAAAGTTCATGGGGCTAGATGCCCGGATTTAGTATCACGATCCTCTCCATCATGTTGGTATGATAGGAGGGAACGTTACATTTTGGTATCAGAGCCACTGGTTGCAGCATTGGGCCTTTATGGGGCTACCTATCATAGTTGCGGAGCTAAGTATGCTTCCTGCTCAGCACTGATAGATAAGAAAATTTTCAAAAATTTTCAAAGTTTCTATGAGTTCTGCCGGAAATTGCGGAAGGAATTCTCTTCCGAAATTGCAGAAGGAATTCTCTTCCGAAATTGCGGAAGGAATTCTCTTCCGAAATTGCGGAAGGATTCCGCGAGTTGTTCCGCAACGTAGAAGAATTTGGCGAACTGCTCCGAAACAGCGAAATTTTTTTCTAAGTGTTCGGCGTCAAAAGGAAATTTTCGGAAGGAATTCTCTTCCGAAATTGCGGAAGGAATTCTCTTCAGAAATTGCGGAAGGAATTCTCTTCTGAAACTGCCGAAGACTTCGGCAAGTCATCCCGCGACTGTGGAAGACTTCGGCGAATCGCCCCGCAATTGCTAAAGGATTTCGCGAATCGTTCTGCAACGCGGAAGATTCGGGAAGTCGCCCCGCAATTGCGGAAGGATTCCGCGAATCGTTTCGCAACGCCGAAGAGTTCGGGAAGTCTCCCCGCAATTGTGGAAGGATTTCACGAATCCTTCCGCAACGCGGAAGAGTTCGGGAAGTCACCCCGAAACTACGGAGGGATTCTGCGAATCATCCCGCAACGCAGAAGAATTCGGCAAAACACCCCGCAAATGTGGAAGGCTTCAGCAAACCGCCCCAAAACTGCATAAGCATTTGGCGAATTGCTCCGCAATTGTGAAAGCGTTCGGCGAATTGCACCGCAACTGTAGAAGCGTTCAGTAAATCGCCCCGAAGCTGTGGAAAGATTTACAAAAAAAAAAAAAAAAAAAAAAACGAGGGCACTGCCCTTGACCCACAAGGGGGCAAGCTCCCTTGACTCCCTTTGTCCCCCTCATATGTCGTTGATTGGGAGAAAATTCTATGATTTGAAAAATTGTCCATATAACCTTTTCCCACGTGCATGAAAGTAAGTTATGAATTCTGAGAATATAATGCAGCCAACAATTGTGTAGATAAACACATTTTGCAGAATTACAGTTGTATCAGGGCAACACTCTAGATAGTACAGTTGGAAAGTTTTGGATTTTGGTTGGGCCAAGAAAATCAACATCATGGATGATGCACAAGATCCCTATGAGCCTGATATAGATGCCATGGGGGAGAACATGCATGTTGAAAATGCTAAAACAGAATCTAATGGGAGAAGAAATCAGGAGACTCCTCCAGGTATTGTAGCCACCATGAGAAGCCTAACGGTGGAGTCGCAAAGTTGCAGAGAAGATAATGAAAGGATGATTAAAGCTTAGGAAGAACAAAATCAGTTGAATGCAGCCATGTTGCAGAGTTTAACAGACATCCAAAGGAAAATAAACTCTGGGCATCAGACATCAAATCTAGAAAGGGGTGGGAGTAGTTCTAGAAGGAATTCTTGTAAGAGGGGCAGTAGCTCAAGAAGAGTTTCTATAGATGCAACATATACTCTAGAAATATCTTCTAATGAATCATCTGACTCTGAAGAATCTATTGAGGGTTCAAGCTCTTCGTTTCGCGGGAGTAAGAGGAAGAAGCACTACAAGAACAGTTCACATTGGGAATTTAAGAAGGCAAAACCTCCTACATTTGATGGAGAGATAAAGTCCGGTCAAGAAGCTGAAGCTTGGCTTCTTGGGATGAGAAAGTATTTCCAAGTCCAAGACTATTCAGGAAATATGAGGGTCAGGGTAGCCATCTTCAACTTGAATGGAAGAGCATCTATATGGTGGGAACACATCAGGCAAGTGAAGAAGATCAATGAATGGAAGATTATGTGGAAGCAGTTTAAGAAATACTTCAAGCAGAAGTACCTGTCTGATAGGTACTATGATGATAAGATAAAAGAGTTCCATGAGCTGAGATTGGAACAATTGACCATGGAAGAATATGCAAACAAATTCTTGGAGCTGCTAAGATATGTCAGGTACATTCGAGATGATAAGGTGAAAATTCAGCATTTCCTGAGTGGACTGCCCCAGTCATATAAAGATAGAATTGAGTTTGATGAATCTCAAACTCTAGAGGAGGCCATAAGAAAGGCCAAGTATTGCTTTGATCAAAACAGAAGCAAACCAGAATTCCATAAGGCATGGAAGGATAGGAAAAACGAAAATTTTGATCAAAGGAAGAAGGGGTTCAAGCCTCCTCAATTCCGGAATCAGCAAAGGAAACCATCACAGGTTGTGACTAAGCCAACTAGGATGATGGGAGACAAGCCAAGAGATCCAAAGGAACCAAGAGAACAACTTCAATGTTGGGGTTGTGGAGGAGACCACATGCTTAGGAACTTTCCACATCGGAATGGGAATGCAAATCAGGTCCACAACCTCCAAGGAGCTGAAACTGTGGGTCAAGTAGCAAGGACAATCCCTATAATCTATGCAGCAGTGGAAGACCGCCAGGAAGATCATCAATCAATTGTGGTTGAAATTGAAGTTAAGATTGCTAAGAAATCTGTTTCTATTTTGATTGATCCTGGATCTACTCACAGTTATGTCACTCCTAGAATTGTTGAGATTTGTGCTTTCAAGAAATTAAAGCATAGTAAATCATGGTTAGTTCAACTAGCCACTGGAACCAAGAGAAAAGTTAGTGAAATAGTAGAGAAATGTCCATTAGAGATGGATGGGCTATTCACTTATGCAGATCTGAATATTTTTCCACTTGGTTCCTATGATATTCTCATTGGAATGGATTGGTTAGAGGCACACAGGGTTAAAATTGACTTCTACAATAAGACATTTGAATGCATGGACGAAGAAGGAAACCCGAGGGTTGTAAAAGGCATTCCAAAGGTGACTTCTGTTAGATAGATTACAGCCATGCAGCTAAAGAAGTTTTGTAGGAAAGGATGTCAATTGTATGCAGCCCATGTTTCAGAGGTAGCAGAGAATGAAACTCTTAAATTAGAAGACTATCAAGTATTGCAAGAATTCAAGGATGTTTTTCCTGATGAGATTCCAGGACTCCCTCCAAAGAGAGACATTGAATTTACAATTGAACTTGTGCCAGGAGCGGCACCAGTGTCTAAGACACCCTATAGGATGAGTACACTGGAATTGCTAGAATTTAAAATGCAATTACAAGAGTTGCTAGAAAAGAAATATGTTAGGCCAAGTGTGTCCCCGTGGGGAGCACCTGTTCTATTTGTGAAAAAGAAAGATGGAACACTCAGGTTATGTATTGACTACAGGCAGTTGAACAAAGTCACTGTGAAGAAAAAATACCCATTGCCCCGAATTGATGACTTTTTTGACCAAATGAAAGGAGCAAAGGTATTTTCAAAGATTGACTTGAGGTCTGGTTACCATCAGGTAAGAATCAAAGAAGAAGATATTCATAAGACAACCTTTAGAACAAGGTATGGACACTATGAGTTTGTAGTGGTACCATTCGGTCTCACAAATGCACCAACTACATTCATGTGTCTCATGAATAATGTTTTTAGCAAGTATTTGGACAAGTTTGTTCTTGTATTCCTAGACGAAATTCTCATATATTCTAAGAATGAAGAAGAGCATGAAGAACATTTGAGAATGACAATGCAATTACTAAGGGAGCATAAGTTATATGCAAAGTTGAGCAAATGTGACTTTTATAAAGATAGAATTCATTATTTGGGTCACATCATCTCCGACGAAGGAATATCAGTAGACCCTGAGAAGATTGAATCCATTATGAATTGGCCAACTCCAAGGAATGTGACTGATGTGAGATCTTTTATGGGCCTTGCTGATTACTATAGGAGGTTGATCGAAGGATTCTCCAAGGTTGCAAACCCAATCACTTCTTTGCAAAAGAAGGGGATAAAGTTTGAATGGCCACCAAGATGTGAGGAAAGTTTTCAACGGTTGAAGAATCTTCTTACAAGTGCACCAATTTTGAAAATTACAGACCCAGAAAAAGACTTTGTGGTGTGTACTGATGCATGCAATCAAGGACTTGGAGGATTTCTTATGCAAGATAACCACGTGATATGCTATGAGTTAAGAAAGTTGAAGGAGCATGAGAAGAACTATGCTACTCATGATATAGAACTTGCAGCCATAGTACATGCTTTAAAGATGTGGAGGCATTACTTAATGGGAAGAAAATTTGAGTTAAGGACAGACCATTGTGGTCTGAAATACTTGTTTGATCAGCCAACTTTAAATGCTAGGAAAGCTAGATGGTTGGAATTTTTGTGTGAATTTGATTTTGAAATCAAACACATAAAAGGGAAAGAAAACAAGGTGGTTGATGCACTCAGCAGGAAGGTACAGGAAATGCATGTGGCAGCGCTTAGTACTTGCCAACCAGATTTGAGGCAGCAGATTGTTAACCATATTGTTGAGGATGAAGTGTACGTACAGATAAATGACAAATTGCAGCAGCAAGACCTTGGCAAGAAGTATGAAGTCTATCATTTGGAGGAAGGTGGACTTCTTACTTATAAGAATATAGTCTATATTCCAAATGCGGCAGATTTGAGGAGAATTGTTATGGATGAAATCCATAAATCTCCATACTCTGGTCACCCAGGATATCAGAAAACAATTGCTACAGCAAGAAAATATTATTTCTGGCCAGGCATGAAGAAGGATGTCGCTAAATACATTTCTAAGTGCATGGAATGTCAACAGGTGAAGAATGAACACCAACATCCAGCAGGTTTGTTGCTCCCAGTACCAATTCCAGAATGGAAATGGGAAATAATTTCCATGGATTTTATTACAGGATTTTCAATGACTGTGAGACAACATGATTCCATCATGGTTGTGGTGGACAAGTTAACAAAGGCAGCACATTTTATACTGGTTAAGTCCACACATAAAGCTGATGCCATTGCAAATATTTTCATGAAGGAAATTTTCAGATTACATGGGTTGCCTAAGGCAATAATTTCTGATAGGGATACCAAGTTCAATTCCAATTTTTGGAAAGGTCTCTTTGCAGATTTGGGTACACAGCTAAGCTTTAGTACCGCATACCATCCTCAAACAGATGGGAAAACAGAAAGAGTAAATCGGGTGCTTGAAGACATGCACCGCATGTATGTAATGGACAAACCATCCAAGTGGGAGGATTATCTACACTTGGTAGAATTTGCATATAACAATGGGCAACAAGTATCATTGGGAATGAGTCCTTATGAGGCTTTGTATGGCAGAAGGTGTAAGACACCAGTGAATTGGGACAATCCAGTGAATAGAATTGTACTTGGGCCAGAATTGCTTAAGGAAATGGAACAAGAAGTTGCAAAGATCCGACAAAATTTAAAAGTAGCCCAGGATAGACAGAAAAGCTATGCGGATAAGCAAAGGATCCATAGGGAATTCAGTGTTGGGGATCATGTGTATCTTAGAGTGAGATCAAGGAAGAGTTCCTTGAAGCTTGGGAGTTGTACCAAGCTATCACCTAGATATTGTGGGCCATTTGAAGTGCTTGAAAGAATATGACCAGTTGCATATAGACTTGCATTGCCTGCTAGCACTAAAGATCATAATGTTTTTCATGTCTCTTTGCTTAAGAAATATGTACATGATCCTAACCATGTGATTAATTGGGATGTGATCCAGGTGGAACCCGAAGGAGAGTTCCAAATCGACCCATTGTGCATCCTAGACAAGAAGGTAACATTGCTCCGGAACCGATCCATCGGACAGGTAAAGGTGCAATGGAAGCACTACGGTCCCGATGAGGCTACATGGGAGCTGGAGGATGCCATGAGGGTGGCATATCCATTTTTGTTCAATTTTGATGAGCACTGAGGACAGTGCTAATGTAAGGGGGGGGGGGGAATGTAATGTCCCCATTTTGACCCCCTTTGTATTAAATCGTAAATGATGTAAATATTGTTATTTAATCATGGTGAGGAGCTCAAGGCCAAGGCCCCACCATTGATTTAGCATTTTATGTATCGGCAATTAAAGGAATAGATGCCTATAATTCTTGTGCTAGATAGGCACAATGTAAATAAGACATCATGTAAATACAAATTTTAATGAAAAACCCACAACTAGCTATGCAATGCAACAAAGAGATGGGGGCATGATTCTACAAGGAATAGGGAGGAAAATTATTCAAACCCTTGAGCCAATGGTGTTAATCCATGTGTAAATGAGAAAACCCATAAACCACCAACTACCCATTTTGGGTTAGGCACCCAATCATTTAATTCTTCCAAGAGTTGGTTGAGGCAGTTAATACCTTGAGAATGAAGAGGTATGGGAGCCAATTTCGTGCATGGGGAAGCCATCAACCTGGGAATTCGTACTTTTTCTTCTTGGAAAAGAAAACACCCACGAAATGGTGCCCAAAGCCATTCTGAACAGTCAGTCTTTCCCCTCTCACGTAGTCGGAACTACTGGGTCTCTCCTCATCATGTTTTTACCAATTTTCCTGCATTTTTCCATGGCTGGGAGCTCATTTTTGTGTTACACAGTGGCTGGGGAAGGAGGACCACGATTTGGGACTGTTATGGAGGTCGTTTTTGCCCCAGAATGTCTATGGACGTTTTTCTGAAAATTGATTTGGCTTCCCAGGGTTATTCCCCATCTTCCAGTTTCATTTTTGGGTTTCCCACGTTTTTCTGAAGCCAATGAAAAACCCATCTTTGGGCATATCACTATAAAAATGTTTCTTCATGCCCAGCACTTATACTTTTTCTGTTATGTGCGTCCCTGTTTTGGTTTGAATCTGTGAGCAAGAGATTATAGTGGTAGTGGACAGAGAGGGCTTGATAAACCTAGTGGGGAGACAGCCTCTCAAGAAGATCGAGAGGGCTTTGGCTACTCTTCTATGCACACCCTGAGAGCACTAGATGGGGAAGGTATGGATTGAGGGACTGTACAGCAGCGAAAAGAATACTTCCTTGTGCTGGGTGTGTAGGTATTATGGGTGCCAAGCTAGATAGATCTTGTAAGGTTACCCCTGGCTCTGTGCTTGAGCTCACTGGCTTAGCCACTCTTCCTTTCCATTTCCTAGCAGCCTGATAAACCTAATTGTAGATTGGCTTTGCTCATCTTGGTGTATGCTTGGCTATGTGTGAGTTTGTTGTTCCCTGGTTCCTTGTAGAGATCATGCCCAGCTCGGGGGTGGCAGTTGTATCAAGAGGTTGATAAGCACAACTGGCCTATGGTTGGGTGGAACGTTGCAGTTGCATAGCCAGTTGCTTGGTACTACTTTGTTAAGATAAGTATTCTCTTGTGTTAACTTTGCAATTATTATTTGATGAATATCTTGAATGTATGATGGATGTGTTATTGATATTATTTCCGCTGTGTTTTTCTTATAATCATACATTCCATATGTCTTTTATATCATGTGCTTGCTTATTTAAAAGTTCATGGGGCTAGATGCCCGGATTTAGTATCACAATCCTCTCCATCATGTTGGTATGATAGGAGGGGACGTTACAATTTTAGTCTATGAGTAGATCTAAGAGGTGAAACTAACTAGACTCTAAGTTAATTAAGCAACTAAATGAACTAAATGCAATCTAAACTACTAAATGTGAATTAAGATACTGAAGCAAACTAAATGAACCTAAGTGTGGCCGGTCACCATTTAACTTCTGGAAATATTGATATAAACAGCGAAAAAATACACATAACGTAAATAGAAACAACATTTACATAAACAGTACAACATGATTGTATATCACAGAACAAAAACATCATATACAGAGCGGATACATAAGTGAAATAACGACATAGCTTATCTACAAAAGACAAAATCAATTTATATACACTAATGAAGACCACTGGTTGTTGAGGGCCTCGTCTCAGCAAACAGAGGCTAAGCCTTAATCAGTCAATCACCACGCATGTTGATAAATTTCCATAAAACTGGGACATAAATGTATTAATAAAAAGACAAAGTCATAGTGCTTTGGTATCCATTCGCAGCTGAAAAGATAGGCAAGTCTAAAGATAAAAGGACTGACTGACTAATGAGTAACTCGTTTCTGCTACAGTGACTTCTTTTTATATAGCGTTACAATGAAGAAAGCAAGTCAACCCTTTAGTGGTCGACTGCTTAATAACAGACTATCTTGAATGCCCAAAAACCGCTTTGTTTAATAGCCCGTGACATGCATAAGCCAAGGGACAGCTTTGCTTAATCATTTCATAGCAGCTTGTGGCCAAAGAACGACCTCATAAAGTTCATGATAGCACACAGAGCTTTGTTCCAAATTCCACGGCGTTGATCCTTCACGCAGTTGTTGAAGTGTGTTAGGAACCCATGTCTTTACTTTGTTAGTATGTTGTTATTGGACGCATATGCTTTGTAAGTCGTCCCGTAGTATTTGTTGATCAATAGTTGTGTTATTGTTGTTGGCGCATATGCTTTGTAAGTCGCCCGTAGTATTGTTGATCCATAGTTTATAACGGCCCATGGTTTCGACCCATAGTATTGGCGCCTAGAATTAGTATATAAGTGTGTGCTGAGACCTATGAAGGCACCGTGAAGTTATTTGTATTGAGCTTGCTCAAAGGAGGTTGCCCCCTCGAAGTGGCCTGTGATCAATACAAAAGTGATTCTGAGTTCTGTCATTTCTGCTATTTCGCGTATTCTTGTTAATTAATTGTTGCAGGTGCCTCACATCTGGTATCAGAGCACTTTCTTGGGCTCGCTGGGTGAAATTTCTGCCAATTTTTTTTTTTCACATCTGTTGCAGGTTCGGATTTGGGAATAATCCCTATCCACTTAACTGTGGGAAGTACTTGGGCATAAGCCCTAAAACTCATTGTGAGGAGTACCACAGGAACCCCAAAGTAGCTGGCCCATTGAGAGGACCTGCCGGCGAAAAGGGCAACGACCCCTACCTGATTGACTAGTTCCCACCCGTGAGGTAAACCAAGAGCTGTCGTTTGTGGCAAAGCGGTTATCAGTTTTACCTGAGCCGTGGAGTGAGGGGTACTGCCCCAATACGCAAGCCGTCAGACAGCATTGGTGGCCGAGTGAAAACCCTGAACTGTTAGGAAGCCGCACATACCTGGGGTCCATATCTGCTGAACTATTGTCGATCACTGCTGCGCCGTTTCAGATCCATTTTGCAAGCCGTTCCAGATCCAGCCGGTCGGCGTTGTTCTAGATTTCTTCTGAGCCGTAGCCGCTCCAGTCTGTAAACAAAAAAAAAAGAAAAAAGAAAAAAAGAAAAAAAGGAGTATAAAATTCAGTTTTTTCTCCATATCTCCCTTGTTTTACCTCTGTTTCCCTTGAAATTTTCAGGGAAACCCTGTCATTCCATTCTGCATATTTCATCCCTGAGGGCCCTATCCTCAGATCCCCTTCCTACAGCCCGAAATCCCACATTTGTCTATTTTTAGGGTTTGCCATAACTTCCTCAGATTTCACCCAATCACCCTCAAATTTTACCACAGATTTCATTTCTGAATTCCGCTTCTTTGTTCCCCTCTGCCCAATTTTCCCATTCTTTCACCCCGCTTCTGAAATCCTCATTTTTGCCTCTCTGTCTATCCAACAGTGTCCAAAACCTAGTCAAACCCCAATTACCATTCTGATTTTTTCCCAAATACAAATTTTCCCTTACTGAAGTAGTTCCTGTTTTTGTTTTCCTACCCAATCAAAAAAAATAAAAATAAAAAAAAATCCCGGTTATGGTTGTCACCCGTGCAGGAGCAAAAACCATGGAGGAAGCACTTGCAACCATCCAAGCCAAACTCCAGGATCTGGATGAAAAATTTCTCGGTCTCCATCTTGAACATTCAGCTATGAACAACAAACGGCAGTCCGAGTCTTCAGTAGACAATGGGTTCTCTTCTTCCAACAATTTTCGTGGTCCGAAGCTTGATTTTCCTCGCTTCAATGGTACCGATCCAACTGGATGGATCTATCGTGCAGAACAGTATTTCAGTCTGCATAATACTTTTGATGTCAACAAAGTTCCGTTGGCATCCTTTCATTTGGAACAGGAAGCTCTTCAATGGTACCGTTGGTACATCAAGGCTCATCCAGAGCCCAACTGGCCAGACTTTTGTCAGCTCCTTTTGCAACGATTTGGTCCTAGTGCTTTTGATGAATTCACAGGAGCCCTCACTAAACTTCGCCAAACTGGCACTGTGAGAGAGTATCAAACAGAATTTGAGAATCTAGCCAACCACACCGAAGGATTGACTGATGAATTTTACCGGAGTTGTTTTATCAGTGGTCTAAAGGATGCCATTTGCTCTGAGGTCAAAATGTGCTGTCCCAACACAATGATGGAAGCACTCGGGTTGGCTAAGTTGGCAGAAGACAAGATTGCAGCCCAGCAACGCTCCAAGCCCACTTTTGTTCCCTTCAGAAATATGGGTTCTCAGCGACCACCTATACTGCAGGCTCCTCGACCGACTCCTATCAAGCGTTTGTCTGAAGCAGAGATGCAAGCACGCAGAGAAAAGGGGCTTTGCTATAATTGTGATGAGAAATTCACTCGGGGACATCGATGTGTTCAGCAAAAGCTCTATCTCCTGGATGTGGAGTCTCCGCCGGCCTCTGAAATAGGTGACGAAGATCCAGAAACACTGGATGCTCCTGTCGACATTCAGGAACCGCCTATTGACCCTCCGTCTCAGGATGACCAGCCAGAGATATCTCTCCATGCTTTAGCTGGAATCACCACCCCCCAAACAATGCGGGTCAGGGGTTACTTCAAGAAGCTTCCTCTTACCATCCTCATTGATTCTGGTAGCACTCATAATTTCATTGACCCTCGGATCGCCAAACAAGCTGATTGTTTTATCCATCCTTGCTCCAACTTTGAAGTCATGATTGCCAATGGGGGCACCTTACCTTGCAAAGGGAAGTGTCGAAATGTGCGTATCTCTATGGGAGATTATATCATGCGCTCTGACATGTTTGCCTTACCCTTAGGCGGATGTGATGTGGTTTTGGGCGCTCAATGGCTACGCACACTCGGCCCTATCTTATGGGATTTTGCCGAACTTTGGATGCAGTTTTCCCTCAATGGACACAAACACACATTGACAGGATTACAACCAGGTTCTCTCAGCATCATCAGTTCACATCGCATGGAGAAACTCCTCAAGAAGAGTTCACATGGTGTCATCGCTCAGATCAGTTCCATCCAGATGCAACCATCCGCGGTCTCCACTACTCCTTTGGATCTACAACAAATTCTGAATCGATATACAGGTGTCTTTGCTGAACCAGTGGGATTACCACCTTCCAGGCTGGAAGACCATCGTATTCAGCTCCTTCCTGGCAGCGTTCCTCCCAACATCAGGCCCTATCGCTACCCATTTCACCAAAAAACAAAGATTGAAATGCTCGTGCGGGATTTATTGAAGCAAGGTATTATTTGCCCAAGCACTAGTTCCTTTTCTTCTCCAGTTATTCTTGTCCGCAAAAAAGATGGGTCATGGCGCCTCTGCATTGACTTCCGAGCACTTAATCACCTCACCATCAAGGATAAGTTTCCAATTCCTGTTGTTGATGAGCTTCTTGATGAGCTTCATGGGGCTCACTTTTTCTCCAAGTTGGATCTTCGTTCTGGGTATCATCAAATTCGGGTTCATGAGGAGGATATTCCTAAAACAGCTTTCCGCACACATGATGGCCATTATGAGTTTTTGGTCATGCCCTTTGGCCTCACTAATGCTCCTTCCACATTCCAGGCCCTAATGAATAAAATATTTCGACCCTACTTGCGGAAATTCATTCTGGTATTCTTTGATGATATCCTCATCTACAGTAAAACATGGGATGAACATCTCCAGCATCTGGATCTTGTCATGCAACTTTTCTCTGACCATCATCTCCATGCCAAGCAGTCTAAATGTGTTTTTGGACAAAAGCAAGTTGAGTATCTCGGGCACATTATCTCAGCACAAGGGGTTCGCGTGGATCCTACCAAAATCAATGCCATGAACAATTGGCCACGTCCTCAGACACTCAAGAGCCTTCGTGGTTTTTTGGGGTTGACTGGCTACTACCGCAAGTTTGTCAAGGATTATGGGAAGATTGCAGCTCCATTAACTGCCCTATTGAAAAAAGATGCTTTTACATGGACACCTGCTACTCAGTGTGCATTTGACAAACTAAAACAAGCTATGTGTACTACACCTGTGCTAGCTATGCCCGATTTTTCCAAGCCCTTCACTATTGAGAGTGATGCTTGCGGCAATGGACTTGGTGCTGTTCTCCTTCAAGATGAACACCCCATTGCATTCACCAGCAAAGCCCTTTCAGGTAAGAATTTAGTTGCCTCTACCTATGAGAAGGAAATGATGGCTATTTTGCATGCAGTACAGAAGTGGCGTCCATACCTATTAGGGAATCATTTCTGCATCAAGACTGATCACCTGAGTTTGAAATATTTCTTGGACCAGCGTGTCTCCTCCCCGGCACAACAGAAATGGGTTAGCAAACTCATGGGTTATGACTATGAGATCACTTACAAGAAGGGTAAAGACAATATTGTGGCAGATGCTCTTTCTCGTACATTTGATGCCCAAGGTTCTCTTTCAGCTATTTCTATGCCTGTTCCAAATTGGTTGCAATCTGTTCAACAGGGTTATTTCAATGACTCTTCCTTATCTCAGATCATCCAGCGCTTGACCAACAATCCTTCTGCGGTCCCACATTACTCTTGGGATGGTGCTTCTCTGCGATACAAGGGTCGTCTGGTGCTTCCCCAGAGCACAGATCTTCAACAGGCTGTCTTCTATGAACTCCATGCTTCTCCATCAGCCGGACACTATGGGTTCCTCAAAACTTATGAACGAGCACGGCGTAACTTCTTTTGGTAGGGCATGAAAAGGACAATTCAACAGATGGTGGCTGAATGTGATACTTGCCAGCGCAATAAGGGTGAAACAACACTCCCTCCAGGATTGCTTGAACCCTTGCCCATACCTACACGGATTTGGACAGATATTTCTATGGATTTCATCGAAGGGCTCCCTAAATCTGGTGGAAAGACAGTGATTCTCGTTGTGGTTGATCGTCTCTCCAAATATAGTCATTTTTGTGCTCTCATCCATCCCTATACAGCCTCCTCCGTCGCTCAAATTTTTATGGAACAGATCTTTCGTCTTCATGGCATCCCTTCTTCCATTGTCTCGGATCGTGATGCGACTTTCACTAGTCATTTTTGGACAGAACTATTTCGCCACACCGGCACCAAACTGAAGATGAGTTCAGGGTATCACCCACAAACAGATGGTCAGACTGAAATTGTTAATAAATGCTTGGAAACTTATCTTCGTTGCTTCGCCTCAGAACAACAACATCAGTGGGCAAAGTGGCTTCCTCTCGCTGAATGGTGGTACAATACCTCTTACCACACTGCCTCCAAAATGACCCCATATGAAGCAGTCTATGGTCAGACACCTCCAGCTCTTCTTCCATACACCCCCACCAGTTCACCAGTTCAGGAAGTTGACAGGGTCCTTCGCAACCGAGATCAGATTCTTCGCATTTTGCGGGACAATCTTCACATGGCAAGGAATCATATGAAGCAACAAGCTGATCAGCACCGTTCAGAGCGCACCTTTCAAGTCGGCGATATGGTTTTTCTTCGTCTCCAGCCGTACAAACAATCCTCCTTGAAACTCAAAGGACGTCATAAGCTCGCTCCAAAGTTCTATGGGCCATATCGGATTCTTCAGAAGATTGGGTCCGTCGCTTATAAATTGGAACTTCCTCCT
Source organism: Larix kaempferi (assembly GCA_027924585.1). Classification (NCBI taxonomy): domain Eukaryota; kingdom Viridiplantae; phylum Streptophyta; class Pinopsida; order Pinales; family Pinaceae; genus Larix; species Larix kaempferi. Next base: position 8,698,479 of record BSBM01000556.1, read on the forward strand.
TCTTCCCGCATTCATCCAGTCTTTCATGTCTCTTGTCTGAAGAAAGTTCTTGGCACCAACATCAGCGGCCAAACAATTTTACCCGAACTGGATAATGAAGGATCCATCCTTTTGGAGCCAGAGGCCATCCTCAATCGGCGCACGCGTCAGCTTCGGTCTCGCTCTATCATAGAGGTCTTAATTCAGTGGCACGGCATGCAACCAGAGGATGCTACATGGGAACCACTCCTTCAGATTCAACAACAATTTCCACATCTAAAGCTTTGAGGACAAAGCTTTTTTTTCAAGGGGGAGGGGATGTTAGGAACCCATGTCTTTACTTTGTTAGTATGTTGTTATTGGACGCATATGCTTTGTAAGTCGTCCCGTAGTATTTGTTGATCAATAGTTGTGTTATTGTTGTTGGCGCATATGCTTTGTAAGTCGCCCGTAGTATTGTTGATCCATAGTTTGTAACGGCCCATGGTTTCGACCCATAGTATTGGCTCCTAGAATTAGTATATAAGTGTGTGTTGAGACCTATGAAGGCACCGTGAAGTTATTTGTATTGAGCTTGCTCAAAGGAGGTTGCCCCCTCGAAGTGGCCTGTGATCAATACAAAAGTGATTCTGAGTTCTATCATTTCTGCTATTTCACGTATTCTTGTTAATTAATTGTTGCAGGTGCCTCACAAAGTGTCAATGCTCCTTTGACGTGGGCAGAGATGGATGTGATGTCGAGCTGAGCACGCAGGAGAAGGGATCTTCCAGAACATCTGCTCACATACCATCAGGGCCATGTCCCAAATAGAATCCACGCACCAGCTTACTCTCTAACTGCCCGAGCCTACCTCAACCATCGATCTCGCGGATCGAATGGGGGTCTGAACGGCGAGTTGAATGCAGCTGATCATCCACAACTTCAATATGTGTCCAATTGAAGATTTGTTTGAGATCCAAAACCTGTAAAACAAAATTTAGTTACTAAACAAGCCAAATAAACATCAATAAACCATAATATAACAATTTTTATCCAAAATTCATGTGATGTGTGAATAAACGCATACCTACTGCATTTGACGGTCTGAATGGCAAGGAGAGTGACTTATTACATCAAAAATGGTGAAAGAAATGCCAATCAAAGTGTATTTGATATTCAAAAATGGTGACAAAATGGACACCAACAAAGGGTTGGACACATACTTTGAGGTTGATTAAGTATTTAATAAATGTAATGATGATGATAAGAATGTTTATCATTATTTTGCTTGATTCATTTCAAAAACTTGATTAAAGAAGTCTAATGTGTGGTATTAGAATCTCATTGTGAACTACAGGGGATTGCATCATTGACTAAAGACAATTATTGGTGTTGTTTTGAATATAAATCCATAAGACGAGGGCGATTTCCACCTCCAGTCATGATTCAGTCACAACTTAAGTCACTACCAGAGGCTTAACTAATATATGTAGTTCCAAAGGTAAATGAAGGAATGAGTAGCGAGTTAAGGGAAACTATACTATCCTCTAAAACATTTCGAGACCCTGGATCACTATTAGTTATGTTAGGATATCTCATCATTCAGTTATGTACTTTGCATGCATGCATGCACCCGCATGCTTCCCAGTCACCAGTTTGATGCCTCCAGCACCTAGTCCCTAGTTTTCCAGCACTCAGGAGCTACTTTCCACTCAAATTTATCCCTCCTAGTCAGGGAGGCACCAAATTCTCACCTTCCACTGCAGAAGGGCACCTTTCCTCACCAACCAGTCCAGTTCACTTCAGTTAGTTAGTGTCTTTCCTTGATTTGAGGCTAGACTGACTCCTAACTGTTGTTTTCACTCTGATTGACCTATGATGAGACTTGACTACCTATTCTGAGTGTAGTTAACTCCTCATGCACCCTCCACTGAGCCTCCATCCCTACATTAGTGCCACATACCATCAGTTACACTTATTACACTCAGTTAGACTCAGCTAGACTCAGTTTGACACCTGTCTGACAGTGACTTATGCATTGATGACCACCACTGATTGATGATGAGGACTCCTAGTTGGAGCCAAGCTACACCATGCAGTATATTCCAATGACCTCCTTAGATAATTTGAATTGCTCACTCATTGTGACAGTATTGTATTGTATTTTCACTATTCTGAGTTATAGTGCACTAATGCATCTCTCTTGCACAGTTTTTACTCCAATTTGTTTTACATCATTCTGATTGATTTACTTGTTCAATAGATTTGTTGTGACCAATTTTACATGGTATCAGAGCCATTGTAGGGACAAGATCTCTCTCCTATAGGTGTTCTACATGAATATTTGAGTGAATTTGCTCAAAATTACTGAATCTTTGGCATGCAAAATATCATGTGCATTCGCTCATGTGCATGCAAGGCTGACAAACAACCTCCAATCCACTCCAGAAGCTTGAGGTTTCCACATAATTCTTGGATTTGATACATTGGATCATTCTAGCTTGCTTGATCTCCAATCCCAGGTGTGATGCAACTCTAAAAGGGTGGATTGTTTGACCTTACTGTTATTGTTTTGATTGTGATTTGCATGTTAGTCATCTCCATCAAGTGCATTCGCTATCTTGTGATTTGCAGGTTCTTCTCCATCAATTGCACTCGCCATCAGTGATGGAATACTCTTCTACAAAGCATATGCTAACTCCTTTCAATTATTTTGATTTGAAAGGTGACATGGAGATAATATTGCGCACAAAAGGGTTCTATAGAGTCACCATGGGCCTCGAATTGGAGCCCAACACATTGCTTGAGAAAAAAAAACACTTCAATAAGCTTGATGAAGCTTATGGTATTCTTTGCCTCTTTATCTCCTAGGATATTCACTTCCATCTCAGCGGATTGAACTCTCCAAAATACATATGGGAGAAACTTGACAAGCTTTTTGGAAAGCAGGACGAGCTTAGGGCCTTTCAATTGGAAAATGGATTGATTGCTCTTAGTCCTGAGAATTTCGAGACCATCAATGAATTTTTCAGAAAATTCAAGCACTTGGCTTTGCAGTTGAATAACAGTGGAGTTGTCAAAGAGGATAAGCAATTGATCTTCTCCATTCTTTCAAAGCTTGGTAAATATTTCTTGGTATTTGTCTCTACTTTCAATTTTGGTCAGCTAACTACCCTGAATTGGAAGATGCCTACCTTGAATGCCTTCATTGAGTCCGTTACCAAAGAGCATTATAAGCTAATTCAAATGGGGTCTATAAGCTCCAAAGATTCATCCCTCTTTGTTCAAGGATCCAAAAATTCGAATGGCAAAGGAAAGCAAAAGAAAGAGAAGCCCAAATTCGAACCTAACAAGCAAAGAGAGAAAAGCAAGCAATCGGATGCACCATCCGGTTCAAGGAACAAGCAAAAGGGTAAAGAGGGTAAGGAAAAATCTAAATGTTCATATTGCAACCGTGGATTTCATCTTGAAAGTTCATGCATGAAGAAAACAATAAATCAAATGGCCCTCCTTTTGGAAAAGAACAACATATGTCTTCCCGACGGTGCATGGAAGAAGGATAGAAATGATGATCATGAAAGACGTCAAGCACTCATGGAAACTATTTTGAAACCCACCAATCTACTGATAGATTCTGGTGCCTCGAATCACATGGATGCAAATATTGACTCCTTCTCTTCATTCGATCCAAATAGATCCATCCCCATCCATTTGGGAGATGACTCAAAAATTTCTTCAGAGGGTAAAGGTACCATCCATTTAGAGCATGGAAGTTTTCAGAATGTTCTCTATGTTCCTTCCTTGGCTTCAAATCTACTTTATGTGTATCAAATGACACACACTGGTGAACTGAAGCAATTTACATTCAGCCCTAACAAATTTGAAATTTATGATATTGAAAGTGGAAGACTTATTGCAATCGGAAAGGAAAACCACACTGCAAAATACTATGAGTTTTCTCACTTTGTGCTGCTTGAAAAGCCCACTGCTCTCCTCACTCATGGCAATAAGGTTAGTAGGCTTTGGAATGGAAGGTTTGGACACCTTAATTACAAGTATTTTCTGCTGTTACAACAGAAATCCATGGTTTATGGTCTTTCGCAACTTCATTCGTTGAAGGGAATTTTCCCTGGTTGCATTGTTGGGAAGCACCCCGAGCACAAGTTCAACCACGGAAAAGCTAGCAGAGATTCTACTATTTTGGGTCTCATTCATTTCAATATCAGTGTTCCACTTCTAAATATTTCCATGAATGGTTCAAGGTATGTTTTGACATTCATTGATGACTTCTCCTGCTTTACTTGGGTATTTTTTTCTCAAAAACAAGTCAGAAGTGCTTGGAAAATTCATGGATTTTAAGGCTTCTGTTGAGACCACCATTGAGAGAAAGATCAAAGCTCTTAGATTTGATAATGGTAGAGAATATATCGAGACTTATTTGCTGCAACTTTGTGCCAAAAGTGGAATTCAGATCCAACATATAGTTCCCTACACACCCCAGCAGAACGGTGTAGCAGAAAGGAAGAATCGGTCACTGAAAGAGATGGCTACCTGTATGCTTGAGTCAAAAGGTTTGGCTGCAAATATTTGGGTTGAAGCCATGAATGTTGCTGCATATATTCAAAACTGAGTTCCACATTCATCTGTAAAAGGTAAAACTCCTTTCGAAGCATTCACTGGTCACAAACTGGATGTGTCCAATTTGAGGGTTTTTGGCTCCACTGCGTGGGCTAGAATTTTTTCTGAAAAGAGAAAAGATTTGGATCCACAAAGTACTGAATGCATCCTAATAGGATATGGAGAAGAATAAAAAGCATATAAACTCATGAATATCAGATCCAAAAATATGTTCATAGAGAGAAGTGTGAAGTTTGAAGAACTGCTGCCAGATCTGAAACTAGTCGAGGAAAACACTACCGATCCCCAGCCTCCACAAGAAGAAGATTCGAGAGAATATGAAGAAAGAATTGGATCTGATATATTTGATATTTATCAGAATTTTATGGCCATGACATATCAAATTATGAATCCGACCATAATGATCCTCCTCAGTTACCAAAGTGGGCCCAAAACACTCTACAATATGTTGCTCCAAACATTGGAAATCCTACTGATCCAAGGAGAACAAGAGCAGAATTTCAAAGAGCAGGTATGGCTCTTTCATTTTCTGATCAATTATTATCTGAGAAATTTTATTTGGTGATTGGTTCAGATCCCAAATCATACTATCATGCCCACCAAGATCCACGATGGAAAACCACCATGGATGAAGAGTACAGTTCTCTTCAAAAGAACAATACATGGGAGCTTGTTTCTCTTCCACCTGGAAGAAAATTGGTCCAATGTAAGTGGATCTACTGCACAAAATTTTCTTCTGATGGCTCTATCAGTAAATACAAAGCTAGGATGGTGGCAAAAGGCTTCTCCCAAGTCCAAGGAGTGGACTACACTGAGACCTTTGCACCGGTTGCAAAGATGGATTCCATCCGCCTAGTTTTGGCCATTTCCAAATCCAAGCACTGGGAAGTGCACCATATGGATGTGAAGAGTGCTTTTTTACATGGATACCTTGATGAAGAAGTATATATGAAGCATCTAGAAGGATACATATCAGATCCATCATTAGTTTGCAGGTTGAAGAAATCTTTGTATGGATTGAAACAGGCCCCAAGAGCTTGGTACACAAAGATGGACTCCTTCCTTCTTTCTCAGAATTTCAAAAGATGCAAATCTGATCCGAATGTGTACCTACAGCAAGTTAAAGGTAATTTGTTGATTGTTGTTTTATATGTTGATGATATTTTCATTACTGGTAGCACTCTCCTTACAATCAACAAGCTAAAAACTGCTTTAAATCTAGCTTTTGATATGAGCGATTTGGGCTTGCTTAACCAATTTTTGGGCTTGGAGATAGCTCAAAATTTTGATGGGATCACATTATATCAGCAAAAGTATGCTAAATACCTACTATTAAAGTTTAATATGGAATAATGTAAGGCTTCTCTGTTTCCATTCCTCCCAGGAATCAGTCTTGAGGAAGGAAATTCCACATCGCTTGCAGATTGCACTATGTATCGACAGTTGATTAGTTCACTACTTTACTTGACACACTCAAGGCCTGATATTTCATATTTCGTGGGTGCTATATCAAGGTATATGAAGTATCTCCATGATATTCATTGGTGGGAAGCCAAGCGGATCTTGCAGTATGTGCAAGGTACGAGACATTTTGGCATACATTATGTTGTAGATTATGAGCTCGATTTCATTGGTTTTACTAATTAAGATTGGGCAGGTGATGGCATAGATCAGAAGTCCACTTCCGGATATGTTTTCATGATTGGCCATGACCATATTTTCTGGTCAAGCAAAAATCAGGAAGCCATTGCACTTTCTTCAGCAGAGGCAGAGTATCGAGGGCCAGTCAATGCCTGCATTCAGGCAGTTTGGTTGTAGGGTATTCTTTCCGAGTTTGATTTTGGTAGCACTACTTCGACTGCCCTATTTTGTGACAATCAAAGTGCTATTAATATATCCATAGATCTAGTTCAGTGGCAGAGGACCAAGAAAATTGAGATTCATATGCACTACATCCGAGAATTGGTGCATGATCGTACCATCATTTTGCAATATTGCCCTACTGATGAGCAAATTGCAGACATCTTCACCAAGAGCTTCACTAAGAAGAAGTTCTCTTACCTCCGTTCACTGTTGGGGGTGAGTTCCATCATGATGGAGACCGATTAGATCCATTTTTATGTTTAGCTTGAGGGGGGGCTTTCTTCCCACTGGGTTTTCCCTCTTTCCTCACTTAGCTTATTTTCAGCATTTTTTGGATTACTGTATTGGGGTGACCTTTGGTCTTAGTAACCAGGACCCTACATTTTATTTTTTACATCATAGTATAGCTTGAGGGGGGGTGTTAGGATATCTTGTTGATGTATTTTTAACTTCGGAATGTATTTCATATATGTATATTGTATTCCTATAGAGATGTTATTATTCCTCTATACGGAAGTGTTTGTATTCCTATAGATATGTTATTATTCCACTATACGGAAGTGTCATCATTTATATTGTAAGTGTCATATTTTATACTTGATGGGTTATTAGACCACCTTGTTGGGGTCGGCCCTGTATAAGTCATGGGTTAAAGGGTTATTAGACCACCCTACTGGGGGTCAGCCCTATCAGCATTATGTTATGTGGTTAAGTTAAGGCTGACCTAGTAAAGGTTATTAGGCAAGTCAAGTCAAGTGTAAATAGAGTGTGGGAGGCACTCTATTTCATTATTTCACTTCTCACTCATACACTCATTGGAGAGTGGCGCACTATTGGAGGAGGAGAAGCTCTTGCTAGGAGTATATCTCTTATTATTGGGTTTTGTATCATGGCTCTATCTATCTCTGAGGAATTTGTGGGGTTTTTCACCTTCTTGGTTTTCCCTGGTGAAACTCTATGTCTCTTGTGTGCTTGCATTATTGTTTCCATGATTGATATGCTGTAAATATGATGTACATGTTGTTCTCTCAGTTAAGATCCTAGATCATATTGAAGTAAATTCTAAAAAACTAACATGGTATCAAAGATAGTCGGAAAGAAGGCATGGTATGGCATTTATGTTAAATTTTGAGCATTAATTCACAATACTCTTGGATATTTACTAAGAGAATAACATATACAGTATATCAATGCATAACAATCACAATAAGCATGACAAGCATCACAAGAATCAAAAGCATGAGAGACAAGAGACACAGAGTTTCCGTGGGGAAAAACCTAAGGTGAAAAACCCCACAACTTCCTCAGAGATAGAGAGAGCAATGGCTCAACCAAAGTACAACCAAAATACACTTGAGATAGTCTCCTAGTAGCAGATGATCCTCCTCCTCACTAGTGCACCAATTTTTGAGTGAGAGAAGTGTGACTTTTTGAATGATTCAAATAGAGATCTCCCGATCTCTATTTATACTTAACCTATTTTCCCAGTTACACTATGGGGCCGACTTGTCTATCTAGATACATACACAATATAATATCAATTTTAGGGCCGACCCCACACATGGTGGTCTAATAACCCATCGGCAAGTACACACACTTGCGACACTTGTCATTCCACATGACGACACTTCCTTATAGAGAAATAACACATCTCTTATAAGGGTACAATAAATATATATGAAATACATAGATGAAATACATTCTGAAGTTACATATACATCAACACTCCCTCTTAACTAGGAAGGTATTTCTCGACACAGTTCTGCTAGACAAGTCTTCTTTTCAGGATCATCGTCATCGATGCATCGTCATCATCATCGTCACTGCTGCTACTATCTCAACCAATCTCTGACTCTACTCGTCATATGAAGTTCTACAGAGCCAGTCCTTTTTCATACTGGATATAGACCCACCACCTACAGGTCTTCATCATCTGTGCGAATGGTCTAATAGAGGTGGCCTCTCAGGACTAATTTTATGTGCAGATGCAATACCAGAAAGAGTATCCCAGGAACATTTATGTGCCTAAGCACAACCGAAAATATCTCCCAGGAATGATTACATGCATCTCCTCCACAATACCTTTAAAGAGCATCCCAGGAACATTTATGTGCCATAGCACGACCGGAAAAATCTCTAAAGAGCATCCCAGGACTTATTATGAGCACACAGCTCAACCTCTCGGATCTCTAGGACTGATTACATGTGGATAGACAAAACCTTTAAAGAGCATCCCAGGAACATTTATGTGCCGCAGCACGACCAGCAAGATCTCTAAAGAGCATCCCAGGACTAATTACGAGCACACAGCTCAACCTCTTGGATCTCCAGGATTGATTACATGTCTCCATAGTAATACCTCATCCTAGGACTGATTACAAGCACACAGCTCAACCTATTGGATATCTGAGGACTGATTACATACTACATAGCAATACCAGAAAGAGTACCCCAGGAACATTTATGTGCCGCAGCACGACCGGAAAGATCTCCCAGGACTGATTACATGCTATTTGCACAACCTGCCACATATCATCTCTGACCTCCAAGTATCAAACTGATACTCATGATCCAACAGATCATCATTGCACGAGGCATCATCTTGATGCCCATGATCATACTGATCATCATCACTTGTACCACCCTGGTACATATCATCTTGAGCAACATCCTGAAGCTCATCATCATGATCATCCTGATCATACAATGCATCCACCTGATGCATACCAAGTATCTACCTGATACATATCACCATACACAGTGTATCCACCTGATACATAGATACATGATCCACACAATGTATCCATCAACATACATGATCTACCTGATCATACCTGATATATATCAACATACATGATCTACCTGATCATACCTGATACATATCAACATACATGATCTACCTGATCATACAATGTATCCACCTGATACACATACAGATACATGGTCCAAGCATCCAACATGATGCATATACAAATACATACAAATGATCCAACCGATCATATCCAGCATCCAACATGATGCATACATACATGTAAATGATCCAACTGATCATATCCAGCATAAACATGATGTGTACATACATACAAATATAAATGATCCAACTGATCATATCCAGCATCAACACGATGCGTACATACATACAAATATAAATGATCCAACTGATCATATCCAGCATCCAACATGATGCATATACAGAGAAGTAACTGGAGCATCGTCCTGATGCTCATCACCTAGCGCTTACATCCACAACCATGTGAAGGATCCTCCTTCCAACATGCTTGGAATGGCTTCAGCATATGTGTCCATCACTTCTTCCTCGAAGTGTCGTCGATCTAAAGAACACCAAGCCTCTCCTTGAAGTACTTGAACTTCACCCTGGCTAGTGGCTTCGTCAGCACATTTGCAATCTGCTCATCCGTCACAATGTACAGGAGCTTCATAGCTCCTCTCTACACCATATCCCTGATATAGTGATATTTGATCTCTATGTGTTTCGACCTGTCATGAAAAATTGGGTTCTCGAACAGCTTCACACAACTCTGGTTATCACAAAAGATACCAGTAGCATCCAACGGGAGATAAAATAACTCAGATAGTAGATTTCGTAGCTATACTGCCTCACAACTAGCTGAGTAGGCTGCAACATACTCTGCCTCAGCTATACTCAGTGCTACGTAGGACTGCTTCCTGCTAAACCAAGAGATCACTCTTGATCCCATACTGAAGCAGCACCTAGATGTGCTCTTCCTATCTGTAGCACTGCCAACCCAATCTGAATCAACACAACCCTGTAGCTTAAACTTTTGATTCGCTTCATACTTGAGCCCATAATCCACTATACCCTTCAGGTACCTCAGAACACACTTTACAGCAACCAGGTGAATACTCCTCGGATCCGTCAAGAACTGGCTCAATGTGTTCACTACAAAGAAAATATCTGGTCTCATGTTCGTCAAGTACATCAAGGACCCAATCATCTGACGATACATAGAGACATCCACCGGCTCAGATGAAGAATCACATAGAATCTTTAGATTCGATGCCATGGGTGTGGCCATGGCCTTGCAATCCATCATCCCAAATCTCTTCAGGATATCTACTGTGTACTTCCTTTGACCAAGGAAGATCCCACCTGAATTCTACCACACCTCCATACCTAGGAAATAATGCATCATTCCCAAATTTTTCATATCGAACTCAGCAGCAAGCTTCCTCTTAGTATCTGCAATCAGTCTGTCATTTCCTGTTACAAATAAGTCATCCACATACAGGAGTAGAATCACAGGATTCCCTTCCTCAACCTTGTAGTAGAGGTTGAAATCCGCTTTACGCTTGGTAAAGCCCAAACTAGATAGGAAACTATCCATCCTACCATACCAAGTTCTGGGGGCTTGCTTCAAGCCATATAAGGCTTTCTTCAATCTGCACACATATGACTCCATGTCATGTATTTCAAAGCCGAGTGGCTTCTCCACATATACTTCCTCTTCAACTACACCATTCAAGAAAGCAGTCTTGACATCCATCTGGTGTATTTTCCATTTCATTGCTGCAGCCAGGGCAAGTACTGTTCTGATGGAAGTATACCTGGCTACAAGTGCAAAAGTTTCTTCATAATCTATTCCCTCTTTCTGAGAGAAGCCACGAGCTACGAATCTTGCTTTGTATTTCTCTACACTGCCATCTGCAGCATGCTTGATTTTGTAGATCCATTTGGAAGTCACAACAGACTTCTCTTTAGGTCTTGGGACAACATCCCAAACATCATTTTTCATTATTGATTGGTATTCCTCAACCATAGCATCCTTCCATTCTTTCTTTTCCGCTACTTCTTCATAACTGGAAGGTTCTTTGCTCATAATGTCACACAGTAAAGCAACATGGCTGGTATGTGATCTGGTTCTTTTCTTTGCTCTGTGTTCTTCTTCTGGAATGCCAAATATTTCTGCATCTTGAATGAGCTCTCTAGCCCATAAAGGTTTCCTCTTGTGAGAGTTATCCTCACGGGGTGGATCTACAGGTTCTTGCGGATCTTCAAACTCACGAACAACTTCTGGAATTGCTTCTGTCATGGTAGTGTCTTGAAATCTAGTTTCCTTAGGTTCTTCATAAACTTCGATAGGTGCCTTCCTTGATTTGATGAATGCTGAGTTTTCATCAAATGTTACATCGCTGCTGACATCAATCTTCTTGAACCTTGGAAAGTATATTCTGTAAGCCTTCGAGCTTTCACTGTAACCCACAAAGATACCCTTCTTTCTTGAAGGATATAGTTTGGTCCTCTTTTCCTTCGGGACATGAGTGTATACTGGACAACCAAATATTCTAAGATGGCTAACTGCAGGTTTCTTACCAGAAAAGACCTCTTCCGGTGTCTTGTTGTCCAATATCTTGTGGGGTGTTTTGTTCTACACATTTACAGTTGTTCTAGCTGCTTCTGCCCATAGATGCATAGGTATATCCTGGTCATGCAGCACTGCCCTTGCTGCTTCCATGATTGTTCTGTTCTTCATTTCTGCAACTCCATTCTGTTGAGGATTATAAGGAGCAGTCAACTCCCTCTTAATCCCTGAATGACTACAAAGCTTCTTGAAGTCACCTAAGGTGAATTCTCCACCATTGTCGGATCTGAATGTTTTGATATTTTTGTCAGTTTGATTCTCCATTAACGTTTGAATTCCTTGAACTTATCAAACACCTCATCTTTGTTCTTCAAGAAGTATACCCAAGTCTTCCTGGAGAAGTCATCAATAAATGAGACATAGTAACATACCCACTTAGAGAACTGGATGACATAGGACCACATACATCTGAGTGGATGATTTCCAGGATATCTTTTGCCTTGCTTTCACTGCTTGGGAAAGCCTTCTTAATATTCTTACCTTTTGCACATCCTTTGCAAACACCTTCATGTTTGGTCTTGATTTCAGGAAGACTCTCTACAACCTTGCTTGCAATTGGAAGTACCCTATAGTGCATATGAGCAAGTCTTCTATGCCAAAGTTCACTTGGCTCCATGGATTCATGCACCATGGCATGTTCAGGTTGTCCTTTTAATTTATACAAACCTCCCTCTTGCTCTCCAATCACTATTGCATCATCTATGGTCTTTCCCTTTGGCCACATTAGGACTTGGCCATCCACAAATGCAACCCTCATACCTTTTGCATCCAATGCAGAGATGGAGAGTAAGTTCTTCTTGAGCCCAGGTACATAAGGGACTTCTTTCATCTTCAAAGATTTTCTAGAATCTAGGTTGGAGGCTTCACCACTTCCTTTGATTGGGTATTGATAATCATCCCCAAGTTTCACCTTATGGGGTGATTCATGTTCAGATAGATTCACAAAAGATTCCTTAAACCCAGTCATGTGTTTGGAAGCCCCACTGTCAATTAACCAATCATTACAACCATGAGAGATAGTACCTGTGAGAGCAGAGATTAGAACATACTCTTGTTCACTTGATGAGTCATCATTACTATCATCACTTTCTGCCCTAGCCTTCTTCTTTGGAGGTTCATCATCTTCGACAACATGAGCATGGTACCTTCTTTTGTTACCCTTCTTCTTCTTGCTGGAGTTGTTGTTGTTGTGTTTGCCCCTTTTGTTCTTGGGACATTCTGAAGCAAAGTGACCCTTCTCATTACAAGTGAAACACCTTAGATCTTTCTTGTCTTTGTGAAAATGATGAGAAGATTTTTTCTTGTGATGGGATGGCTCCCTCTTGAACTTGCCCTTCTTAGTGTGAGATGTGAGAGCTTGATCTTCATTTCCCATCTTCTCTTCTCTTGCCACAAGCCTTGCTTTTTCTTGAGAACCTTCCTCCCATAATCTGCTGAAGGAGATTAACTTCTTTCTGGCACAGATCCCCTGGATAAAAGAGTCCCATGACCTAGGTAGGCCATTCAAAGTAGTCATAACAATTTCACCATTCTCCACCATTTCATCTACAGCTTCAAGTTGTTCCTTGATCTGAGAGACCTTGGAGAAATAGGATTGAATGGTTCCTCCATTTGACATCTTGACCCCTTTCAATTGATTTCGCAGGGTCATCTTCCGATTTATGTTCTTTCCTTCAAATAGCTTGGTCAAAGAGTCAAACATAGCCTTAGGTGTCTTCAGAGAAAACACATGGGGTATGAGATGGTCTTTGATAGAATCAACAACGATTCTCTTTGCCTTGACCAAGTTCTTCTTATGCAAAACCTTAGCCTCTTCATCCTCTGGGATAGGGATGTCTTCTTTTATATATGAGTCCAACTCATTCTCTTCCAGGATTAACCCAATCCTATACTTCCAAGCTCGGAAGTTATCAGCCCCTTCAAGCTTATCCTCAAGCTTGGTGTGGTGAGACATCTTAAAGAGTACTTCAAATGGAAATAGAAAAGATTTAGCTCTTACCACTTGAAATGCTGAAAACTGGATCTGGTCCTGGATTAGGGTTTGTTGGAAAACCCCTAAAAATTCAAAATGTGAATTTCAACTTTCTGAAAGGATAGAAAGATGTGCCTTGATGAGCTGATCAGCCTGGTGTATTCAGAATTTGAGATCAACAAAGCTTTACCCTTTAGATTTGCCTTTTTGTCCTCCCGGGTTCACTAGGGAGAGCCTTGAATTAGGGTTTGAGTTTCCCGGAGATCTATCCAGCCAAAAATCTCGATCCAAAGCTCTAAACTTTGATTTTTGCAAGGAGCTTCCAGCTATGTCTTCAGATTTCAGAAATTCCTATTTTTGTGGAAACCCTAATTTTTACGGCCAAATCTGAAAATGTTTAGAATTGAATTATGATTGGACAGATAGATTCTCCTTGATGAGTAGAGTCAATCTACAATACTGCTTTTCCAAAAACTGTGGAGAGAAACCCAATAAACAAGAAACTCAAGTTTTCGTCACTGCAAAATGTCTTCTTCTCAGGTTAGCTCTGATACCATGTTAAATTTTGAGCATTAATTCACAATACTCTTGGATCTTTACTGAGAGAATAACATATACAGTATATCAATGCATAACAATCACAATAAGCATGACAAGCATCACAAGAATCAAAAGCATGAGAGACAAGAGACACAGAGTTTCCGTGGGGAAAACCCTAAGGTGAAAAACCCCACAACTTCCTCAGAGATAGAGAGAGCAATGGCTCAACCAAAGTACAACCAAAATACACTTGAGATAGTCTCCTAGTAGCAGATGATCCTCCTCCTCACTAGTGCACCACTTTCTGAGTGAGAGAAGTGTGACTTTCCAAATGATTCAAATAGAGATCTCCCGATCTCTATTTATACTTGACCTGTTTTCCCAGTTACACTATGGGGCCGACTTGTCTATCTAGATACATCCGCAATATAATATATATTTCAGGGCCGACCCCACACATGGTGGTCTAATAACCCATCGGCAAGTACACACACTTGTGACACTTGTCATTCCACATGACGACACTTCCTTATAGAGGAATAACACATCTCTTATAAGGGTACAATAAATATATATGAAATACATAGATGAAATACATTCTGAAGTTACATATACATCAACAATTTATGGCACTTGTTGCACTTGCGAAGCTAGGGCTTGATATAGCAAAAACGAGTCATCATAGAACTTTTGCTATAAATTCATTTTCGCAAAGTTTCAAGATCTCAAAATATTACAGGTCGAAGATAAGATCCCCATGTACCTTTTCTTCTAAGGAGAGCCTCTAATTCGTTTTAATTTCATATTTATGATCTGTACAATATAGGGTTTCTGCCTCTTCCAGATCTCATTCATAAACAGGTTACCTAGAAAAAAGGTCACAACCTGGACTAGGAAGGTCCAAATGAAATTTTGTAAAAATTGGCAGGTAGGGAACGGACTTTACTTTCACAGGTCCAGTTTTCAGAGGCCGAAATTCAACCAGTGACACGTGGCACTCCGTACAAGTTCGCTCTCTTGTTTTATCCCATAAACAGGTCACGTTGCGACACTTGGCATAACTCTCTATCAGTGAATCCATTTGAGGTAAAACCTATGGGGTTGGAAAGCTAATAGGTCACGCTACCATAAGCAGAAGTTTTAGACCCTATAGATCCGAAATTTCTGAGTTACACCAGAAACAATCAGGTGCATATTTCTGTCAAAACATAATTGGATTTTTAGCACCTTCATTCATGGCCACGAGAATTTAGGGTTTCAGAGAAAGTTGGAATTTTTGTTATCAGAGACCACGAATGGATTCTCCTCATCAAAATCAAAATTTAGAGACCAGGATCAAATTTTTTGGTTGGACAGAAGGCCGGGCTTGATCAATCCCTAGTTCGAGACTTTGATCGGAAAGGTGAAAAATTAGGGCTTCTGCAAAAATGGGAATTTTTGAAATATGTGACCATAGCCGGAAGCTCCTTGGAAAAATCAAAGTTTAGGGGTTTGGATCAAACTATTTGGTTGGGTCAAGCTCCGGGAAACTCAAACCCTAATTCAGGGTCCTCCCTAGTGAATCCGAAAGATTGAAAAGCAAATTTGAGGGGTGAAACTTTGCATTTTTCAAATTCTGAGTATACCAGGTTGATCAGATCATTAAGGCGCATCTGCCTATCCTTTCAGAAGTTTGAAATTCAAAGTTTGAATTTTTAGGGTTCCCTGACAAACCCTAATCCAGCTCCAGATCCAGTTTCTACAAATCAAGTCGATTGGGTTAATCCTAGAAGAGAATGGATTCGTCACCTACATAAGTGAGGAAGTTCCAGTTTCAGAGGGAGATGAGGCTAAGGCCTTACATAAGAAGATTACAAGCAAACTTGACAGGTCTGACTTACGGGTATGTTTCGAAATATGTTCATGATTAATTTTATGATATGTTTGTCTTCATTAAGATTAGTAAAATCTTCATTAATTTTAGACTTGTCGTATCACCTTAATAAAAATATGAATGCATGATAGAAGATATTCATTGATTAGGGTTTTGACACTTATGATTGTACTAATGCATTGTGGTGTTGTATGAGGTTGATGTTATCCACTAACATGAAAGGTACATCACGAAAGACAAATCATGTTCTAGTTCAAGAACATATGACCATGGTGACATGAAGACAAAGATTCATCCATTGTCATGGATCACATAGAAGATCTACTTACGAGAAATGTATAACTTGGTTCTATAATGGTTAACTTATGAGATATGCAGGTCACTAGCACAAGTCATTTAAGAGAATAAGAAGACATCATGTGGGTATGTTAGACATAACCAGCTAACATATTAATCCAGGTATGTTTTTCCTATATCAAGTTAGAATCCTACCTTGTGTTAGGATCTCTTATATAAGTATACATGGCATGATTGATAATGATTATTCATTGAAGTTAGTAATCATCGGTTTAGGCATATTATGCTTCTTACTTTGATTGATGATATGACTAAAACAGAAAATTCCTATGGTCAAATAGGAATATGCATGAGTAAAATAATTGTGATGAAATGACCTTGATCATACATGTTTAAGATTACTTAGAATCATAATGTTTTTTTATGCTAATATATGTATGTATGAGACCTCGAGGATAACACAATGATGATACTAGTAAGTATGCATAGTGATCAAGGATGGATATAAGTTCAAGGATAGGTAATCTAGGAAGGAAAGATCAAGAGGGAGCACACTCCAGTAGTTCCTACAAGGAAACAAAGATTGAGAGGGAGTCCACCCATCAAACAAACAAAGATAAGTATTTGAATTGTCATTTCATGTATATTTGATTGTTTAAATAATAATGTTCAATGATGTCTATACTTATGTTCCTAGACTTAGGTTGTGTATTATGCATATTAGAATAATTGCATTAATGAATAGTATACTACTAATACGCATGTAATGGGTAAGTGGCCTATGGCACTATACAACATTCCATTGCTACTTATATAGAATGAAACCTCTTTGCTCACATGTTGGGAGTTGTGCACATTCTTAACAATGTTTTGGTAGAGATTGGAAGGAATCTAGAAAGTTACGGGATATGGATAAATGTTGTATTGAAGCATTGGCTAAAATAATTGCATGACTGTATGACATATTTCTTTATGTGTAAGAATTTCTTCTGAAAAATATGAGATGTTTCTAATCATGCAATTTAACTTGCTTTGTAGGAAAGATTGTATACCATCACCTACAAAAGAAGGACTACAACATTTGTTCCAGCAACAAAGCTATCTATTGAAGATATTGAAGTTCCCAGGATCTGGGATGAAGTAATGGAAGAATACCATGATCCATCGATCATGAAGAAAGATGTTTGGGATGTGGTCCCAAAACCAGATGGGAAGTCTGTTGTGACTTCCAAATATCAAGCATGATGCCGATGGCAGCATAGAGAAATACAAAGCGAGATTTTTAGCTCGTGGCTTCTCCCAGAAAAAGGGAATAGACTATGAAGAGACTTTTTCTCCTATAGCCAGATACACTTCCATCAGACCAGTACTTTCTCTAGCTGCAGTGATGAAATGAAGGATACACCAGATGGATGTCAAGACAACTTTCTTGAATGGTGTAGTCGAGGAGGAAGTGTATGTGGAGCAGCCACTTGGTTTTGAGACACATGATAGAGAGTCATATGTGTGCAAGTTGAAGAAAGCCTTGTATGGCTTGAAGCAAGATCCTAGGACTTGGTATGGTGTAGGATAGACAACTTTCTATCCAGTATGGGATTTACCAAGAGTAAAGCAGATTCCAACCTTTACTACAAGGTTGAGGAAGGAAATCCAGTGATACTACTCTTGTATATGGATGACCTATTTGTTACATGTGATGATAGATTGTTTGTCGACACGAAGAGGAAGCTTGCTGCCGAGTTCGAGATGAAGGACTTGGGGATGATGCATTATTTCCTAGGAATGGAGGTGTGGCAGAGTGCAGATGGAATCTTCCTTGGACAAGGAAAGTATGCGGTAGAGATCCTGAAGAGGTTCAGGATGATGGACTGCGAGGCCATGGCCACACCTATGGCATCGAACCTGAAGCTGTTGTGTGATGCTTCATATGATCCGGTTGATGTCACGGTGTATCGTTAGATGATTGGGTCCTTGATGTACCTAACAAACACGAGACCGGATATCTGATTTGCGGTGAACACCTTGAGCCAGTACTTGACAGATCCAAGACATGTTCACTTGGTTGCTGTAAAGCATATTCTGAGGTACCTGAAGGGTACAAATGATTATGGGCTCAAGTATGTTGTGAATCAAAAATTTAACCTACGGGGTTATGTTGATTCGGACTAGGCAGGCAATGTTGCAGATAGGAAGAGCACTTCTGGGTGCTGCTTCAGTATGGGATCAAATGTGATCTCTTGGTCTAGTAGGAAGTAGTCCCGCGTAGCACCGAGAACAACTGAAGCAGAGTATGTTGCAGCTTGTTCGGCTAGTTGTAAGGAAGTATGGCTTCAGAAGCTACTATCTGAGTTATTTGATCTCCCGTTGGAGGCTACTGGTATATTTTGTGACAACTAGAGTTGTGTAAAGCTGTCTGAGAACCCATTGTTCCATGAAAGGTCGAAGCACATTGAGATCAAATATCACGATATCAGGGATATGGTGCAGAGAGGAGTAGTGAAGCTCCTGTATGTTGCAACGGATGGGCAGGTTGCGGATGTGTTAACGAAACCACTAGCCAAAGTGAAGTTTGTGTACTTCAGAGGGATGCTTGGTGTTCTCCAGATTGACGACACTTCGTTGAAGAAGTGATGGAAACATTTGCAGGAGCCATTGCGAGCATGGTGAGAGGAGGATCCTTCCCATGGCTGTGGATGTAAGCACTGGATGATGAGCATCAGGATGATGCTCCAGTTACTGCTCTGTATGCATCATGTTGGATGCTTGTTATCATCAGTTGGATCATGTATATGTATATGCATCATGTTGGATGCTTGAGATGATCAGTTGGATTAGGTATTTGTATATGTATCAGGTGGATACATTGTATGATCAGTGGATCATGTATTTATGTATGCATCAGGTGGATGCATTGTGTGATCAGGATGATCATGGATGATGAGCTTCAGGATGTTGCTCTAGATGATATGCATCAGGATGATGCTATGATGATGATCAGGATGATCATGTGTGATGAGTATCAGGACGATGCTCTGGACGACATGCATCAGGACGATGCAGTGACAATGATCAAGATGATCATGTGTGATTAGTATTAGGACGATGCTCTGGATGACATGCATCAGGACGATGCAGTGATGATGATCAGGATGATCATGTGTGATGAGTATCAGGACGATGCTTTGGATGAAATGCATCAGAACGATGTAGTGACGATGATCATTATGATCATGTGATGATGACATGCATCAAGACGATGCAGTGATGATGATCAGGATGATCATGTACATCAGGATGATGTATGGTGAGTATCAGGATGATGCTCTATGGCCGTGGATAGGTTGTGCTTGAGAGGACTTGTAAGACCTGGGAGATCTGAGAGGTTGGGCTGTGTGCCCGTAATAAGTCCTGGGATGCTCTTTCGAAGGCTTGTCCTGTGACCATATGCAAGACCTGGGAGATCCGATAGGTTGGGCTGTGTGCCCGTAATAAGTCCTGGGATGCTCTTTCGAGGGTTTGTGGTGGTGACTACATGAAAGATCTGGGAGATCCGATAGGTTGGGCTGTGTGCCCGTAATAAGCCCTGGGATGCTCTTTCAAGGGTTTGTGGTGGTGATCACATGTAAGATCTAGGAGATCCGATAGGTTGGGATGTGTGCCTGTAATAAGTCCTGGGATGCTCTTTCGAGGGTTTGTGATGAGGATCACATGTAAGACCTGGAAGATTTGATAGGTTGGGTTGTGTGCCCATAATAAGTCCTGGGGTGCTCTTTCGAGGGTTTGTGATGAGAGTCACATATAAGACCTGGGAGATCCGATAGGTTGGGCTGTGTGCCCGTAATCAGTCCTGGGATGCTCTTACGAGGGTTAGTGATGCACATAATAAGTCCTGAGGATTCCACAGTATGGCCAGTGATGATGAAGACCTATAGGTGGTGGGCCTACATCCAGCATGAAAAAGAGTTGGCTCTGTAGAACTTCCTATGATGAGTAGATTGGAGATTGATTGAGATAGCAGTAGTAGTGATGATGATGATGATCCAGTGACGATGATCCGGAGAAGAATACTTGTGCTAGACGATCTGTGTCGAGAAATACCTTCCTAGTTACGAGGGAGTGTTGATGTATTTGTAACTTCGAAATGTATTTCATATATGTATATTGTATTCCTATAGAGATGTTATTATTCCTCTATACAGAAGTGTCGTCATTTATATTGTAAGTGTCGTAACTTATACATGATGGGTTATTAGACCACCTTGTTAGGGTCGGCCCTGTATAAGTCATGTGGGTTAAAGGGTTATTAGACCACCCTATTGGGGGTCGACCCTGTCAGCATTATGTTATGTGGTTAAGTTAAGGCCGACCTAGTAAAGGTTATTAGGCAAGTCAAGTCAAGTATAAATAGAGTGCGGGAGGCACTCTATTTGATTATTTCACTTCTCACTCATACACTCATTGGAGAGTGGCGCACTATTGGAGGAGGAGAAGCTGCTACTAGGAGTATATCTCTCATGCTTGGGTTTTGTATCATGGCTCTATCTATCTCTGAGGAAGTTGCGGGGTTTTTCACCTTCTTGGTTTTCCCAAGTGAAACTCTATGTCTCTTATGTGCTTGCATTCTTGTGTCCATGATTGATATGCTGTAGATATGCTATACATGTTGTTCTATCAGTTAATATTCTAGATCAGATTGAAGTAAATTCTGAAAAAATAACATATCCCATCATTCAGTTATGTACTTTGCATGCACCTGCATGTTGCCCAGTCACCAGTTTGATGTCTCCAGCACCTAGTCCCTAGTCTTCCAGCACTCGGGAGCTACTTTCCACTCAGATTTAGCCCTCCTAGTCAAGGAGGCACCCACTTCTCACCTTCCACTGTAGAAGGGCACCTTTTCTCACCTACCAGTCCATTTCACTTCAGTTAGTTAGTTTATTTCCTTGATTTGAGGCTAGATTGACTCCTAACTATTGTTTTCACTCCGATTGACCTCCGATGAGACTTGACTACCTATTCTAAGTGCAGTTAACTGATCATGCGCCCTCCACTGAGCCTCCATCCCTACATTAGTGCCACATACCATCAGTTACAATTATTACACTCAGTTAGACTCAACTAGACTCAGTTTGACACCTGTCTGACAGTGACTTGTGCATTGATGACCACCACTGATTGATAATGATGAATCCTAGTTGGAGCCAAGCTACACCATGTAGTATATTCAAATGACATCCTTGACTAATTCGAATTTCTCATTCATTATGGAAGTATTGTGTTATATTTCCACTATTCTGAGTTATAGAGCACTGATGCATCTCTTTTGCACAGTTTTTACTCCAATTTGTTTTAAATCATTGTGATTGATTTACTTGTTCAATAGATCTGTTGTGACTAATTTTACAAGTTATCTCTGGCATTTGTAGGGACAAGGGATCAATTGTGACTGAGAGTAATTATAGTATTAGGTTTATATTTGTTTGTGATTCTTTGTATAGACATATATATAATCCTTTGGGCACATTCAGACATTCCTCTTCGATAAATTTTTGGTAGACAGAGGCGATTATTTTTTGTAAGTTCTAATACATTTTTCATGAGAATGAGCAACGAACCAACTTTCTATTGAATTTCATTTTTTCTATCCATGAGTACCTAGTTTTAATTCGCTCTTGTGTTGCTATGAGGAAGGCCCCCCCTCATCATGATCACACGAGTTTTCATTTAATTAAAATATCTAGTAAATTAGATGTGTGAAGTTGTTCATAATTTGATTTCATTCAATTTATGGTTATGGTTCCTGTACTGTAGACTAGTAAATCTTTAATTTAATCATAATTTGATTTAATTACAATTTCTGGTTATAATTCATGTAGCATAGACCAGTAAATCTTGAATTGAATCGTAATTTGATTTCATTACAATTTCTAGTTATAATTCCTATAACGTAGACTAGTAAATCTTGAAGTTAATCGTAATTTCATTTCATTACAATTTCTGGTTATGATTCATGTAAGTAGACTAGTAATTCTTGTAGCACTACTTATTTACTCATGTATTTTTCTTTTGTAGAACTATTTTCCCGTGCATTCAGTTTTATAGTGAGATCGAAATTGCTTACTTTCATAGATCTGATCCATCAAAACTAGAATCAGATACTTACATAGGATTATATTGCTTTAAGAATCAATTATTTTTGCATTCTAGAATAGTGTTTTGATTTCCATTTAATTAGTCAAGTTATTTGTTTCATAGAACAATTAATTTGGTAATTTATTTCATAGTCAAGTTTAAATTAATAGGTGTTCATTTCATATAGCTAGAATTAGAGCATGTAGTTACCACTTAGAGTACTTTTTCCTTCCCTATTCGGATATGCTTTCGCACTTCATTTTGATTAAACATCACCTTATTCCCACAGTAGATTATATCCTCTTGAAGTTGCACATACAGTGGCAGCACCTCTTGAGTTTGTACGGTCCCAGATTGACAAAATAAAGTAAGAATCTTGTTTTGAGAGATTTGAATTCGCTATCACACAAGAGACCCACCAATACTCAAATGGAAGGAGTCTTAAGGCCTTTTAGTGTGTTCTTCAACTGAGATATACAGGTATGTGTTATGTAATAAGAGTAAAGTGAAAATTTGCAATCAACTTTGGGAGAATTATAAAGCAATGAGATATGAACATTAATGTTTTATTACTCCTCCGAATTAATCTATAAGTGTGGATGACGTTTCCAAAATACAACTATTAATACAAGCTTTGAATGTTGCAAGGGACGTATTTCAAACCTTTCACTTCTTTCTAATTTACCAAGATAACTTATGAGTGCAAGGGAAAGAGCATACTTGAAGTAAGAGGATTCATTAGTCTCTTGTTTGTGTGTAAAAGTGAGCTAATCTAAGTTTTCTTTGAAATAAGAAATATGAAAAAAACATTGTGTGAAACTAATGTATGTTACCTCAATTTCCTAGACTAATCGTTTCTATGAAAAGCAATATGTGATGATATAAACTACTTCTAGTGAGGGATATGAGATTTGTCAACCTCAAATCCTTTTCATAATAGTTGTAGTAGATGAATTTTTACTTCCAATTTAAGCTATGTGATTTCAATACTAGAGAAGTAAAAAATATTATGAGCAATTAATTAATTCTTTAGCATGCATGAGTAGTCACTGGGATTGTAATTTTGAGTGAAACTAAGCTAGAAAACAAAAAAGTGAATAGCCACATGAGTATTTGAAACACAATCGAGTAGTCGCATGGGTATCAAGTTACAAAATTCATGCGCGTTTACCATGCATGTAAATGATTGGAAACTTGCACTGGTTGCACAACTGTCAAAGAGAAAATTGTGTAGCTTTATGTGAAATAGATGCTGAGAAGCATGCCATCAGGTAAAAAATTTGATAGAAATGGGTCTTGAGCCTACAAACCTTGTTATTTAGGGAAAATAATAGCATGAGTATGATCCTGCAAGGCACCCTAAATAAGTTACCAAGTAAATGACAACCTATAGATAAGAAAATAACTAAAAAGTGGTGGATTTAGCAAAATACTTTCGAGGGAAAATCCAACAAGATTGAGCAATATTTTCATTATCCTTTCAGGTTGTAACAAAGTAAAAATTGTAAGTGATGATTAATAGACCATACACTAACAAGATAAAGTGAAATTCAATAAACAAGAATGGAATAAAAGATTGACAACTGATAGTAACATAAAAACAAAGAGAATGAATTAGCTTCAACCATATAGTATTTCTCTAATGGAAAATATTGCATACAAATGGTGTCACCTAGAAGAATTCATATTCAATGCTAGCCAACAATATCCCTTGGGGAATATTCCTTATGAACTCTCTCAAATTTCTCGCTAACTAACTTGGAATCATGAGGAGAAACCCTCGCTTCTTGAGGAAGAAGTCAAGGGAGATTTGAATGCTAAGTAATGATAAGAAGGAGGCTGAAATATGATCTCTCAAACCAATTATTTGTGGCATAATGTTGATCTAAATTTATGTTATTTGAATTCATTTTAATTGGTACCTTTTATAGGACAAATGGAGGTATTGAAGAATCTAACTTTTAATGTGAATGATCCATCTCCTAAAGTGGTTCTTCAAGTACAAGAAGGGGGACATTGAATATTGCCATGCATTTGAAGTGGCCGATTCATATTCTTGGACACAAAAAATGTTTTGTGAGCCTTGAATGCACCAAAGAGAATTGGTGGTCCCTTCATTGTTACAAATTTGCAAGTTTCAAGACAATAGTCACATAGACTTGTGAGGGTTTAGAAAAAATTATCCAAAATGGTTGACTTTAGCATTATAAGGTCCATTTATCATTTTTAATTTGATGAGTACAATTCCAATGATATGCATCATATATGTTGATGATGTCTTTATGCAATAACAAGAAAAATGTCACATGTGTGAAATTTGGATGATAACACCAAGCATTACTTGTGAATCCAAGGAATACCCCATGATCCATACTACTATGATTTTGATCATTGAGTTTCACCAGGTCAATATCAAATATAAATAATTACATATGAATCCCTAAATAGATCCATCGAATTGTGGAAATATACCTTGCTACTCGAAAAAAAAGGTTTAGAGCTATGACTTATCTGCACTATCTTTTAATGCATATTACTTAATATACATATTTCAATGGAAACAATTACTAAATTTTGATTTATCTAGAGTTATCCATATAGAATTTGAGAAGAAGTTAACCAAGACTGTCGTGCCATGGATTTTTCAATAATTTTACATACTGAAACAAATTGAAGTAAAGGAAAAATTAGGTAGTGTGGGACACAAGTAACTAGGAAAATCCCAGGGATAAAACTTGTACAAATAAATTTCTGCAATAATTGACATAAGAAGTGGACTAGATATGGAATTCTTCCTCATGTAATGAAATTCCATCTCCTTGGACATGGGATGAAACTTGAATCCCAAAGATAATTTGATGACACCAACCAAAAAAACCCATTCCAAAGCATTCCCTTAAAGAACCAAGAACTTGCTCAAATCATATTAATTTAATCTTATTGGCAATGATTATATCTTATGAGTTGATCATCTCAGCTACTAAAGACACCTAATCCATGATGCAATATCATTTATCAATGAACAACATTCATACATTTCGTCCAATGCTCTGTAGACAAACCTGGTACCCAAGGGTTTCAAGTTTCTAATAAAAAATTGGCCAAGGGATTTATTCCCAAAAGATAAAGTGATTATGAAATTCCATCAATCCTCGTCTCTTAAAATATGGTAGATCGCTTATAGGTCTTCCTTATATTGCAGGCACACATGACTTGGAGCAAGTGGAAGAGAACCAATGGAGAACTATGCTCTACCACTTTCTCAAATTCTAGTGCAAGTTATGGAATTCAATAAGCTATTAGAAAATAGGATTGCAGAGCAATAAAATAAAATAAGTACATAAATAAAACATATAAGAGAATAATACAAGAGAGACACCGATCTATGTAGTTAACTCGATATGGGATACATCCATTGAGAATTAGCTAGTATTTTCTTTTATTATGTATAGAGAAATCAAGGGATACAACCCACAATGCATCCACTGCAACCTACTCTTCACTCTCTCATGGCTTCTCTCAAACACACTATTCTCAATCATAACATAATGTTGTTTTTAAAAGAGGGTTTCCTTTTAGGGAAAAAATACAAAATCATAACTCTACCTTCGAATATGTGACCTAATGATGAATGATCCAAATTGACTATGAAATTACAACATTTTAGAGGGAATTGTTTCCAAAAATTTCTATTTAGAGGTGTTTCCACCGAACCCAAGCTGGGGGGGCATCTAAAAGGTGTTTATTTCATCATCCCATCAATGAAAATAGTGGGGTAGGAAATCCCCCATAACCCCTCCTTCAAGTACTAGGATCCAAACATTACTAACATGTCCCTCTAAGTTAGGAAGATAATTAGGCTCCCCAAGCAACAATCTCCCACTTGGATACTGATCACATCAAGTCCTCTACTATTGAATCTACTGGACTATGGTAAACTTTGGACCTGACAAGTCTCTCATATTAACTTCCATTCTTGAAGGGAAACTGAATATGAGAAAGAACTCAGTTTCTCTTTGGTTACTACCTTTATTAACATGTATAGAGGATTCTAGCTAGTATGTATATTTCTCAGCTTCAATTGTCCATCTTCCAAAACGGATGATATAAAATTTCACGTAATTTGTATATGTTTACTCTTAGAATCGAATTATTAGTTCTTTGCAAGATGAATGACACTCTAGATATCATTGTACAACTTTATATTATCCTATTTATTTCCTAATTCCTCCATGAACCTCTATAGATAAATCATCTATTTACTAGCCTTTATAAAAAGAACATACTTTTCTTCCATTGTTGAAAGTGTAACAACCTTCTATAGTTTCAAAATCCAACTTACTATTTTTTCACCTATAGTAAAAACATACCTATGTTGTTCCTCCTTATATCTTTATCAACTACCATATCCAAATCAACATATACCTATATAAAAATGTTTGAACCTACAAAATATAATGCATGAGTAGTAGTACCTCTCAAATAGATAAGAATCCACTTTACTACCTCCCAATGCTCTTTACCTAGATTATTCATATACCCACTCACAACTCCCACGACATGTGCATATATGGTCTTGTGCACACCAATTCATACATCAAGATACCGACTATTGATGAATAACGGACCTTGTACATGTATTCTATATGCTCATGTGTCATGGGAAACATCTCCTTAGTTATTCTAAAATGGCTTTCCAAAGGTGTACTAAGTGGTTTTGCATCGTCCATTCTAAATCTCTCTGACACCTTGTCTATTACACACTTTGAGACAATTTCAATTTTCCAATTTTAGACCCTAAAAAAAGCATGTCATCTACATACAATAACAATATAATATATATTATACTATCTAGCCTCTTAAAATAAATACTGTGGTCAGAATGAAATCTAGTATAACCTTATGTTGTCATAAACCTATCAAATTTTATATACCACTACCTTGGAGCTTGGTTTAGGCCATAAAATCTCTTTTTCAACCTGCATAATAAATTCTAGTATATCCTTTTTCTATCATAAACCGATCAAATTTTAAATACCACTACCTTAGAGATTCCTTTAGGCCATACAATCTCTTTTTCAACCCGCATACTAAATTATCCTTCCCTTTGACCTCATACCCCTATGGCTATTACATACAAATATCCTCCTCAAAATCCCCATGGAGAAATGTTGTTTTTACATCTAATTTCTCAAGATGAAAATATTCTACTTCCACTACACTTAAAATAGTCCTAATTGAAGTCATTTGAACAACAACATAAAATGTTTCATCAAAATATATACCTGTATTATGTCCAAACCCCTTTACAACAAGTTTGGTCTTGTATAGATTTTTTCTTCCATCTTCTTCATTCAACCTATAAACCCATTAATTATGCAATTCTCTTTTACCTGCAAGTAACTGGACCAAGTACCAAGTATGGTTACTTACCAAGGATTCCATCTCATCTTCCATGCCTTGCCCCCAATTCTTTCTAGTTTCTACCTGCATTTCCTTTTCATAACTTTCGAGTTCACCATAATCAATCAACAATAAATAATAAAATGAAGGAGAGTATCGTTTAGGGGTATACTTAACTTGGTAGATATTCTAACAATACTTGCAGGAGTTTGAGGTATTTGTTGTTATTGTTGTTGTACTTTTTTATTTTTATTTTTTGGCACTTTTGGAATTTCATGTTCTTTGATTGCATCAAGGATTGTGTATTCCGTGTTTTCCTTCTCATGTTTCTTTCCATGCAACTAATCCTTGTACATGGAATTTTCATTGAATACGACATCCATACTCCTAATGATTTTGTGATTTTCATAATCCTATAAACAATAACCAAAACCATTAACTTTGTATCCAATAAAGGTGCACTTCTTTAAATTTTCATCAAGATTTTCTCTATTTTATTTATCAATATGGACAAATTCTTCACATCCAAAATTCGTTAGAAATGATTAATTTACATTTTTTCCTATCCATTCCACCTCTGGAATGTCCCCATCTAATGATATTGAAGGCCCTATCTTTATTAAGTAAATAGGAGTACCTACATCATCTACCCAAAAATTTAAGGGAAACCTTGCATGCAATCTCATGCTCCTTACACAATCCACGATTGCCCGATTAATCCTTCTTGAAACACCATTTTCTTTTGGTGTTCCTGGAACTGTCTTCTCCCAACAAATCCCTTGGTATAAATAGTAACTATCTAACTCCTTGCTGCAATATTCACCTCCATTATCTGATCTAAAATACTTCAACCTTTTTCATGTATCATTCTCAACCAAAGATTTTAATTTCTTAAGAGTATCAAAAACATCAATTTTTTGTTGAATACAATAAACCCAAGTATTTCTAGTTGCATAATCAATAAAAGTAACATAATAATGATATCCACCAAGAGATTAATCGATGATACCTGATTCGGTCCCCATAAATATGTATGCATAAGCACTAATGTTTTAGTCTTCTTTTTATTCCCAACTCTAAGAAGGCTAGTTCTCTTATGTTTTCCATAAACAAAACTCTCACAAAAATCCAAATCAACCAACTTCAAATCTACTAGTAACTTCCTCGAATGAAGAATCTAAATACCCTTCTCACTCATGTGTTGAATCCCATGATGGTACAATGTTGTATCCACTCATGTAGAATCTAAAGAGATAGAAGAGTTAGCATTACCAGTACATAAATACAATGTATCTAGATTCTCTTCTTTTGCTATTACCAATAGTCCTTTAGTGAATTTCCACACTTTTTATTGAAATGTAGATATACAACCTTTACTTCCCAACCTCCCTATTTAAAATTAGATTTATTTTCAAAGAAAGAATGTTCCTTACCTCTTTTTGTTGGAATATTCACACCATCATTTTTATATTTTGCATGCTTGCATGCAAATCTGCATGTTGCATGCATCCAGTCATCATGTTGGTAGTCCTCCCAGTACCTAGAGCTCACTTTCAGCTCCCCAGAGCCTTTCTTCAGCCCCCAGTTGGCCTCCTACCTACCTGATGCACCCTATTTGAATCCTTTGCATGGATAGTGCGTCTTTGATCACCTACCACCAATTATCTCTCAGTTAGAGCGCCTTATCTCACCTACCAAGAGTTATCATTCAGTTAGTGCATTGATTGAGCAGTTCTTCCACTGATTGCTCATGTTGATTGCCTATAGCTTCTAGTGCTGAGTGCCACTTTACCATTTGATAGCCTCATGTGCCCTCCTTGGAGTCTCCATCCCCTGATTTATGCCTAGATGGTTATGTTAGATTCAGTTAGACTCACTTGACTGACTACTACCATTTATGACTGCTACTATTGACTGGATGATGTGTCCATTGTACTCCAAGCTATAATTTGAGCATGATTCAAATGACCTCCTTGGTTAATTCGAATTCTCTTGGACAATTATTGCATTGTATTTTCATTATTCACAGTGCCAGCTCACAACTTATGTATGATACTGCTATTCTACATTTTTTGTGTTCATAAGTGATTATTGAGTGCATTCTTCTCTTCTTCTTTGCAACATTCTTGAGGGTTTGTGTGAGGCTTGTTACAGTTTCTAGATCCTACTGCAGAGCATCACATGGTATCCGAGCAGTCAACAAATATTCGAATGGTAGCCATTGCAACAGTTGCAACATTTCTTTGATGAGCTATCTTTCCTTGAGCACCAAAAGCCTCTGAGTTTCCACATCAAATCCTTGTGCTATTACCTTGAATTCACTGGAGCAATCCAGTGAGGTCTAGCCAGGTGTGAAGGACTTAGTCTATGTGCTCAAGATTCGTAAGGTAGTGTTCATTCGAAGTGTAGAAAATCTCCACCAACAAAAAATATTCTTGTTTTGCAGGTTTATTCACCCATTCGAATTATTCTTGAATTCGACATTCACTGCTCAGATGGATCTAAGGCTCACTTCTTCCAACTATTTCGAATGGAAATCCAATATGGCTCTCTTCACGAGATCCAAGAGCTTCACCAGGATACTAAATGGAACGATGGTAGAACCACTTAGTGCAGTAGATAAATCCAAGTACTTGGATAGGCTTGATAAAGCAATATGATTACTTCTTCTCTCAATTTTTGAAGATCTACACTTCCATGTCATCGATCTAACATCTCCAATGAAGGTTTGGGACAAGCTCGAATCCCTCTTTGGATAGAAAGATGATTTGAAAGGTCATAAATTGGATAATCCACTCATCTCCTTGAGTCCTGAAAGCTTCGAATCCATCAATGCCTTTTTAACCAAGTTCAAAAGCTTAATTTCTCAGTTGAAGGGTTATGAGATAGCGAAAGAAGACAAACAACTGGTTCTTTCCATTCTCTCCAAATTGGGGCCAAACTTCTCATTTTTTGTCTTCACATTTCAGTCAGCTAAGATGTCCATTCCAAAATGGAAGTTTCCTTCACTTGATGACTTCATCCAATCTCTCAGACAAGAGGAGGATAAGTTAATCTCCATGGGAATGATCAAATCGAAAGTGCATTCGGCCCTTACTATTGTTGAGGCCAAGAGAGCGAATGCAAGAGGCAAGAAAAATATTTTTGAAAAGAGAGCGAATGATACAAATCCAAAAGATGTTCCATATCAGTCAAATGGGGCTTCGAACCCAAATAAGAACAAGCAATCTCAGAAAGAGAGATCCAAGTGCACATATTGTCATCATGGATTCCATCCTGAGAGTGCTTGTATGAGGAAAACTATAGACTTGATGGCTCAGTTACTTGAGAAGAACAATCTTCTTGTACCTACATGTGTGTTGTGGGGAAAATGCACCTATAGTTCAGGGGAGAAACTACCAACTTACGGTGATAAAGATAGACTTACAAGCATTCCGCAAGTACAACAAATAAATGAAAAGATTAGGGTTTAGAGATGTAGGCACCTTATTCTGAAGGTTGATCCTAGCTTTGCCTCCTTCGCTCTTCAATGCTTATCCAGTGTCACAATGCCCAGACCTGCAAAACAACTTGATACCTTTCTCAAATACATTTGACTACATATATAAGATTGATATCCATAATAGAAGAAGACAACAAACTACAAGCAAACTGTAATCACATCAGAGACATACAAGAATAGGTCATATTTGGAAAGAGAAGAACGTTTGATCTTTATTAATGAATGAAAGCAAGTACATACAGTTATACCTTCTTTCAATCTTGGCACTTCACGAAACATAGATTCAAGATCTCCTGCTTCTGTTCTCCAAGGATCCCAACCTCTAAGCAATTGTACTAGGGTTTACCAAAACTGAAGCACAAGAGAGGGGGATGAGGGTCTCCATTCCTCCAGCATAACTTTGTAATTGGGTTTGGTTCTTTCACATGACCCTTCTACCCTCCTTATATAGTCAATGAGGAAGAGGAAAAGAAGTTATAACCGCTCAAGAGGTTTCCCAACCAACTTAACTTACTCGAATTTCGAGATTTTGACCAAAACAGGGGTGTACGCTACTCTACAATAGACAAAGTCGCATACACATGTAATTGAGCGCTACTATTGCACAGTGGAGTTGGGTACACACGCTACTATCATGCCTGTGTACCAGCGCTCATATTCAAAAATGGCCAAAAATAGGCTTTTCTGCTCATTTTCAGGAGATGGTTTGGTCTGGAAAAATGTTCCTAAGGGTCATATACATCAAATGGGTCAAGAATGAGGTAATTTCAACCATTTTTAGTGTCCCAAATGACTCCTCCATCCACAAATGTCCTGTTGTGTGACTGAACTTGATCTCAAGAAGTGTCATAATGCGACCAAGGGAAGCAAGTGTTGTCACGGATAGAGAGGTGTCATTTCAAGCTATAACAGATGCCCCCTAATGTATGAGGTCAAAGGGAGTGCGGGAAACGATGGCTGAAATACATTATAAATAACAAAGAGTTGAATCATGGAGGAACGGAGAAACCAAGAATCATAGGCTCAAATGAATTACCTGAAAGCAAAGGCAATGTCAGACAAACTTATCCTTGGGGTAACTGTCCATGTTCAAATGGTGGAACATGACCTCCAAGAGGATACAATAATGATCCAAAATACTGATGCATATATCATGGCCAATAGAATACAAGCGTGGATCCATGAGGAACATAAGTGTAAACATAGCCACATAAATACAAGGTGGATCTATGTCAAAACTGGAGAACATAGCCATAAAGAACAAGCTGGATCTATGTCTCATCAAGAGCCAAAAAGAGTGTGGCTCAGTCTTGCGCAACTTGGGTGATAACATAAATGAGATGATGCTTTCGAGGATCCCAAGGTCTTCATCCAAAAACAACCCAAGGTACAAACCTATCCATGCGAATAAATGAGTTGATGTCGAACATGGGAGGTATCGTTTGATTACCAGTCATTGATGTATACCGTTAACAAACACGAGGGTGTCCACCAATAATGAAAATGGAACCCAAGGTACCTAGTACATTCAAACAAGTGCGAATAAGTGGTCTTGCCGTCGAACACTTGAAGAATCCATCGGATAGGAGACATTGATGTATTCCCATCTATCCAATAGCGAGGGAAATTGCCACTAATGACTGCAATCCCCAAGGTACTAACCGAAACTCTAAACTTCATTCCTAGAGTACAATGAGTTGAAGTCGATGGGAAGAAGTCCATTGGAAGGGAGGCCTTAATGCATCCTCCATCATCCAACACGAGGGACACTCAACAGGTATGAGCTGATTTGGAGTAGGATTGAAGACATGATGAAACATACTGACACCAAGGAATGGCCGACACATGAGGTCAAGGCAACTACAGAATGGATGACACAGGTTATATCCTTGAACAGTGAGCACGGCACAAGAGTGACTTAGGTAGCTTTTAACACAAAGAGACCACGATACAAATCTGCAATGTAGGAGACATTAACAGATTCTCCAAATGATTGGAAGACTAACCAAACGGAGGAGTAGGAACTCTGGGATCAGGTTTACCCTAAGGCCAATGCTAGAACCCAACTTGTTTGATAGATTCAAAACAGGTGCTTTGTTCAAGGAGATAGTTGACTTGCTGCCATCATATTGAAAGATGTTTTAACATTCTTCCCTTCCCTTTCCTTTTTCATTTTTTAATGATCTTGACAAAGAACTAAAGCATGGTCGACGTTATTTTCATATTTAAGGAGTCTGAAAAACCTAGAAGAAAACTCCATACACCTATCCGTGGATTTTATATCGAGCCCGGATTGGTCTATGCTCAGCGGTGTTTTCTTGCTTATAGAGTTGAAAAACTTAAACAGTCCTCTATACACCTATCCGTGGATTTTATATCGAGCCCAGATTGGTATGTACTTTCTTGGTGTTTTCACATTTTGAGAGTCTGAAAACCCTAAAGATGACTCCAAAATTCCTTTTTCATAAAGTTAGTCTCCTTCCCCGAAAAGGTGTAAAATGATGGAAGAAGAACTCTTCTAGCGCATACAAGAGTATACCTAGAGTATACCTTTTCTATAAATTATCCACCAAGGCCCGGAAAAGGGGTAATTCTATACCTAAGTGGATGTCGGTTCAGTTATTTTAACGAGCCCGAAAAGACAACTATGCTCGGAAAACTTTTCCTATTTAAGGAGTCTGAAAAGGGCTTAAAAGAACTCCATAGGGATTTTTTCTGTAAAGGTTTAACAAGTCCGGAAAAGTAAACTCATGACCTCCTTACTGTTTTTAATGAGCTCAAAGGAGATATAGAAAATGCTCATAACTTCCTTACTATTTTTAACGAGCTCGAAGTGAAGATGAAATAAATGATCATAGCCTCCTTACTATTCTTAACGAGCTCGAAGGAAAGGTGGAAGAAATGCTCGTAACCTACTTACTGTTTTTAACGAGCTCAAAGTAAAAGAAGAATGCTCGAAACCTACTTACTGTTTTTAACGAGCTCGAAGTAAAGGTAGAAGAATGCTCGAAACCTACTTACTGTTTTTAACAAGCTCGAAGTAAAAGAAGAATGCTCGAAATGGGAGGAGACGAGTGTCAGGGACATGCAAAACTAGCTCCAAGCGCATGGAACAAAGCTATGCCTAATGCAAGGAACATGAGCAAGATAAGTACACTCAGGGTGTGTCTCCTCCAGGTAAAAGGTGTCAAATTGTGAGGGAAAAATGATACAGGCTTTAGCGGAAATGAGATCAGAGATGGAGGCTTATACAACGAGCTAAAAGTGTGGAAGCCGGCTTCAGGCTCATTAGCGCAAGTGGGATCATAACAGATGCATATGCAATTTGAACACAAAGATGGGAGCCTTATCAGGCATGGCCAGAAATATATGAGGAAGAAAGATATGAGGCTTCTTCTCAAAGTCATGGTAAATCTAAAAAGGCTCCCGAACCTATGAGAAAAACTCAGCATGGGCACCAAAATGGCATAAGGGTGCTGACTAGGGTGACCCATGTTAGGTAGGCTCTGCTGTCGAACTGGTGCATGATGCATAAAGAGATGGCTAACACACCAATATCCAACAGGTTCGACCCTATGGCGAATTCAGATGGCAAAAGGTTCAAATGCAACATAACAGCGGGGAAGCCTAAACCTATATGCAAGGTTCCGAATATACCTGACATAGTCGCACAAGGTGTTGAAAAGGACCAGTAAGCAAGTATACATCCAGCTAAGAATCCTGTCTCCAAGAAACATCAGTACCAAGATCATATCTAAAACATATGTAAATAAAGACCTGATACAAGTCACTATGGTAGAAATACTTTCAACTTCACTATCATCAACAATAGGCATAAACAAGGCAGAGTTTTCAAATGAAGACTCTATGGTACCCAAGCTCGAGGACTTACAATCAACAAGATCAACTTCAGGATGAAGATCAAAGTTGAAGGACATGATGGAATCTACAGAAACAAATTCATCATCACGGGAGTTGAAAATTCTAGAAGCAGAATCAAACTCAGCAGGAACACCGATTTGCGGATCTATAGGAGAGTTCAAAGACTCAACAGTAGGAATATCAGACTTTAAGGTCAAACCGGGGCTGGACATAACTGTGACTAGATCAACATCCAAATGAATGGCAAACTGTACTATGGAATCTAGGAAAACTTCATCGGAAGGAAGCATATCATCCCAGATAGAACACATATCTAAACATTCAGATGGAGGTGTCACTTGGTCAAAAGCTGGGAGCAAATCCTGAGAGGGTAAGCATGAACTCAGAGACTTCTTCTCAGTAGCAGTTGAACTCAAGGAACAATATGCCACATAAGTCCCATGTGACATAGTAATGCCTAATGACGAGGGACCTGACTGGTCTACAGTTGGGTAATAAGGAGGATCAATGAATGCAAGCTGGTCGTGACAATGTTTTCGTTATGAGGGAAATGCATCACACAAAAAAATGTAGACACCACAGCATGCATAGCATAAACGTAATCACACCCGAGGATCATATCAAAGTCCATAGGGTCCTTTAAAACCATAAAATCAACTAAGCCTATTTTTCCATCCAAAGTAACAGGTGCCTGATGGAGGAATCCGATCGGTTCACTAGGTCTTCTATCGAAGGTCAACGGCCAATTAACAGCTAGAATAACATTAGGGAAACCCAAATCTCTCCAAACATAAGAGGATAAGATACTAACAGAAGCACCTTCATCAACAATGCCTCGATCAACCGTATGGTTCCCGATATCAACCTTTATCTGGAAAGGTGTCGAAGAAGGAAGACGAGGCTCGGCTAGACTATTCCAATCAAAGGAAACAATCCTAGGGCTTGGTAGGGGTTCACATGGCACAGATGAAGTGCCCCCTTTTTCAGGAATATCCAAACTGGTAATGCAGAAGACTTCAGCAGTAGGTGCATCAATCCCCAAAGTACTGATGGGATCGGTCGAAGATTGCATCGATTCGATCGCTTCACTCTCCGAAGGAAGAGTGGGGTCGACCAAATATTGCATTGGTTCAACCACTTTATCAACCAAAGGTTGATCTGACTGCAGGGAATCTATAGACAACTCAGGAACAGAGGTTCCTTTAGACATGGACCACACTCTTCGTGCCTCTGGAATGGCAGGGCATTAGTGATTAAGGTGATCTCCTTTACAAAGTTTACAAGGGAACTTTGGTTTTCCTCCTATAGGTTTAGACTCCTTTACAATGTCAGTACTCTCAACATGACTAGCATTGGCTGACAGCTTGCCCCCAGCATGACTCACAAACGCTGGTTGCTCAGAAGCATCAGACTTTTGAATTAAGGACCACACTTTTTGCACTTCTGGAAGTACAGGGCACAAGTAAGTAAGGTGATCTCCCTCGCAAAACTTACAAGGGAACTTAAGCTTCTGTTTGTTTGGTTTGTCAACAATGTCAACTCCCTCAACATGACTTGCAGTGGCTGATTTGGTGTCTCCAGTATGACTCATAGGAACTCGTGACTGGCCATTAATATGACTAGCAGTGATCAATGACGTGTCCTCAACATGACTGACAGTGGTTGAAGACAAACTTTCAGTATGATTTCCAGTGACTAAAAGTTTTCTCCTAGCATGACCTCCAGAGGCTAGGTAGGTGTCCCCTGCATGACTTGCAGAGGCAGGGTGCTTGCCCCTAACATGACTTGCAGAGGCTGGGTTGCTGCCCCCTTGTTTTGGCATCTTCTTCCTATTCTTCCTCCATTTATTCCTTTTAGACTGTTGGTTACTAGTATTGCTACTTTCGCCACATGAGGTAGAAGGAGGAGGAGAAGATGTTACTGGCAAGGGAGGCATAGGGTTCTGATGCTCTTGATTTGAGGTGCTCACAAGAGAAGCGTCAGGAGCATGCAAGGAATTCAGAGTGGAAAACAACCAAACCGGCAGCCCAATAGTGAATCCAGGAAGATTCAGAGTAGCCATTAATGAAGTACCAATGTTTCCAATGAACGGAACAGCACAAGGATCCCCTGGAACAGGGGTACCTTGATTGGCACTCGCTGGAATGATAGACATAGTTTCCTGCTCAAATGAACAAGAAGTTCTCTAAGGAAAACTAAAACAAGTAGCACAAAGAGCACACCACTAAAAAGGTCCTAGGTAAATCAAACCAGGAAAACAGATGCCTTCCGGAGAAGAGTCTGGGATGATGAGGGCCCATAACAGATCAACGAAGGATGAAGAACAGTTACCCGGGGTCCACAATACAATGACTAAGGGTGCAAGCGTTGGAGTCACCCAACCTCCCTCCCAAAGACCTGCAAGGGATTTCCTCCCATGTCTGTCCTAGGTACCGCAGATATACCCTCCGCTGTCACCTGTGTATGAACCTATGGTCAGATACTAAGGATACCACAACACCGAAAACTCCTGGGGGAACAGTCACTAGTCGAATCAGAAGGCATGGGCAGGGTAACTGAGCCCGAAACTCAAAAGAGTCCCCAAAAGCGATCCAATCCTGGCATATGCTCGAAACAGAAAGTAGGAGGAGTATTCCCAACAATCTGATCTCACAAGACCTACTGCATAGATCCCAGGAAAGCTTTGAATGAAGTGGGTTTACCTGTGATAGTCGAACTACGATTTTTGCGTAATGTGTAATCTTGGGTGGTTTAAGGTGTTTTAAACCCAAGATCCTAACCAAGACTAGTTGGTGTAGTGTAACCTAGAAAATAAAATGTTGCTAGTACATTTTATTAGAGTTCATTTTAAAGGTTACTTGCTTACTCAAAAAGGTAGTGGGTGTGTGAGAGTGGTTATAATAGAGATAGAGTACTGAAAATGAAATATTTACCACCAAACAAATCTTTTTCTTTTCAATGCAAGTCTTAAAATTCTGATCTAGAATGCATGTGCAAATGCAATTTTTAATCTTTCGAATGCAAAAAAGAGTAAAAATAAAGTCTAAATGTACAAAATTAAACTCAAAACCTAAGAATGCAGCTACTCAAGCAACTAGGTATGCAAAAGAAAACTTGTTCTTTTTGATGCAAAGCACTCTAAAATATTTTAAGCCACTTGCAAGGTACTCTATTCATAAGATAAATCAAAATGATTTATGCTTTCAAAGGTAAGAAACAAAACTGAAACTAACCTATTATCAAAGCAAAGCAAAGAAACTTTCAGGTTCTCTTTATGAAACAGTAAAAGCTACCAAATATGACTTTCAAATTCTTATTGATGTAAGCATGCCAAACATTGGGAAAAGAGTACGAAAACAACTTTTAGAACCAAATGAAGCAAATGACCTATGAAGAAGTATGGTTTGGTAAAGTCAGGTCTGCACATAAACAATGCAAACAAGGTCTTGAACAACAGCCAAAATACTTGAGCTTTCACTACAAAAGAAAAACTAAAAGCATAAGGGAGGATAAGAAACCAACCTAAAAGAGAAATTTCACTCAAATAGATACAAACAGGGTCAAGAAGACTCAAGAGGTTTCAAATCCAGTGGAAACGGGGCAAGCAGGTTCAGTCAGACTCAAATTAGGGTACAAAACACCAAACGGGTCCACAACCCCCCAACTTGGGTCAACAAGTCCCAAAACATTCCAAACAAGCCCAAATTGATCAAAAGAGGTTCAAATCATGAATGTAGGATCAGTACAAGGATAGGAGACCACTTACAGTGGTTTAACTCAGACCTAGGGTCATCAGGGACCCCAAAAAATGCAGCCACAGCCCCCAGATTTGGGTCCACAACCCAAAAACTCAAAAAAATCAAACCCAGATTTTGAGCGCTATTGTGTATGAAGGAAACTAGCGCCCATAGCAGGATGGGCGCTACTGTGCAAAGGAAAAGTATCGTATGGGCGCTACTGTGTGGTACAAATAGTAGCGTACAAGTCAAAAAAGTTGGAAAAATGGGGTTAAAACCACCACACCTGGGTCCACAAGGGTTTGCAAGGGCTGGGAAGGGTCTGTAAGAGCCAAGGAGGGTCAAACAAATCCTACTAATTGATCCTAATCAATAAAATGAACAAATACCATCAAACAAGACCGAAGAAATGACCTTGGATACCCCTAAGCAGTTAGGCTTTCCCCAGTGGAGTCGCCATTCTGTTGTGGGGAAAATGCACCTATAGTTTAGGGGAGAAACTACCAACTTACGGTGATAAAGATAGACTTACAATCATTCTGCAAGTACAACAAATAAATGAAAAGATTAGGGTTTAGAGATGTAGGCACCTTATTCAGAAGGTTGATCCTAGCTTTTCCTCCTTCGCTCTTCAATGCTTATCCAGTGTCGCAATGCCCAGACCTGCAAAACAACTTGATACCTTTCTCAAATACATTTGACTACAAATATAAGATTGATATCCATAATAGAAGAAGACATCAAACTACAAGCAAACTGTAATCAAATCAGAGACATACAAGAATAGGTCATATTTGGAAAGAGAAGAACGTCTGATCTTTATTAATGAATGAAAGCAAGTACATACAGTTATACCTTCTTTCAAGCTTGGCACTTCACGAAATCTAGATTCAAGATCTCCTGCTTCTGTTCTCCAAGGATCCCAACCTCTAAGCAACTGTACTAGGCTTTACCAAAACTGAAGCACAAGAGAGGGGGATGAGGGTCTCCATTCCTCCAGCATAACTTTGTAATTGGGATTGGTTCTTTCACATGACCCTTCTACCCTCCTTATATAGTTAATGAGGAAGAGGAAAAGAAGTTATAACCACTCAAGAGGTTTCCCAACCAACTTAACTTACTCGAATTTCGAGATTTTGACCAAAACAGGGGTGTACGCTACTCTACAATAGACAAAGTCGTGTACACATGTAATTGAGCGCTACTATTGCACAGTGGAGTCACGTACACACGCTACTATCATGCCTGTGTACCAGCGCTCATATTGAAAAATGGCCAAAAACAGGCTTTTCTGCTCATTTTCAGGAGATGGTTTGGTCTGGAAAAATGTTCCTAAGGGTCATATACATCAAATGGGTCAAGAATGAGGTAATTTCAACCATTTTTAGTGTCCCAAATGACTCCTCCATCCACAAATGTCCTGTTGTGTGACTGAACTTGATCTCAAGAAGTGTCGTAATGCGACCAAGGGAAGCAAGTGTCGTCACGGACGAAGAGGTGTCATTTCAAGCTATAACAATGTGCAAGGAAGAAAGATACTAATACTGAGCTTTCTATATCTGAGGAAAAAGAAAGATGTATTGCCATCATGGCAAGTGCATCAACAGATTCTTCATTCATTATAGATTCAAGAGCTTCAAGACATATGTCTTCCTCCAAAGATCTCTTCTCCAACTTCGAAAGCTCAGTTGGCCCTTCCATCATGTTGGGCAATTATTCAAAAGTCTCCTCTCAGGGAATTGGAA
This sequence comes from Larix kaempferi, assembly GCA_027924585.1. Classification (NCBI taxonomy): domain Eukaryota; kingdom Viridiplantae; phylum Streptophyta; class Pinopsida; order Pinales; family Pinaceae; genus Larix; species Larix kaempferi. The sequence goes on from BSBM01000556.1 coordinate 8,739,423, forward strand.
GAATCAATCTTGACCATGGTTACTTTTCTGATGTGCTTTATGTTCCTTCTCTCACAACAAATCTACTTTCAGTGTATCAAATGAATCATATTGGAGAGCCCAAAAGAGTGATCTTTTCTCCAAATGAAGTCGAGATACAAAACATGGTTTCAGGTGAAATCATTGCATATCACAGCTCAAAGCTATATGAGTTCTCACACTTCTTACCTCTTTCAAAGCAATAATCTCTCCATACTCATGCCTATGAAGAAAGCAGATTGTGGCATGAAAGTTTTGGGGATCTTAACTATTAGTACTTGCATGACATGCATGTAAAGGAGATGGTTGATGGGCTGCCCAAGATCAAGTTTGCCAAGGGAAACTATCATGGTTGTTTGATGGGGAAGCATCCTCAGAAGAAATTTGAGAAGGGGAAGGCTAAGAGTGTTGGAATATTCACACCATCATTTTTTTATTTTGCATTCCTGCGTGCAAATCTGCATGCTTTGCATGCCATTGCATGCATCTAGTCATCATCATGGTGGTCGGCTGGCACCTAGAGTTTGCTTCTAGCTCTCCAGAGCCTGTCTACAGCCCCCAATTGGCCTCCTACCTACCTAATGCTCCCTCCTTGACTTCTCTGCATGACAAGTGCGCCTTTCCCACTTACCACGGCTAGTTTGGGGGCCTTTGCTCACCTACCACCAGTTATCACTCATTTAGGGTGCCTTATCTCACCTACTGGGAGTTATCATTCAGTTAGCGCATTGATTGAGTAGTTCTTCCACTGATTGCTCATGTTGTCTGCTTGTAGCTTCTAGTTAGCTAGTTCCAGAGTTCCACTTGACTATTTGACAGCCTCATGCGCCCTCCTTAGAGTCTCCATTCCTTGATTTATGCCTAGATGGTTCTATTAGACTCAGTTAGACACACTTGACTGACTATTACCATTTATGATTGATACTATTGACTGGATGATGCCTCCATTGTTATCCAAGCTAGAATTTGAGTTAGACAACCTCATGCACCCACCTTGGAGTCTGCATTCCCTGATTTATGGCTAGATGGTTCTGTTAGACTCAGTTGGTCACACTTGACTAACTCTTACCATTTATGACTGATACTACCGATTGGATGATGTCTCCATAGTTATTCATGATAGAATTTGAGCTCATATTCGAATTCCCTACTTGGCTAATTCCAATCCTATATGATGCCTCATCATTGATTATTGTAACACATTCACTACATTCTTATTCATGGTATGATACTGATATTTTGTCTATTATTATGTGTTTATGAGTGATTACTGAGTGTCTCCTTCTCTTCTTCTTTGGAACATACTTGAGATTTTGATTGTGAGTTGCTACAGCTGCTAGATATCTTGCAGATTATCACATGGTATCAGAGCAGTCAACAGCTTTTCGAATTGTATCCATTGCAGCATTTCTTTGAGCAACTATCTTTCACTTATGCACGAGAAGCCTCTGTGTTCCACAACAAATCCCGGTGTTATTACTTGAATTCATTGGAGAAATCTAGTGAGGTATATCCAGGTGTGAAGGACTTAGTCTATGTGCCAAGTTTCCTTAAGGTAGTGTTCAGTCGAAGTGTAGCATTCTCCATCAGAAAAACTCTTCTTGTTTTGCAGGTTTCGATGTTTTCTACAGTTGCAACAGTTTTTGTAGTTACAACAGTAGATTCTAAATACATCTTCTATGTATCTGGAAGGAGTTCCTTATCTCACTCCATTCAACTATGATGAGTGGAAACCAAATATGCCATCATATCTGAAGAGACATGGTCTTTTTGATGTGTGTACTGGTATTAAGAGAGATTTTTCTTCCGATGGAGAAAAAGAAGATTGGCTTGATGCTTGTGACGGAGCCTTAGGAAGCCTATGTATTATTATGTTTTCCAATATGTAATACTACATTGATATTAATGAACATCCAAGTGATCTATGGACTAGATTGGACAGATTATTTGGAATTGAGGAGGAAGAGGTTGATGCTATCCATGTGAAAAGCAAGCCTAGTGATACTTCTTGCAGTGCTCTCTCTATTCATGACTCGGCCTCCATCATCTCCCATGATGAATTTGTTCAAGATGAAGTTGAAGTACAACATATGGTTTCAGTTGTTCCATCTTTCGATCTGATTTTTGAGCAAAAGATGTTAGTTACTACTTTAGAAGTTGAAGAGATCTCTGAAATATCTACTTCCTGTGAGCTTGCTAATGTGTGAAATAATGAACGATTGAGCATCTTGGAAGATTTGGGAGGCAATGCATTTTCCCTCCTTGATCAAAATCTTCCTATGGACTCGTATTTGGTCATTGGCACATGTTTTCAGAACTTCACCGAAGATAGAAGACTCTACCATTCGCTTGGATTCAAGTCTCATGCATATCCTTGTGATTTTGGTTTTGATCTCACCACTATTGGTTCAAATAAGATCATAAGAAACCATCCTCAAAATCTTGCATCTGATTTGAAGTTCAAGCCATCGCCATTATATGGTTCATTTGGTTCTTATCTCACCCCTGCTGGTTCAAAGGAGATATCAAAGAACTACATACACTTTCATAGAGCTGATGCACCTGTTGATGTGCAAGATGAAGACCTACATATTTTTTGGAAGAAAAAAACAGATTTAGAAGGTAATGCATTCGCTCTTCCTCATCATATGCTTTCTTTGATTTCCTATTTGGTCATTAGCACATGTTTTCAGAGTTTCACTGATGATGGAAGACTCTATCATTCGCTTGGGTTCATGACTCATGCACCTTATTGTGATTTTGGTTTTGATTTCACACCTATCGGTTCAAAGGAGATCATGAGAAACCATCTTCCAAGTCTTGTATCTGATTTTCTTGCATCCACTGTTAGAGAACTCAAGCACATGTTTTTGGAGCATGATTCATTTCTTCTCAAGAGGAAGATAACTATTTTTGAGAGAATGCTAGATACATATCCATAAGAACCTGAATATATAGCACCTATTGGTTCATGGGCCACCATCATTGTTGCATGATCCACTAGTGATCTTGTTGAAAATTCACCATCATCATGTCATAGTTTCCTTGGTCATGATCTCACCTATGTTGGTTCAAAGGAGATATCAAGGAACTATCTTCACATTCATTGTTTCGATTCTACCTCATTTGGTTCGAATCACATGCTTCATGATGATCTTCATATTATTCTTTTGCAGCATGATAAACTTCTTCCCAAAAGGAAGATACCTCCTCCTTTTATTGATGATCAAGAGAGTGATGCATCATCACATGAGATTTCAGATTCAGAATCTGAAGATGGTGATGATGATGATAGAATGCTAGATCTAGATCCATAAGAACCTGAAGGTCTAGCTACTGATGATGAAGATGAGCAAATGGGAGATCCATATCCATAAGAACCTGAAGATCTCTCACCTGATATTCCTCCTCTTCCTTGATGGGTAGCCACTACACTCCGATCTTCCGGTGATTTGGTCGGTGATCCACATGATCATAGAAGAACTAGATCAGATTTTCAGAATGGAAGGTTTCACCTTTCTCACATTGCTGATCCATTTCATATCGATCGAGCCTTCTCTAGAAAAGAAGGTCACTTACCTCCTTCAGGGATGAGAGATATGCTACATTAGCATGCTTTAGTCTTTTTGAGGGAGGGATTTCTTCCCACTAGGTTTTCCTTCTTTCCTCACTTAGTTTATTTAAATTGATTGTACGGGGTGACCTTTGGTATTAGTCACCAGGGCCATATTTTTTCAGATTTCAGTTATTACCTCATAGTATAGCTTGCAGGGGGGTGTTGGAATATTCACACCATCATTTTTGTATTTTGCATGCCTACATGCTTTGCATGCCACTGCATGCATCCAGTCATCATCGTGGTAGTCTCCCAGCACCTAGAGATTGCTTCTATCTCTCCAGAGCTTGTCTACAGCCCCCAATTGGCCTCCTACCTACCTAATGCGCCCTCCTTGAATTCTCTGCATGACAAGTGCGTCTTTCCCACCTACCACAACCAGTTTGGGTGCCTTTGCTCACCTACCACCAGTTATCACTCAGTTAAGGCGCCTTATCTCCCCTACTGAGAGTTATCATTCAGTTAGTGCATTGATTGAGTAGTTCTTCCACTTATTGCTCATGTTGACTACTTGTAGCTTCTAGTTAGCTAGTTCTGGAGTTCCACTTGACTATTTGACAGCCTCATACGCCCTCCTTGGAGTCTCCATTCCTTGATTTATGCTAGATGGTTCTGTTAGACTCAGTTAGACACACTTGACTGACTATTACCATTTATGACTGATACTGTTGACTGCATGATGTCTCCATTGTTATCCAAGCTAGACTTTGAGTTGGACAACCTCATGCACCCACCTTGGAGTCTCCATTCCCTGATTTATGGCTAAATGGTTCTGTTAGACTCAGTTGGTCACACTTGAATGACTCTTACCATTTATGACTGATACTACCGACTGGATGATGTCTCCATAGTTATTCATGCTATAATTTGAGCTCAGATTCGAATGCCCTACTTGGCTAATTCAAATCCTATATGATGCCTCATCATTGATTATTGTAACACATTCACCACATTCTTATTCATTGTATGATACTGATATTTTGTCTATTATTCTGTGTTTATGAGTGATTATTGAGTGTCTCCTTCTCTTCTTCTTTGCAACATACTTGAGAGTTTGATTGTGAGTTGCTATAGTTGCTAGATCTCTTGCAGATTATCACAAGGAGAGCCTCTCATCCTCTAGATCTCATCCATAGTGATGTGGCTAGTCCATTTCCAGATTTGTCTCTAAACAAATCAAGGTATGTGCTCACTTTCATTGATGATTATTCCATATTTACTTGGGTATATTTCCTTTGAATGAAATCAAAAGTATTTGGATTCTTCAAGTTTTTCAAGTCTTCTGTAGAGAAATTTTCAGACAGGAAGATAAAATCCATTCGCATTGACAATGGTGGTGAGTACATAAAGGGTGAGTTTCAAAATTTTTGTGCTGAAGAGGGCATTGAGATGCAACATACTGTTCCCTATAAACCACAATAGAATGGTGTAGCTGAAAGGAAGAACAGAAAATTGAAAGAAATGGCTACCTGCATGCTAAAGTCGAAAGGGTTGCACCCTAGTCTTTGGGCAGAAGCCATTAACTGTGCCTCTTATCTTTAGAACAGAGTTCCTCACAAGGGAATCAATGACATTACTCCTTTTGAAGCATGGATTTGATACAAACCTAATGTGTCTCACCTCAAGGTGTTTGGATCTAGAGCATGGGAAAGGATTCCAATTGACAAAAGGAGAGCCCTTGATCCTCAAAGCAGAGAGTGCATTATGGTGGTCTATGCATTGGATGCAAAGGCCTACAAGTTACTTGATCCTACTTCCTGACCACATTCCTAGAAAGGAGTGTACAGTTTGAGGAGTGGCCTCTCCATGATACTCTTTTTGTTGAGCTTGATAGCTTTCCTACCACTCCTCCTTTGATTGATGATCAAGAGAGCGAAGCATATTCACATGAGATTTCAAATTTAGAATCTGAAGATAGAGATGATGATGAGGGAATGCTAGAGCTAGATCCACAAGAACTTGAAGATCTAGCAACTGATGATGAAGATGAGCGAATGGGAGATCCAGTTCCATAAGAACCTGATGATATTTCACATGATGATCCTCCTCTTCCTCGATGGGAAACCATTACACTCCGATCTGCCAGTGATTTGGTTGGTGATACAGCTGATCGACGGAGAACCAGATCATATTTTCAGAATGGAAGGTTCAATCCTTCTCACATTACTCATCCATTTCAGATCGATCGATCCTTCTTCGGAAAAGAAGGACACTTGCCACCTTCTGCAGTGAGTGATGATATGATACATTACCATCCTTCAATCTATTTTGAGGGAGGGATTTCTTCCCACTGGGTTTTCCCTCTTTCCTCACCTAGTTTATTTAGATTGATTGTATGGGGTGACCTTTGGTCTCAGTCACTAGGGCCCTATTTTTCAATTTTAAGTTATTATCTCATAGTATAGCTTGCGGGGGGTGTTGGAATATTTACACCATCATTTTTATATTTTGCATGCTGCATGCATTTGCATGCAACTGCATGCATCCAGTCATCATGTTGGTAGTCCTCCCAATACCTAGAGCTGAGTTTCATCTCCCTAGAGCCTGTCTTCAGCCCCTAGTTGGCCTCCTACCTACTTGATGCGCCCTCTTTGAATCCTCTACATGGATAGTGTGCCTTTTCTCACCTACCACCAGTTAGAGCGCCTTATCTCACCTACCATGAGTTATCATTTAGTTACTGTATTGATTGAGCAGTTCTTCCAATGATTGCTCATGCTAACTTCCTGTAGCTTCTAGTTAGCTATTTCTAAGTGCCACTTGACCATTTGACAACCTCATGCGCCCTCCTTGGAGTCTCCATCCCCTGATTTATGCCTAGATGGTTATGTTATACTCAGTTAGACTCACTTGAATGACTATTACCATTTATGGCTGATGCTACTGACTGGATGATGTCTCCATTGTACTCCAAGCTAGAATTTGAGCATGATTCGAATGACCTCGGTTAATTCAAATCCTCTTGGACAGTTATTGCATTGTATTTTCATTATTCATAGTGCCATCTCACAACTGATGTATGATACTGCTATTCTAATTTTTCTTTGTTCATGAGTGATTATTGAGTGCATTCTTCTCTTCTTCTTTGCAACATTCTTGAGAGTTTATGTGAGGATTTTTACAGTTTCTAGATCCTACTGCAGATTATCACACTTTCAACAACCATTGGTTTGCATTCTCTAAATTTAATTGTAGCATGAAATGAAACCCATGAATCTAATACCCAATAATAATTAATATTGTTTAATGAAAGGATCGAGAATCTTGCAACACATCACCTACTGCATTTTCTTGCTGATTATTCTCATGTTGTCCATATCCTTTTTTCTTTAGATATCTATAGTTTTTCTTCAAATGTCATTTCTTCTGGCAATTCCAACACTATCTTTCCTATCCTAGATTCAGATATCCCCTTCCTAGACCTCCCATAGTTCCTTGGGATCTTTCCTCTCTCCCTTTGTCTTCCCCTATTTTCCACAGTAAATGCATTACATGATTTCTCACATGTGTTTTCTATCACATTTTCTAACTAATGATAACACCAACAACATCATCAAATTTCAAATTTTTAACTAGAGACATAGTTACTTACAACCTTGACCAAGCTATTATAGGTTTCCGATAATGAGCACAAGATTAGAAGATCCCTAACCTCATCATCAAATTTCACTCCTACATAACTTAACTGATTAGTAGCCATATTAAATTCATTTAAATGGTGGGAAACAAACCCACCTTCTGACATCTTCATATTAAATAATCACTCCATTAGAAATACCATGTTGGAGGTCGATTGTTTTTCATACAGTTTATCCAATTCCTTCATCTGATCCTCTGTTAACATGTCTTTGGAAATATTTAAGGCCACAGATGACACCATGCACAACCATATCATTCCTAGTGCCTTTCTATCAAGAAACTCCCATTATGTGTCCTTCATGATCACCAACTTTTTTTCATTCAAGATCAATGGTAGGAAAAGATCCTTTTGATATAAATAGTCTTCCATTTGCATATTCCATAGCTGCTATTTTTGCTAATTAAATGTATCGACCCTAAAGTTTTCTTCTTTCTCCATTGCTCCCACTGAAAACATGAACCTTACTTTCCTGTGAGTTTATCATCCAAATAGGCCTTCAAATTTGATACCAATAGTTATAAAATAGGGTCACAAATAAATAAACTAAAATAAATGTAGAAATAAAACATATAAGAGAAAAATACAAGAGAGACACCAATATACATGGTTCACTGTTATGCAACAAATTTCCAAAAATAGTATGAAAAAAGCAGAAATAGATCAGAAAGAGTACTCCATGACTTGATTGAAGAAAAGACCTGAATAACAAGCCTCTTCAAGGGGGAAACCTCCTTACACAATGTACTAAGTACACAAGACAAGACAAGACAAGATATTCCAAATGAAAGATATCCTTCCTATATATAGGAGACTAAGGGGTACAATCCCAACTAACTGACCCAAACCGACATAACTAATATAACCATAGTAAAGACAATTACCACTAATGGACCAAAGCAGACATCAAAACTCACTAGTACAAAATGAGAAATTAGTGACTAAAATTCATATATAAACGACTATTTTTTAGTCGGTGACTAATAATAGCTAATTTCCACTATCTTATAGCTTGACTAACTTAGTCGCATTTATTTTAGTGATTAATAGTTTCCTTATTTAGTCATATATTTGGTCATTGATTTAGTCATTAATTGCCACAATCAATAACTAAATCAATGACCAAATATACTACTAACTAAGGAAACTATTAATGACTAAAATAAATATGACTAAGTTAGTCGAGTTATAAGATAGTGGAAATTAGCTACTAATAGTCGTTTATATGTGAATTTTAGTCATTTTTTTAGTCACAAATTTATCATTTGTAGTATTCATTTATTGTTGTTAATTGGTCATTTATTTCAGTTAGTCATTAACTGTAGTTAAGTACTGGTCATTTTTGTAGTCATTGATCGTTGTTAACTAGCTATTTATTTAGTCATTGATTGTTGTTAACTACCCATTGATTTTTATAAATAGGGCACGGAAGAATCGAACCACCAACCTCTTGCCTTTAAGGCAAGTGCTCTTCCATTGAGCTTGCACCCTTAAATAGAAGAATCAAAGTTAATGGAGTAGGAATAAAAATCATGTGAGTTATCCAAACATTACATAGAAAAAAAAGGATAAATTGCTTGATGTTGAAATGCCACAACTCTTAAGAAAACTAAATAGTAAATACAATTGATTCTTAGTTGAACATATATAGAGAAATAGAAAAAAAAAATACATGAACCAATCATATAAGTACAATTCAATCTTCCCTCAAGGGTTTACTTTCCTAAAAAATTCAATCACAAGAACAATTAAGTAATATGACATAACACTATTCAAGCATGCAGATGCCTACTAGCAAGGAAAATATTTTAACTTGAATAATTCTAGCAGAATACATAGGGAAAAATAATGAATTTTACCCAACCACCAAAAATCAATTTTATCGAATTGATACCATTATCCCATCAATAGCATTCATGTATCAAAAATATTTTATGTAGTTTCAATCAGTCATTGTTGTTGGTAGGAATGTTTCTCTTCTCCTCATTCATATTTTGGAACTAAAGTGATTGACTATAATCATTGATTGCTTCAAACACAAGCTTAAATATAGTATAAAAAGAACAAACAAAATGAATTATATTGCTTTTAGGCATGGTAAGTTTAGAGAGCAAAAAATCTTTAATAGTCAATGTTCGCATTGTTAAGCTCTTGAAAATCATAATATCGCATATAATGTTTATCAATTGATTGTTGTTACACCTTTTGGTGAATGAGTTTAGACATTTATAACATCGTACTATAATAAGTAATGGAAGAAGCACAACCAAGTAAAAACTAAAAAATCAACAAAACTAATTGTGTTATATGAAGGCAGTACATGACTAGCTTACAACCATAAATAACATGAGATAATGTGGTTGTTGTCACAATTGAATCCTCACCCCCATACATACACAATAAAAATGGCTAGCTCATCCCATGCATATAAAAATATACATAATAATAAATAAAAACAAGTGGTAGTTTCTTAAATCTTGAGAAAACTTACAGACAAATGTTGGTTTCTTAATCAATGTTGCTCTTTTTTATTCTCACCCTTAGACGATGCCCATCAGAATTATATCCATCACAAGCATGAATTGCATATTCTTCAGTTTAGGCATCCTGAAATTGCAAAAAAAGAATATATTATAGAGAAGACACGTCACAAGACAATGTCAATATCAATTATAATGAACAACATGTTCTTTTAAAGATCTACAAACAAGTTATAAAGACTTTTTTCATAATAGTGAAATAACATAGCTCAATGATACAGTAACCAGGGGGTCAAAGAGGTCCTTTCAAATCAATGCCAACAATAGGCCCATACTGCTTCAAAAGACAAATAGCATCACAAAACTATTGTCAAAATATAAAGAAAAAGCATGAAAAAATTGTAGTCTAATTTGGATACCAAGATATCATTCTCTAATAGGCATACCACAAACCAAATAGCAACCAAAAGTACAAATATAGCTATACTACAATTGATCTAAAGCCAACATTGTAATTAACTCAATTGTATCATGTGTAAACAGTCATTGTTTTTGTTAATTTCTGGATACACATATACAACCCAATCATGTTGTCTAAAAGCAAACTAAAATAATTCATTATGTTTGAAAAGTTTAAAAACAATTGTGTCTCTCATGGCCACTTCTAATCTATCCCCTAATAAAATATGCTCACGGTTAATTGAAAGGAAGGGTGTCAAAACTAACCTCCATCTGTGTTCTTGCTAATTCAATAGGAGAATGAGTAATACATGCCAATGACCGTGCAATTGATTATGCTACTAATGGAGCATATCGAGTAAATTGGGGTGCATTCTTACTTGAAATGAAAATATCTCAAGCCAATCTCGGAAAATGTCACAGCAAGGTAAATATATTCCTACCCAATTGACAAAAAAAAGTATAATCATTTTAAAAAAAGACCAATAACATTTCTAAATAATGTATCTAGAAATACAAAAATAAATGTATAATCATTTCAAAAAATACCAATAATATTCCCAAAGAAATATATCTAGAGATGGAGTAGCAAATCAATATCTGTTCAAGCAACTCTTTCAAAACTATCAAATAAGAAATGGCCATAAATAAGAAAATGTAGTGTAACACTAATAAAAAAGAATAGCCATAAATATATATGTACTGTAAAATAGAATTACGTATAACCAGAAATATGGAATCCATATGCAGGTTGGTCCATGTGTAAAACTTCTTTCAAATAAATCCAATTCATTTCATAGTCCCCCAAATCTCAAAACTTAATATTTTTTTTGTTGATTAGCAATTTCTAGCACAACCAATAGCCATCATCCAAAATATAGAAGCAACCCACCATTTCATGCCATACATCATCTAGGCTCCTCTGGCTAAGAATTATAACTAACAAATTCCATTTTATCAAAACATTATTCACACAGAAGTCCTGGAAATTCCACCATAATCTACAGTACTGAATGGTTTGCTATTCCACAAAAGTGAAAACCCAATCAATATTTGAGACTCTGAAACTACTAAAGTATGTTCTTCAGAAGAATACTTACAGTAGGCATGACCAATGTTAAACCTGCATTGGTACCTCTCCATAGGCGAGAGAAGCCTTCCTATCAATGTCAATGGAACAAAATTAGAATTCTATGTAGAAGCGCTTACATTTTGAAGTCACATAGAAGATGCAATATCAATATGCAATAGGAAACGAAACATTTCAAATCGATGATGAACTAAAACACACCTGTCAAATAATCGAGTAAAACACATCTAGAGTTCCCTTATATTCAAAACAACCAGGAGGACAAAGTGGATTCATCCCAAAAGAACCTCCCCGAGGACAGATTGGAGGACACTCCACTCCAACAAACACTTGTAGAAAAAATTTGGAAAAGGAATGGATATTGAAAATTAAATCTCAATAATAACATGGAAGTAAAAAAATCAAAAAATTACAGCATAAAACATTGTAAATTCCAGGCTAAGTTAACAGGTTACAAACTTGAACAAAAATTATGAATTTATGAATTTAATGATATTTATAGAATACTAATAAAGCTTTGTTAAGTTCACCAAACTACTTGGATCAAGAGTTATATTCAGGGTATTTTTTAAGGATTCTAATATTATACTTAAGTATAGTATCCTAGGCGATTATTTTGGATTAAAAAAAACATGTATATAGATAGCTAGGTGAATATTAAATATGAAACATACAATTTACTACTGAAATGTGTAAATTTTGGTGAATATGATGATAAAAAAAAATATTTTATGTAAATATAGGTGATATTAGAGACTAAAAATGACCAAATAGCGAATTTATTTTTTGAAAAAAAGCCCGAAAAATAACCAATTGGTGAAATTTCGCCCTTAAAAATTACCATGGTTATATTAGATTTAAAATTAGGTTAATGATAATAAAATTCCCCAACATTAAATGGTAAATCCATCAGCATTTATTGTTTTCACTTTTTTCACTGTTGCAATTGAAGCAAGGCTCCACGACCTTCTACAGGTAGAATTGCAGCTTAGAGCTGGTGATGCCAGCCACAGCAGGTAGTGCAAGGGATTTGGACATGGAAAAAAAACAAGAGACTATGATAAGATATTTGAAGGTTTTTTTCCATGGTGACTAAAATGTGAAGCTATGCAAGTTCTGAAGTGAGTCATTTTGTATATTTATGTTCAGGTAATTCAGAAACACAGACATGACAAAGTAAATACATATTAAACAATGAATACTTATTATAAAATTTAACTTGACACCAAATATGAAAGTCATCTCACACTCACCATTTTTCATTTTTCACTGTGGAAACTGCTGTAAGTCTCTATTTCCATGTGTAAGTCAAGTTGAAGCTCAAAACTGGTCATGCTGGAGTGATTATGCAGGTTAGACTGTAAAGGAGGTAAAGCAAGGCTTTTTTAGAATGAAGAAGAGAGTCATAAAGACTGTTTTACATTGTGGCAGTTATCAGGATATGTTTTGTTTTTCAGTTGAGGTAACTCAGCGCTATAGAGGAATCTTTTTCCACGATGTTTTTCTGTATTGTTGCCATAGAAAGGAATGTGGGCATGAAAATAAGCATTATTGTACATACCAACTTCTATGCCAAACCAACAACGTATTGTTGGAGTTACTAAGGTGTGCTTGTGGTGGTTAGTGGTTTTTACAATCCCAGATCCATGTAAGCCGATTGATGTAAACAAATACACTCTGCAAATCCTTCTTGTAAAGCCCTTGATCTCAGTCGTGATCTCTTCACCATGTATCCATAAAAAATATTGTCCCATTAGAGGTGACAAATTCCATTATAAAAGATGCAACATAGTAAAAGAATAAGATTGAAAAGGTGTGCACAATTTGGTCATAATATTAAGCTCCTTTATTTATAAATAATATTTGATGTCACTCACATGCCATCCTCGTAGATGAATAGTGATAAATATACACTCAGGCAATGCATTCTACAAAATTTCAATCGGTATGAACATGGGAATACTGAGTGCATGTGAATATAAAATAGTAATTCAAACCTGCTTCCGAATTTCCTTTGAATCATGACTGGAATTACCATCATCCCCCGATGTTATCTTGCACTTCTGCAACATTGAAACTTCAAGCTGGGAAGCCACTCTAATCAAATCCACTTCAAGAGACTGTGCATCCTTGACTTGCCATAACACAAATTGATATATACTTAGATGACAATGGTATTTTTCTTTCAAAGTTGTACTTTGTAGAACTACTGGATTAGGATGTTTTGACCTAAGTGCTGAATTGAGCTGAAACCGGAAGAAATCTTCTCAAAGATAAGATATTAATATCCAATGAATGACCAAACAAATAGGTGAATGGGACTAAAATAACATACAATATGTGTAGTACAAGTGGATGTGCTAAAGTAGCTCTGATATCTAAGTTATCATCAAGAAGAAAATATTAATATCTAAGGATCAAGCCATAAAAAGCTATAAACAACCAAGAAACTAGACCAAGATTTAAAAGGAGTATGGGTTCCATTTTTATAATATAAATAATTCTGATTCCTACAGTGACTAGCATGAATCGACCTACTTTCTATAGCATTTTTAATGAAAATTTTCATTAGAGAAAAATATCAACTACTTCCTGTAGAGAAAATGATGTTGGTTTCAAAAGTTGTACAACATAGGTTGATCATTAATTTTTGTAAGTTGTCTAGTGACCCAATCAAACAGGTCTTTACGACCATCTTGCCAAGCTTGACATCTCCCAACGATAAAGCTGTATATGGGACCTTCCACACAACATGTCAGTATACATTAATATTAACATGGATATACTCATGTAAGGAAGACAACCTGTTACTTTAAATAGCATACCATCTTATCAAGTTGTACTACGGCAACCCATGAGTCCAATGCCTTAATCACACTTTCCCTCATATGCTTTTTGTTATTACTAAGGAATTTTAGAATATCTGAAAGTATACCTGAACATAACCACAAGAAAGAATTAGAAATTCCCAAAATATATTTGACTTGAAAAGAAGCTGCCCATCATCATCTGAGCTATAATAAACCAAATAGAAATTAGAAAACAAATACCTTGCTTCTTTTCTCCACTGCAGGACCCATTGACCCATTGCGGTTGCAATATTTCCAATAGCAGTTAATGTACTCATCACCAAGTTTTTGTTCGAGTCAAACAAACAAGCTCTCAGAGCTCCAAACAATTCTCCTATTCAGCAAAACAAAATACCACAAGCAAGTCAATAAAAGATATTAAAAATTTAGATATACATGACCTCTATAGCGCACACAGTTTCTAAGAACTGAATATTTTCATATTGCAAATAAATATATGCGGACAAAATACTTAAATAAAAATGAAATTCAAAATGGAAATAAAAACCATAGAATTACCAGTTTTTGTAGGTTGAATCTGGTTATTTGCTTCAAGTATTTCGTTAGCTCCCTCAATTGATTCCAAACGAATCTGCAATTACCACAAAACAATTAACTATTCTTTTTGGAATTAATTTGGTGTAGAATTTGCAATAGAACAAGATGTCCCAATGCCTTCATATTTGTATGGATACAAGGTAGTTATATACCTTCCAATCGGGACTGCTTAAGTTTTTAATTAACATTGGAGAGATCTTTCCACTTGTGTCTTTCTTGTGGTAAGCCATCAACACCAGATGCACAAGGTAATAAAGAAGAATCTAGTTCTTTGATGGTCTTCTTTGGAGCAGCAGCTGGTCCCTAGTTAAAGATATATTATAAGCCACACCCTGATAGTTGTACTTGTAGTATGCTTATACAACCAGATACTACAATAAACATGGTAGATGAAGATGTTGCTTATAACATCTGATTTATTACCCAATGTTTTCCTCACCTCATAAGGATTTTTTTCAAATTCAACATCAATTGCACTCAGGATTGCATGCTTGAAATCACCAAAATATGCCTTAATATATGTAAAATGATAACAGTTTATGAGTATAAACATTGTAGCAACAAATAACGAAATCCAAATCACAAATGATAGTAAACTAATAAATTATCATAACATAAACACCAGTAGTTTTCATATATTCTATGTTATAACATGGATAATATGGATGTACCATGACCAACAAACTTATATAAGATGCCAATAAGCTTGGTTGTTGAATTTCTTGTGGCTGCAGCACTAGATTGCCATCCAATATCTTTACAGAAATCTATCAGATCCTGATAATCACGACAATCACAGAAATCAACACCATGAAAAAAACAAGGGGCAAATATAATCTTTGATATTTTAACTGTGATGAAACTTTAAATGGAAGATTCTAATTCAGTGGAGGTAGAAAATGAAAACAATAATGAAAAGCTTTACAACACGTTATAGTTGAGAATCTGAGATATCACCTTCAATTTTATGTGAGAAGTTCCAAAATCCTCAACCGCAGTGACCATCCACAATATAACTTCACTAAGTGTCTTGGGATTCTTGTGCTCTTTCATGATTTTAAAGAGCTACGATTCATAAGTTGTCATTTTTCTTGACCTATTTATCAAAACTCCAAGCTGCTGATATCTAACAATTTCATAGTCAAAGAGAAACTCTCGCACATCAAGAAGGTACAGTTGTCCTAACACGAAGTTTATATGCGGAAAGTTAAATAGCCTCGAAAGTATTCAATTGAAAGAGGACACAGGAAATAGTGCCATACCCTATCAAAGATAAAATTAGGACCCATGGCTTCACATAAAGTAGTAAGGCACCTCATTGAGGACACAGGAAGTAGTGCCATACCCTGTCAAAGATAAAATTAGGACCCACGGCTTCACATAAAGTAGTAAGGCACTTCATTGAGGACACAGGAAATAGTGCCATACCCTATCAAAGATAAAATTAGGACCGACAGCTTCACATAAAGTAGTAAGGCACTTCATTGCTTGCATGCAAGTTTTTATATCAGCAACTTTCTCACCCACACCTGAATTCTAAAAGCACTCGTCTTAGTTTATGCAATTCAATTTGACTATTAAAACAAGAATTGCATTTCCATTCTTTTTTTAACTCCAGGACATGAACTTAAAATTGAAAAATGTAACAGTTCACTGCCATTTAAATGCTTAAAATCGTAAGGTAGTTATTCTAAGGAACAACTATTGAGCTTCTCCTAGGAATTATGTAGTAGTTAAAACCAAAGCAATTATATTGATCATTAACTACAGATATTTAACTCTGTTAGAACTTAGAAGCTAGCATTTGCTGTTAAGAGTAGCATGTTGTGCACAAGTCATACCTAAAATCACTTTGGAAATTTTGTAACAGTCAAAGCAATATGTGTAACAACCTCAAGTACACTCATACATCTGTGTGTTCTGGAAACATCATTTCTTTTTAGAACATGAGGGCACACATTTTGTACAAGTATATTCATACTTGCACATTCTTTTCACTCCAACCAGAAAGTGCACATACTAAATGGACGAGTATTCTAGCATGTTGATCAAGTTCATTTAAGCCTACAGGTGTTCCCAGGATGTTCATTTTTTACCCACTGTTTAAATACCATGTGTCCTGGAATAAAGCAAGAGACCTACTTCGACAAGAAACATCAACAACAATTTTTTTAGGTTTTGAGTTAGTGGCGCGGCTAGCAATTTTTTTAAGAAGAGAATGCCGAGCTTCTGGACAGTCAGACATGGTCTCAATGACTCAGCCTCCGCGGAAGCAGTTTACTGAATGAAAGCAAGTGCATTTGATCCCGATTCAGTCGAAGACCCAGCAGTTTAAGATCCACTGTTTCCATATACAGATTGAATGTAAGATAAAGATCCATGTACCTTTCCACTGTCTCATTTAAAGAGTTCATTGTTGGAGATAAGATAAGCTGCTTGCTTGCTTTTACTTGCTTTTAGTTACAGGCAGGAGGCCGGGAGATTAAATATATCGACGGGATGGCTAGGATAATAAAAGAACCGGGGCTTGCTATCGCTTTTTATGCAACAACTTTTGGTCAATCTAAAAAATTTAGCAGGGAATATCATATCTAACTTAGTTCTTTCTAAGAAGTCCTTGTCACCTGGAGCTATTTGATACCTCTCTATATTCTTTATAAAGCACTGAAAAAAGAACTTTTTGATTGATCATGTTTATTAATAAGCATAGAGGATGGAGGGACTGATCAAGATCCTTCCAATCCTACTCATCATCGTTTAAATAATTGAATGAGTACTTTTATAATGAATCGAATTTGCTTGCTACTTGGGTTCTTATAGAATTTCCAAAGTTTCTAAATCGACCCCTTTTTACTAATCATGATAAAAAATCTAAGCAATCCCTTTTTCCAGGTTCCTTCCGATCCCCCTATAAAATTATTTTCGTTTGCTCTTCTAACAAGAATGCTGTGCTTTGAGTCGAGAAATTAGACCATCACTCAATCTATTTAACATTTCAATCAACACTTTGCTTTCTCATCAGGTTGTTCGGCTTTGAATAGTACCTTTAAGATTTAACTTTTAAAATTTAAACATAGATAATATTAAGCAATCATCTTAATAATAGTAGTAATAGGAAGTATATATAAAAATATAACTACCTTTTCGTTGAATACAAAGATCCCAAAATCTATTACATATATGTCTACATAGACTCTCTCCCTAGTCGTACCCACTCTTGAGCCAGAGAGGTCAGAGCATGAATGATCACTCTTTCTTCTCGACTTAGATGTTATTGAATAATGTTTTATCTTAAAGAGATTGGGTAGATCATAAAACTGATTAGAAGATAGTATGCTCACCAGATTGATTGATCACTTGAGCGCCAAGTAAGATTATTTAATAAAGTGTTATTGAACGCTGGTGCAATGCTGTAGGTGTGATTGGTAGCAGGCACTAAAATGAAAGAATATCCTAGCAATGTTGTAATGGGGTTGGACTGGCTACAACTGAGGATTATAAAAAAGCTTCTGTTGTAATGTTGTCATCCAGCATACGTAATTCATCAATGAAGCAATTCGTGAAGTACATCTCCAATGCCCATGATGTGCACTCCATCTGTCTACCTTTCAAAGCTGTTGCACAACATGATGACGTACTAGCTAAGTGTGAATGCAATTCGGACACTTGTAACTGCATTGTATTTGGAAATGTGGAAGGGATTACAATCCTACTTGTTCATTGGATTCCTGGAACAATCAAGCGACTGTCTGAATCCGGCTGGTGCCTACTGTCGTCTCGGGTCTTCCTAACAAATGGTTTCCATGGGTGCAAGCAGGGCATGTTATATGTGGAAACTAATCAATCTGGAGAGAAGATATTAGCAGAGAGTGAACCCCAGGTTAGAATGAAGACACCGGGAGACCCTAAGGACACCGATAAAGGTAAGTCCAAATTAGAATTCCTTCCAGTCTGTAAAATACCTGTGGAGTTCCTCGAAAAAAAAATACTTGAATTTGTATTCCAATGCATCGAGCAGCGGATGATAAGTGGGCAAAGCTGTTGATCACATCTTTCAGGTCTAAAGACTCTGCAAATAGAGGAGTGAGTGTCTTGCCTTCGGATGCCATGGAGAATTACACGGAAAAAGAAACCAAGGACACTTACATTGCTAAGATAGTAAAAAGGTAGCTGAGAAAATTATTAATTGTAAAATTCCACACTCCCTCCTTAATATTGCCAAGGTTGGCAGAAATATTATAGGATATGTTTGTTGATTGGTTAGGAAGTCTAAAATATCAGATAATATTTAAACACGTTCATGGCCCTGGTGATGTCTGAGGATAGCAAGTCTAGTGATAATGGAATCCCTGTTCGCCATGTTTTCCAAGTGCTAACCTTTCGAGGCCCTCTTCTAAGCCTTGGAACCTTATCATGTATGGCAGGTGCCGTCAACTTGATTTGCACTATTTGTTGGACTATGTGTAGTGCAATTGGACCCGCTGATAAATGGTATGCGGTAGACTCCGTGCCACACTCTATAGGTATAAGAGTCATAGTGATAATCATAGGAATTGCTATTGCTTTGGTCATGGACTGCTTGCATTTGTATTTGGGTATAAGAGAGCCCCCTCCAACAACAACCAATGTACTCGAAGAGTCCCGTCCAACAGCAACCTGACTTTTGATAAGGTATTGTCCAACAAATGACTATTCAAGTTGAAATTTCATGCAAAAAATAATGGATACTAAAATTAAAATATCCCTCGATCTATTATAAATAATCTAATTGATAAATATTTTCAACAAGTTAAAATAATATTGGGATTGACTCCCATGAAAAGAGTTACAATATATCTGAAACCATTACAGGATCAAACTATGTTATGTAGACCCTACAGGATTTGATTTAACAGATCAAGATGCCTTACATCTTAATAAATTCACAGCAATTGATGAGGGACAATAAGAAGGAAATCCTTAAGGAAATAGCCATTAATACACAACCGGTAACAACCCTCTTGCGAGTGCCCTTTCAGCTCTATTTATACAACTAACCCAAGCAACATTGAATTCAGAATATTCTTCTATTGTTCGTTCTTTTATTTTTAAATTTATAAATGTCTGTGTATGTTTCAAGGTTATAAGTGATCCTCTACCTGCAAGAACACCCCAGAAGCCAAAGAAGCTAGTTTTTGAGGAGGGACCGCAAACAACCTACTCGCTCATAACTTGTTTGGAGCCAATTTGAGCCAAATCCAATAATTAGGAAAATTT
Source organism: Larix kaempferi (assembly GCA_027924585.1). Lineage (NCBI taxonomy): Eukaryota > Viridiplantae > Streptophyta > Pinopsida > Pinales > Pinaceae > Larix > Larix kaempferi. Next base: position 8,759,386 of record BSBM01000556.1, read on the forward strand.
TGATGGCCTATTATGCAACTAAGTCCATTGGTAAAATCCATATATGAAACCATTAAAGGATCAAACCATGCTATGTAGACCCTACATGATTCGATTTAACAGATCAAGATGCCTTACATCTTAATCAATTCCCTCCAATTGATATGATAAAATAAAAGTGGTCCAAGAAACAAAAACCAATTGATATAAGGAAAACAATATCTAATTAGGTATATACTGCCATGAATATCAAGCTTCAAATATTAGAACAGTCATTCCCAAAAATGTTATGAGAAACAACCAGTTCTGACCTGTTCTCACTCAAACCTGTCTGGAACAGTTTGAGCCCTCAAAAGTATTAAAAATTCCCATGGAAGCACGAATAAGCATTCCAGACGCTTGGAATTCGAGATGGGTTAGTTATTTTAGCTTCACCGGATTAGTCAAAGTTGGATCCAACCTCCTTTCCGCGCATTCGGCCAGCTTTATGCCCTAGGTGATTTTCGCAGAGCAGTGAACCCCAATACTGCAGCTAGCTAAACAAAAGTGCTTGTAATTGAAGGTTTTCCTTCCGCACCTGTGAAAATAGCCCCTAATGGTCCTTGACATATTTTGGCCAATTGTCATGCTTATTGAGTTTAAACGAAACACTTTCAAAAGCATAGCCACGCATAAATATGTAAAAAAATCATTAATTCTTTACAGGTGAGATGCAGTAACCATAAATCGTTTCATAACAGAGAGGAGGCCACAAATCCCACTAGGGTTTGCACCTAAGGGTTTCATCGAATAAAATATAGTTTGTGCATAGTATATGAAAAGAGTGGCCATGCGAGTGCAAATATTCTGCTGCTAGCTTGCACATATTTTCATTTCGATAGAGTTCTCCAATCTTGATGCACTAGATCCATATGAGAGGCATTGCCCACACTAAAAGCTTTATTAATTTAAAGGGTGATTTTCATTGGATAGCCTACATTGATGTATTAATTTTCCCTAGGAAATTAATGCTACATGAAGCATTGCATTAGAGGATTGATTTGGATTTTACATATTGTGGATAGAGTTTGTGGCTATCCTTACTCTTCTGTACAAACATGAGACTAGTTAAAGGGATAAGCATGAGCGTGCCTTATTTTAGTCAATATGGAGTTTTATTTTTAGTGGGTAGAAGGTACCCAACAATTTTTTGGTAAATAAATCTTCATAAAAATTTTGAATTTCTTTGTTGGTTTCCTTTTATTCCATCTACTCCATCTCCCACTGAACTTAGCAATAGTCATATATACAATATGTTATCCCTACAGTTCTACCTAAGGAAATAGGTAACAACAAGTGGGAAAAGTGTGCACATCATACCCGGTTGATATGTATTAGGGATTCAAGACCACAATTTGAGGGAAATACAACTATGTTCAGTAAAGGGTTGACCTATGGTATTAGTGGTTTTTCAAGTTGATCCTATATAGTTTGTGCTCCTTAGAGATGATAACCCCTATGAATAAATTGTCTTATTGATTGATTGCTCTCTATCCTGTTGGATGTGATGATACCTTCTATATAGGGAATGATACAAATAAATGACCATGGATGCTAATTAAAGTATTTCTCTTTACACAGCACGCACTAGGAATGTGAATCCCTTAGCGATGTTAGCTCAATATCTCATCCAAACGTGGCTCTTGCCTCTACTTTCATGGAGAGTAAGTCGATACTCCTATGGAATTCATAGACATAAGTACTAATATCCCAATGGAGTTATCAATGTGGGATCCGTACCTATAAATAATGTGTCCATGTGGTTTATTTTAGCCTAGTAAGTATAATTGATCACACCCATTGGTTGCATCACCTTTACAGATGAAGTGGGAAGATGCATAAAGCTAATGGAGGAAAGAGGTCATGAATGTACCTAAGAAAAGTGTGTGTGTTAGTTTATGGAGCTCAGCATAGGAAGGTTAGAATGGTTCCAAGCATTATCACTATGTAATCATCCAAGTCCAACTCTAGTTTCCCCTCTAGAAACTTGTTGGCTAGTTCATGTCTGATGGAAATTAATTGTCATTCCCAATTTAGTTAATGTGTCCATTTAGAATTTCCCTTCCTCCTCATCACCTGCTCTAGCCTCCCATCGTGAACATAGATCAAATAATTTCTCAAAAAACAACAATGGCTTAGACTTAGTAGGTTTATCAAAGGATTCATCAAATAGGTTTTCGATGCAATTATATCATCATCAGTGGTGTGCACAACCAATCATACAACATTTAAATTCTTATATAGGTTGATTGTCATGAAAGATGACATTTAGATATAACCTATTGTTCAGGATTTATACCTTATAGTGAGGAGAAGACACTACCAACTTGGGCGGGGTGACAGGTAAATACATTCATTGCATTGCATTTAGTTCCTACAAATGAAAGAGATCAAGATATCAAAAGATGTACCTTTTATCGACGACTGGTCCTAGCTTTCGTTTGATCTTCCGCTATGATGCACCTGCAACACAAAGGAAACCTTCCTTAGCGTATCTTGACTGCAATAAATATGATGAAATTGAAAGCAATTAAACATCAACTACAATAAGATATTAAACCAAATGAACATATAATCCAATAGACATTCGATTTGGGACAGCAAGGGTATTTCCACCTTTTTATTGTAAAAAAAACATGAATCAGTACAAATATACCTGATCGGTCAAGATGCTTCTGCAACCGAGTCCTAGGATCCTACACTTAAAGCATTCTTTCTAGGTCTAGTTCTAGTTTTCCTCTCATGGATCCTCCTTGTATTTATGGGACAAGGTAGGCAATTGTAATCGAGAGGTGGTTGAATTGGGAAGTTGGGGAAGTTGCAGAACCAACTTCAACTAATCCCAATTCGTGATCTTAATATAGTTTTTGATTTCATGTTAAGATGTGTGTGAGTTTCCTCAAGGCAGAGTAGCGCACAGTATGCAACTTCGGTGTTTTACAACAAGCATTTGCAACTTTTCCAAGGTGTGCGCTAGTTTCCCTTGAGTAAAGTAGGGCATTTTTCCCAGATGTGCACTGGTTTGCTGCCCAAAGAGTAGCGCACATGTCAAAACATCAATAGAAACAGGGAATTTCTCAGTTGAAGAGGGTAGTTCCAGTCCAAACATCATCTAGGTCAACCTAGCTCTTTAATCCATTATGTCCTTTTGTGTGATCGATAGATCAATGTGATCATGGACGGAGAAGTGCAAATTTGACCTATAACATAACCTTTTTTTTAACATTCTTTGACAAGGTCATAATAAAACTTAATTCTGACAAATCGAATCATTGCCCCCACATGACAATCTTTCCAAAGACTATGGTTTCCAAAGAGCGGGGGAACAGAAAAATAATGCATTTCAGTTGTAAACTTGTGCACAAAGTTGGTTTTATACAATATGACAAAATTAATGATTACATACCTTCGGATAACTAGCTTCATACTCAGTACTCACAGAAACAAATCAACATCTAAAAATTGAATTTACCCAGTTGAAGATCCCAACCTATCCACACTGTGTGCCTACATCTCCTGCAAATCGAAGGGGTTTGGAAGTACTTCAGAGCCGACATTGGGACATAATAGATTTAGATGGTGTCATTCCTCTAGAAATGGTTGTCAAATTTAGTGTCTATGCAACATACTATAATGGGTCGGGATCTCTAAATCCATTCGTATTGTTAAAATTTAGTAAAATATTGCACAAATTCATTATCAAAATTCTAATTTCCATTGTTAGTGTGACAAAACTAAAAATGACTAATGTAAATGACTAATTCACATTAATCGTTGTTAGTTAGTCATATTGATATTCCCGTGACTAAATTAGTCATATATGTTAGTCATTTTTATTTTAGTCACTTGTTATCTAGTCATATATTTTATCTCATGACTAAATTAATCTTTTATCTTAGTTGTTTTTTGTTGGCTTATTTAAAATTTCTCAATTTTAGTCATTTATCCCTTGAAAAAACAGTGGTGAGTAACGTTTTTAGTCGCCTAGTCATTTATTTCTCATTTTGTACTAGTGACTAGTATAATGAACCACAATATATGAGGAAATGTGACCATATTTAGGGATTAACATGCCCCTCCCCTTCATACAAGTGTTGGCCTTAATGCTTGATTAGTTGTGGATGCCTCTGTATGAAGGACTCATCTTCCCATGTCAAATCTTCAACTGGTAAGTTCTTCCACTTTATGAGGTACTCAGTAATAGCCCAATTTCGTAGTTGTTTAGTCCTTTTTTCAGTGATTTGTTCAAGTTCCAATATGACTTTTCCTTCTTCATCAAGTTCCGGCAAGATTGTTTGAATTGGGATCTTATCTCCTATTACCTTCTTTAAGCAAGAAACATGGAAAAATGGATGTACTCTTGAAGATGAAGCGAGCTCCAATTTGTAAGCCATACTACCAATCTTCTGCAACACTTTATAAGGACCATAATACTTGGGTGCTAATTTATTTTCCTTCTTTAAAATATTGAGAGTGTAAGGTTGTAGCTTGAGAAATACCCAATCCTCTTCTTCAAAACGCCTTTCACTATGATGTTGATCAACTTGTTGTTTCATCCTGTTTTTTGACATAGTCAGGTTGTCCTTAAGTATCTAGAGAACTTCTTGCTGGTGCTCTATGTGATCTTCCACAACTTGAAATTTATATTTTTCTTTAAATGGAGATGTGATAGATGGAGGCCGGTACCCATAAAGTGCCATAAATGGATACATTTTTTATGATGTATGGAATGAAGTGTTGTACCACCATTCTGCCAAGGATAACCATTTCACCCATTTCATTTGTTTATCAGATGCAAAGAAACCAAGATATCCTTCCAAAAATGTTTTCACGATCTTAGTTCACCCATTCTTCCAAAGATGAACTGTGAGCCAATTGAGTACCCAAATAGGAAAATAATTCAGTCCACAATTTTCCAGTGAAATTGGATCTCTATCACTTACAATAATCTTTAGATTTCCATGTAAATTATGGATAGTTTCCATAAAGGATCTAGCTATTGTGCTTGCATTAAAAGGCTGAGTGAGTTCACAAAAATGTGCATACTTCATGAGTATATCAACAACAACCATAATAACATTCTTTCCTTCAGACTTGGGTAGACCTGTGATAAAATCCATCGATACTTCCTCCCATTACTATCAAGATATGTCTAATGGTTGTAGAAGTCCTGGGGTCTTAACTGTTTCACCCTTATTCTGTTGGAAAACCAAGCATTCAACCACGAACGTTTGAACATCATATTTAAGACCTTCCTGGAAAAATTCCTTCTTGACCCTGTGGTAATTTTTCAGGAATCCTGAGTGCCCACCTATAGGAGAGGCGTGTAATTCAGAAAGGACCTTTTGCTTGAGTTGGGAGTTTTTGCATAAATATAAGATATCCTTATACCATAGTGAATCATTTTTCCACAAAAAAGTATTTGATACACTCGGATCATTCTGTAGCTTTTGAATGAGTGTCCACATCGATAGGTATTTTTTCCATTCTTCCCTTGCTGCTACTATCCAATCTAGTTGTAGAATGGAAATAGAACAAAGTAATGCCCCAACATATTCATCTTTTATGGAAAGTGCATCTTCCGACACATTATGTTTCCCTTTTCTATAGATGATTTCACAGTCATATCCCAACACCTTGGTTACCCACTTTTGTTGCTCTTCTGAAGATAGTCTCTGTTCCAAGAAGTATTTAAGACTATCTTGATCTGTTTTGACCTTGAAGTGCCTACCTATTAGATAAGGATGCCATTTCTTAAGAGCATGTAGTATCACCAACATTTCCTTCTCACAAATGGGTTTTGTAAGTTCTTTCGCTTGATTGGATGACTTGTGAAATCAAGTGGGTGTCCTTCTTTCATTAGAACAGCTCCAATGCCATTTCCTGAAGCATCACATTCCACAATAAAGATTTTTGTGAAGTTTGGCGTGGCCAATACAAGAGCTGTGCACATTGCCTGTTTAAGTTGTTCAAAAGCTTGAGTTTCCTCTGGAGTCCAAGAAAATGCATCTTTATTCAATAATGTAGTTAGAGGTGCTACTATGTTTCCATAATTTCGAACAAAATTGCAGTAATACCTTGTTAAACCTAAGAATCCTCGAAGATTCTTCAGGTTTTTTGGAATCGTCTAGTCTATCATGGCTTTAATTTTTTTAGGGTCTACATTGACACCTTCATGAGATACAATATGAACCAAATACTCTACTTCCTTCACCCCAAAGAAACATTTGGAAGGTTTTGCATATAGTTGTTGCTCCTATAGTAGTTGTAGTACCATGTGAACATGTTGAACATGTTCTTCCCAAGACTTGTTATAGATTAGTATATCATCAAAGAATACTAGAACAAATTTTCTAAGAAAAGGATTGAAAATAGAATTCGTCAAACCCTGAAATGTGAAAGGTGCATTCGTGAGACCAAATGGGATGACTAGAAATTCATAATGACCTTCATGTGTTCTGAATGTTGTTTCTTGGATGTCTTCATCTTTCATTCTAATTTGATGATACCTAGAACAAAGATCCAACTTTGTGAATAAAATTGCTCCATGTAATTCATCTATCAATTCATCAATTACAGGAATGGGAAACTTATCTTTAATGGTGATCTTGTTGAGCTCTCTATAATCTGGACACATATGCCATGATCCATACAACTTGTGTACCATTACCACTAGTGCAGAGTAAGAACTTTGGCTAGGCCTAATTATTCCAGCCTCTAACATTTATTCAACCATACGCCCAATTTCACTCTCCTGTCCATAGGGGTATCTGTAAGGTCTGATGTTAGGAGGAACACTTCTTGGGATGAAGTGAATATCATGATCAAAATCTATGATAGGTGGAATACCTTTTGGAATATCTTCAAATACCTTGGAATGCTTATTAATGACCCTTTGGAGATCTAGGGAAATAGGAGGCTTAGATGTTTGACCATCTAATGAGCATAATTGCGCAATTACACCTTGATGTCCCTTTTTCATAAATTTTGTCATACAATTAGAGCTTATCACCTTGCTTGGTTTCCCCGTGATACCATGTAATTCATTTTCCTTTCATTCCCATAAAAATTTCATGAAAAGATTCTGAAAATTAAAAGCCACAATTCCGAAAGATTGTAACCATTGAACTCCTAAGACAACATCAACACCACCCATTGGAATAGCAATCATTATACTATTCAATACATATTCTCCCATAGTAAGATTTATATTATGGCATTTCCCTGAGCAGTTAATAGTTCCTCCATCTGCAATCATTACTTGAAACTCTGGTGCTAGATATACAAAGCAATTGAGAGATTTTCCTAATTTATAGTGAATGAAAGTATGAGTACTACCAGAATCAATCAACACCGCTACCTTTTTCTTTTTGACAAATCCTTCGAGCTTGAGAGTTTGAGGAGTGCTAATTCCAACCAATACATGACATGATATGGTGGGAGTAATCTCTTCTGAAGGAGTATCTTCTATTTCTTCATCTGGACATGGTTCTTTTTTTTGGTTCTTCCTCTTCACATTATATGTAAAATAATTTCTTCTCACCACACTTTTGTCCCTTACTACACTTGCTATCACAATTAGAACATAGGATTTTTTCTCTTCTTTCCTCTATTTGTTGAGGTGTCAACCTTTGAAGTGGGTTAGAATAACTAATAGTATTCTCTCGGTATGTGTGGGAGGTGCTATTTCTAGAATCCATCGTCATATTTTTACTTGCAACCTTCCTTGCCATCATGAAAGCCTTATCCAAGGATGGTGGTTCAAAGAAACACACCTCATGTTGAATGTTATCCTTTAAGGTTCTAATGAAGAGATCCAATAGAGTATCTTCTGGAATTTTCTTCACTCTAAGACTTAGCTTCTGAAACTATTTGATGTGTTCTCCAACTGGACCTTTTTGCTTGAGATTTATTAACTGGCTAAAGAAGGTATTGCTATTAATATCCCTATAATGTGCAATCAATTCTTCTGTGAATATAGACCAAGATATAATAGAGTCATTTTTATGGTCACAAAGCCATTGGTACCATACAAATTGATCAGGCTCTAAATATAATGATGCAATAGTTACCTTTTGCAAGGTTGGAACCTGGTGTAGATCAAAGAATTGCTCCATTTGGAATATCCATGTTATTGGATCATTTCCATCAAAATTTCTCATGTCAGTATTGGGAATTTGGGTACCCCTTGGTGACCATCCCTGATGACTTATGTTAATAGCCAAAAATTGTTCACTAGCTCATCTCCCTTGTCACATAACCTATTTGTCAACTTTTCCTATATTTTTGGCCTCCAAAACTATAAAAAACCCTCAAATGGTTACCAAAAGCATAAAAAATCATTATTTCCCTCCTCAATTAATGAAATTCCTCAAAAATGGGTTAAAAACCCTAAAAAAAGGGTCCAAAATTTCCAAAATAAAAGAGAAAAGGGAAAAAAGTCAAAAATAAATTCAAAAAGGAGAGAAAACCCTAAAACCATTTACCAATACTATTGGTTGCCCAAAACCATGGGCCAACACTCCACCACCCAAAATCACTATAAAAAGGTGATGGAGGCCCCCCATCTCACATCCATCAATTACTCTTCATACCCTTATGCTGCCAAAATTCCTGTTGAACTCTAGCCTATCACCTTGAACTTTTGTTCACCATTTTAGTTGAGTCTTGGCCACCTATTGAGCATTTGGAGAAGGGAATGGAACTATGGAGATCCGATGCACTACTCTAGTACTGCTACAAGGACTCCTACAACCTCACCATTTGAGGTAAACACCATCGCAAAGCCTTGTTTTCCCATTAATACAAAAAATTTCAAATTCCATTATTGACTTCCTCATGGTTGTCTATCTTTATTGTTACTGTTATTGTTAAATTTATTTGTATGTTATCACTTGCACATGTCACATCTTAATATCTAGTTTTTATTCATTTCACATATTATTTTCTATCCATTATTGAACTGCTACTAAGGGTTCCTAAACCCTTAGTAGGTTCTCTTTAGCACGAGCTAGGGTGAAAACCCTAGCTACAAATTTGGAGACTCCACTAGTTCGATTGCCTTAAAATCCTTTGGTTATTTTTAGTTTTTTACTTGCAATTTTGCTTGGATTTTATAGCTCTGTTCCACCCCTTGGACCCCATAACTGCAAATCTAGCTCTTTCCTTTACTATTAGCTTCAAAAATTCCATTTGTACGGCTTGACCCGCACCTTTAGCAGTTGTTTTTTGCGTCATGAGTCGCGACTGTTGCCTCGCTAGCTACACTCTGTAGCGCACTTTTCATCCCTAAATTTGTGCTCTGCAGCGTGGGTTCTAGCTTAGTAGCCACACTTTGCAATGCGAGTTACATCCCAGAAGCCGCTCCCTATAGCGCGACTTCTAGCACTGAAGAGGCACCTTGTAGCGCGACTTCCAACCCTGAATCCGCGCTCTACAAGGAGACTTCCAGCTTGAAAGCCGCGCTCAGCAGTACGCTTTCCATCCCAAAATCCGCGCCCCATTTCTTGTTCCCCATCGGTCTGTTAGAGCGTGTTTTTTCTGCAATTTGCCGCACCCAGAGCGCGAGTTTTTGCCTCACATCCGCACCCTACAGCAATTTTTCCCACTTTTTCTTGCCCTAACAGCCATTTGTTTGCTTTCATCCGTTTTACTAGTCGTATTTTTTTGGTATTTACTTGTTGTAGCATTTACACATTTCATTTAGCATTTACATTTCAACAAGTCATTTTATTTTACATATCAGTTAATACTTTTTATGATTCATTGATCGATTTTCCCGCTTGGCAATCTTGGGTTTACACCACTTGTGCACACACTCGGTCACCATAATCAAATTGAGCCTTAAAATATATCTAACTCAACCAACTTCAACCCCACTTGGGGAACACAAAAAGAACTTTGTAGTTAGGTAGGACATTGAGGATAGGCATCGAAATAACACCCCATTTTTCATTTACATTTGAGACATAGTTGTTGTCCATTAGGGATCCAAAATCCCCTATTATTTGTTGGTACGATTAACACCGATTTGTCGTAAGGCCTCTCCCTTAGGAGGGAAAGTAGCAAGACTAGTTCCGGAGGTCTGAGTGGAATGCCGCACTCCATTATGTACTGAAGGACACCTATTCGTTGTTCTCGTCGTGCATGTTGGCTACCATACTGGGTGTACAAAGGCCAAAGAACTGAAGCTTCCGGACACCTTTCCAGACATGACATGAACGGGGTAGCTTAGTTTCCATTCTTCTAGGACTCGTTTACCTGGATTCCCTTTCGGTAGAGGGATATCCTTAGCCATTTGGTTCTCCATTTTGTATCACTTAACTATAGATTTCATCATGTTGTTGAGGATATGATTTGCGTGAGATTTCATATCTTTTAGATAGGTGTTTGCATAATCTTGTACCCCCATTGGATTAGTGACTCTACCTTTTTCTTTTTGTAGGATTGTTGCTTGTTGGTATTCTGACCATTTCTTTTCCGCTCCGCTTGTTGTAGCACAACTGTTGCAGCAAGTGTTTTGAGCTTATTGTTGTGTTGAGCGCCACATTTTTTGAGAGCTCTCCTTTTGCACACATGGTTGCACTTGGATTTTTGAGCATTTGATCTCCCACAACCATTTAGTACTTTTTACACATGTCACCATTGATTCACCGAGACACTCTCGATGCCTACGGGGCCATTCTCCGTAGTACAGTTCACTTGATACCACATGTCACAGATGAACAACTTCGTCACCAGATACCTATCCTGACGAACCTTATTTTACTTATGATTAAGATTCATAGTTTCCCACTTTCAGAGCTCCATCTAGCCCCATGGCCAGCATGAATCCCAACCCATTTATTAGTGGGATCATTGGCATTGGTTCTACCACCATCCCAGCTACCACTTCAACGTCCATCCTTGTTATACCATCCACTGGACCTACACCGGGAATTTCGGTCACTACTTCCATACCCATTAGTAGTGGGTCCATTCCCATTATTGTCCCTTTGGTCACTAGTAGTACACTTGGGGGAATTGGCACTTCCCACTTGATCCCCTCTATGACTCACACCATCACTCTGCCCCTCAATCGAAGCGGCCCGACAATTTCTGCCATGGCTAGCACACAGGTCACTACCACTATGTCACATGCTTCTGCTATATTTCCATTCATGGCCAGGATCAGCCTCCCTGATTTGGCCCAATTGACCAACGATCTAATCTGACATGACCCCACATGGTCTCCCATGCCTACCAAACTCCCTTCATAAATCCAAAAGTTTGAAGGGAAGGGTGGTGAGGACCCACAAAACCACATCATGTCCTTCCACTTATGGTGTTCCTCCAACTGCATAGTGTACGATTCGATCCGCGTCTGCATTTTACAATGGACCCTCATTGGATTTGCAGCTAAGTGGTACATTGAACAGCCACATGGGACCCACTCTACATTTACATCCCTCACTTTGAATTTCCTGTAGCTCTTTCAATTACGCATCCGTTACGATGCTGGTGTTGAGATTCTACTGTCTTGCACACAGAACATGGCTACCCATATCACTGACCATATTCATGAGTGGCATAGACGTCATAGTTTGTGCAAGATCAAGTTCGATGACCGCATCTTCTTAGATTGGTTCCTGAAATCCATCATACCCGTTATTGCCAAGGATGTGGCATCCGAATGGCCCCAAAACGAAGAAGAAGCCATTCTCAAAGCCCAACAATTCGACCTCATTTATCCATAGTCGAGATACCTCTATTCCATTTTACGTTATGCTTTGCATGACAATTCCTCCCAAAAAGACACACCGGGGGTATCCCACGCTGTCGATGGAATTATTGGACACGTTGCATCTCATAGTCATCCTTATACTCATATTCCTCCAGCCAGCCCCCCGACTTATGACCCTACACCCAATTCCTCCATGAGTGGCCCCAACCTTTCACACGCCATAGTCTATTCAGGAGCAACATCTTTGTATGCTCCCCCGACCCAAGCCTCCCATACATATAGCCCTTATTTTTCAACACATTTCTATGGACATGCTCCACAGGTGTATGCTCCCCTTGTCGCACCAACCACCTATTACCATCAACCAGTAGCACCTGCGCCCACACAACCTCAAGCCCCTACAGCTTATTATCCACCCATAGCACCTGCGCTTGGACAACCTCAATCCCCTCCCTCTTATTATCCACCGCAGCCTTCCCCAACACCTTCTCAACTACAAAATCCCCCTGTTCCCCAAGGTATATTCTATGCTCAATAGAACCAACGGCATAACCAACTTGCCCAACAAAATCAATAAGTACAACAAAATCGGGGGCACGGTCGTAACCGCGTAAAAAACTAACCTCCTGGTAGAGGTGGTCCACCATGAAACCCTCTTGATAATAATGGTGTCACCCTGGCTAACCAAAATCCTGATCGACCACCTCAACAAGGTAAAAACCCCAACCTACACAAGAACCACCCATGTTCTAACTGCGGGGTATATGGCCATTACACACATAATTGTCCACATCTAGAACGAGCTAACCAACTTTGGAATGATGATGCCCAATGCCAGGGACATGCTGCACCTCCAACACAACCAAACCCACCACAACCCAATGCACAACCCATGGTGTTGCAAAATCCCCTACCCACACAAGGGGTAGTAGCCACTGAACCTTTGGTTCCACCTCAAGGTGTGCCAACACACCAACAACAAGTTACTTACACTGCTCCTGATAGTCAACCCATTGACTCAAGTACCCATCACCTTTTAATGATGTCTTCCATTGATTTCAACCTCCAAACATGCCATAACTAGTATGGTTCCACCACAGAAACCATTTCTGTGGACACGACTGCTAACACTCTTCCCACATATCGGTCATTATGCATACCGCCAACACCACTCAACGGAGCCCCTAAAGCTCCTCCATTTCCTCTGAGTCGAATAAATAACAATGCAAACGCTCGTGTTGCCACAAACTACAATATCATGGAGGACTTAGCTCAGTCCCCTGCTGCTATGTTAGCCCTCAAAGTTTTGAAGAATTGCCCAATGCAGCGCAAAACACTATTGTCCACCATAGGTGCAGTAGACCCTTCCGACTCAAAGATGATGGCATTTGATTTAGACCAATCTGAACCACGCATGCATTCCACATTATCATTTCAAGTTTCGGTTTCAGTCTGGAATCTTGTTATGCATCAGTGCATCATCGATGAGGGTTCCTTTACATGCATTATGTCTACATTCGTGTGGCAGAAGCTCAAATCCTTTACCCTCCAACCATCCACAACTGCTTTATGATCTTATGATGGTTGTTCATCCCAACCACAAGGCCTCTTGGCCAACGTCCTAGTCCAAATAGTTGGTAAAACCGTCCTTATTGATATATAAGTCGTCAATGCTCAACTCGACTACAACCTACTTCTAGGATGGAGTTACATGTACGCCATGAAGGCCATTGCTTCATCGGTCTTCTGCATTATGATGTTCCCCCATGAGGGACGGTTTGTTAAAGTCAACCAAGTCACATACTATGACCCGAATGCGCCCGCTACACCTGAGAATGTTCTCCCCGTGGTTGAACAACCCGTGTTTGGTGCACCCACCTATTTGGTTTCCATCGTCGACCCTGGACTATATTCAAAGACTCCAATGGTCTCCACTTTTCGTTCGTTACCACCTCCTTTTCCAGCCGTTGATATTTCTGACCTATGCACCATTTTGTCAAACCAATCAGTACCTAACCCGCAACCACCCTTGTTGCCTCAACAACCAATGATACTCAACCACGTTGGAGCCACACCAATCCATACAATCTCGTTCTTGTTCCCACCCTCTGGAGTAGTAAGTTCTCCTATCATGGCCATGCTGAATCTCTCGGGGTTAACATTAGGACTTATCATATGGTATCTTCCTGCTCCTAATCCCACTCTGACACCACAAGTCATCCTTCAACCGGTCCAACTAATTACCACTACTACCCACCCACCTCTTGGTGTGGCAACTGCAACCGCATCTGCATCCAACCCTTCCCCTCCACCACCTAAGAACAATGGTGGAAAAGGCCTACAAACTTATACTGCCACATAGGCGACGAAACCCATGAAACTTCCCCTTCCATGCTACCCATAATTGTCCACAATTGCCAAACCTTCAAGAGAGCATGAAAACGTTGGACGATGAACCCAATATTGCGGTTGTCAAAATGGACACCACCTCTAAACCACGTAACAAATCATTGCGCACTAACCAATGTTGTTCCATATGCAAAGTCCACGGCCATTATTCCCATCATTGTCCTAACTTGCCTAAGTATCGACTGGTTCTCCACGAAATGAACCAGTCCTCTTTAGAGTTATCCATTACTACCATCAAGGAGATTCACCCCCCTAAATCCTCCTCCTCAACAGGAGTTAACACTATTTATATGGTTTCCACTCACGACCACCTGTCCTGTCGCCCCTTCAACTGATCCATCTGACCCACCTATTCAACCTTTTCAAATAAACAAGGAAACCACATGTCCACGGCATGGGGGTAGGCCCAAAACCTTTCCTACTCATTGTCATCATCATTCTCATCGGCGATACTAGGTCATCAACCCCACAAGGGGAATCCCCCATCATCATATCATCACTTCAGTATGCTACCACGAACCACAGCCTCATGGTACACCCCCCGCCAGCAGTTGGTCGACACCCTATTGATCCCTCTTTGAGACAACATCCGCACTGTATCACCCACCCCAGTACATTGGCTGACCTTAGACATGAGGACGCTTGCCAAGGGACCCAGCCGAATAACATTTAGTAGACTGGTCATTTGAATATTTGAAATGTTTAAACGACTAAGAAACACATGATGATTTGCATGACAACAAATGATAAACAAAAATGGCGCAATGAATGAAACTTATAGAAATAGATACTTAGCTTAAAAATAATAAATGAATGAATGCTCTTCTTAATAATTAGCCATATTATGAAATATATGATTTGCATGAATGAAATGCTTGCGTTTCTTAATGATTAGCATATTTATGAAATGAATGATGATTGAATGTTGTATATGCTCAACTGACTGAAAGATTATGAAATGAAAATGATTGAATGATGGATATGATCGACTGACTGAAAGATTATGAAATGAAAATGATTGAATGATAGATATGCTCGATTGACTGAGATATTATGATGAATGATGAAAATATTTTATAGTGCAGCACTACTAATGTGCGCTTTGAGTGTGTGGAGTAGCAGGTAAAATTATTTATCGACTGAATCACAATGGAAAATAGGGTTCGTAAGAATGGGAAACATACATAGGGGTACGACGACGGACTGCCGACCCTGAAATAGCATTCCACACACGGGTCGGAAGCCAGTTTAGCTCACTTGGGGAAGCGTGTGCCGTGGGGGCGAGGCCACAAAAACTTGGTCACGTATGATGATTTGATGGGCGCACGATAATGAGAGACTTATCCCTCAACCTCCCTTAGTCTCCAAGTAAGTGTGTCGAGAGATCGCGGTAACAATTCCCCAATCGCTACGTAGTACTCCCCACCATAGAAAAAGGAAGTTGTCGGAAGGACCTGTTGAAGGCGTACATAGACAATGACAGAAAAATAATATTACTTACACTCTTTGCATTTAGAAAAACTATGAATATATGATTAAAAAGGCATATATAATTTTAGGAATTAGAATAATATAATATATTTTATTTTATTTTAGAGAAAGGGAAATTGAGGTAGAAATGATTATTCCTAAGAATTTAAATTGCAGTTAATATTTAAATTGTATTTTATAGAGCAAAGTTAAAACAATAGTCATATAGAGACCACTCCACCTACACCCATTGATTTAGGAATTAGGAAATTGATTGGGGAGACAACAATGAGACAATTAAGGGATTCAGGTGCACAATTATGTAGGAGTGACACATGCTGCATGAGATTAAATATTAAATGAATTATTAAATTAAAGATTATTTTGCATGGAAAGACACATGTCATCGAAGTTTGAGATATAAAAGAAATGGACGAAAAGGAGAGGATATATCTTGCTCCCTAGTGCTGGACGATCATCGTAATAGATATTTTGATAAGTGTGATTCCTTGGATTTGGGTTTACAGCTTGTCCGGGGATTGGTAGATCCTAGCGGAAAGTCAGGGCTTGTATGTTCTTACGACCCCACTTGCTCAGGGGTTCGGGGGAAATAAGAGTACCCCTGATACGGTAGGGAGGTCAACTGAGGGGTCTTTAGTAAATCGTCAAAGGCTAGGAGCTGAGCGGGAAACAACGACTCCTCCTCTAGCAGCAGATTCGGCCTACAGTACAGGTTCTATGTTTATGTGTTTACTTGTAAATTCTTGAATTTATTGATGTTTATTATTGATCATGCACTTTAATGATTATTTTAGGTTTTTAAGATTTGGAAAATTCTTCTGAGTAGGGACCTGAAAAAGGAGGTCCCTACATTTGGTCCCAGAGCTAGTCGAGCCTTGAGGGCACCATAACTGTGTATGTAATTATGCGCAGAATTTAAATTTTAATTACGGTTAAAATTAAATCCTGAAAAGGATAGAAAGTGGGTATACCAATTTATTTTATTTCCATATTGAAGTAATCTTAGAGCCGTTATGTCGGACTTGCAACTCTGTTTTAGTAATGATTATAAAGAAACTATGTGTGATATTTACCCAAACGTTTCCAGTGAAGCGATCTATCCATAGATAGTTAGTACTGTGTTTGTATATGAAACTATGTGTGATATTTACCCAAGCGCTACTGGTGAAGCGATTTGTCCATAGATCATTATTACTATGATTGGATTTGAAACTATGTGTGATATTTAACCAAGCGCTACCGGTGAAGCGATCTGAAACTATCTGTGATATTTACTTTTTCTTATTTGGTTGTGGATTTTTTTTTTTTAAGGTGAGATCTTGTGCCGATTTGAAATTTCAATAGATCTGAACCTGAGCACATACTTTTCCAGTCACCAATTAGACTAACGAAGCGTATTTTCTTCTGTCAACGAAATGATAAATTGTTTTAGATTTTCTGATATATTTTTATGGCATGTGATAACTAGCACTTAAATCACCCCGGTATTCCGGCGATCGGCGATGGCAATTTTTTCAGCGAGGCACAGTTCTACTTTTTCTGGTTATTTTTTTGGAATTTCGACGATCTGGGTTGTCTTAAAATGGGCCAAAACCCTTAGGGCACAATTCCATGGCATAGTTTCGCAGTACATAGGGTGGAACCACGATTCCACCGGTTTTTATAATAAAATCTAGGTAACAAATCGCCGGAAAAACGGGGCGATTTGAGTGCGAGTTATCCCATGCATATTTTTATAGGCATGATTTCCGTATATGTAAATCATTGTAATATGAGGTACACATATACGTGATCGTTGTTATGTGCAAAGTTATGTTCTGATATATGGGTATATGTGAATCGTTAGGTTCTGATATATCGGTATATGTGAATCGTTATTTATGTGCAGAGTTATATTATGAAATATATACATGTGTGATCGTTGTGTGTACTCGGGTATTTATATGTGTATGGAGAAATCTCGATCTCAACCCTACGGTATATATATCCAGAACTACCGGTGTTAATAGATCTTGATGAAATAACTAATTGAACCCCGTCTCTCAGATCTCGTACTGTGGTAGTGTTGATCACAGTATTTATTAGACCTTTGATATGTATTAATGCGGTTCACTCAATCGCACCAGATCCATCCTACAACTTAGTGCGGTCTCTTAGGGTTATTCTGAGACCATTATTTAACCTCTGCACTTAATAAACATTGTGTATCCAAGACATCTTAGAATCTGACCCTGAGTTCACCAGAAACCAAACCTCTGCTAGTCTATAGCGATCCTACCACAACTCTCATAAACCGTAAGGCCATCTAGGAACCTTTTTTCAATATGGTTGTAATAAAATCCTTGAAGCTGGAGTGGATCAACGACAATTTCTCAAGTACATCGTCAATCCGGCAGGCACAACCGTTTTAACAGGTTCTACTTTCTAAAGATTTGAAGAAAGATTTAATTTATATTTATAATCTCTGTTGGTTTCAAGAATACCATTTAGAAACCATTCCGAGATGGATCCGATTTATGTTATGAGTTATGAGTGTGTTTTAGATTTGAAGAAAGATTTAAATTATATTCATAATATCTGTTATTTCAAAAATCCCATTTAGAACCCTTCCTAGATCGATCTGATTTCTGTGTGTATATTCAGATCTGAAGGATTGATTTAAATTTCTTTTTATATAATTATTGTTATTTCAAAAATCCCACTCAGAACCCCTTTCAATGAGATCGTCCAGATCTCGGTGAAGCATGTAATCAAAACCAGAAGAAAAAATTATTTTGAAATCTGATACTAAGTACTCTTTTTCTAGATAGAATGTTATGGGTAATTGATGGTTATATTCGGCATAATGGGTTTTCCTTTTTGATTGGTGAAATTTGTAAATATTGGGAATATTTCTACTGGATTATAGATGAGCCTTTATGTCAGTTACAAAAATATATTCTTGTTCCGCAGAATTTTAAGACTGCGTAACTTAATAAGACTTTTAGAGATTGATAGTGATATATTAAAAGCAAGATATGTAGGTTAAGATTTGAAAGATTTCGACTATCTCTCTCTCGGTATATATATATTATTTTTTATTCTACACAATACTTCAAGCAGAATCTGAGAATCTTATAGGAATGTAAATACCGGTTAGTAAGTGCTTGATCTGCCGCCGTCCTGGGCATATTCCACCTGTAGTATGTGACTCGTCTCACGAGAATGTATATCCCAGTTTAATGTTTAGTTACAGACTGAAACGATGTGTCAATTTTACTTGAAAACCAAATTAAGTTTTATTATTATAATTCTGGAATGATACTAACCATCCACCAACACTTCACCTTACTTGAAAATCAGTTTAGGTCTTTATTTATCATTTTCTTTTATACAGATCTGAACTTGGACCATTATATCATTCATAGACATGGTAGCAATTTTCTTTATTTCTTGTGTGACTCTATGTATTTATTTCTTTATACTAAGCAAAGTTCTCAGGAACGGGCCCCTAAATCGTTTGGATGTGTCGTTATAGTTATTCCTACAGATCTTTACATGTACATATTTAATTTGCCCAGCCTATGTGTCATGTGTCGTGAACCGATGCTCCCCATTTCTGTCTGCGTTGTTCCTTCTTTTTATGTCCTCTCCCGCACCTTCCAAATCACAATTCGATGTATAGCATGGTCTGTGCCTTGCTGCGAGAAGGGTGTTTGTACCAGTAGAACTGATCTGAACTCCTCCTGGATGTTGAAGTATTTACTAATTGAATAGATCGATATGAACTTAAGAAACTGATAGTTACCCCCGAGTCTGAAATTCACTATTGTGTAAATTAAACTTGAAAGCGTTAACTGTAGATCTTATCAATGTAGGGTAGAATAGTTTCTTTATTCAAGACCGCAATAAAACTATTCTCTGAATTATGAGAGGAGAATCGTTCCTTTCGACATTTATAATGTTAGATTAAATTGCTGTCGTGACAGTGACGTCCTTCCCAAACGCCCAGAACAGTCTTTGGCCTGATCGGTTCGATTCAGATTCAAGTCGAACTCCCTATCGTGTTTTGCCTAGTATAGATTAAATCCATGTGGCTGCATTGTTTTCTTCACGCCCAGATCAACCTACCTTAAGTTAAGTAGAGGTGGAAAAGTGTCCCTAATTCCGTTGGCGTGTGAAGTGATCCTTAATAGCTACGTATTGTTAGTAGTTAGCAACAGGTCGGTATCTATAAAAGAAAAAACAAATAATAAATGTTAGTTGAAGTTTATATAGAAATATATATATATAAGTGTCGTAGGTGGTCGAGAAATAGAATCAAATCAGATTGTATTGCAAAACATTAACTTTGGTGAAATTATGGAACTGAATATGTATATATTTTATATTTTAGATGTATTAAATGTGAAAAAAAAGATTTATTATTATGAAGTAGAGTAAATTGTGTTAATAGTAGCTTATAAATGAAATATATTTCACATGTATTGACTATGGTAAAATTATGAAATAAAACATGTTGTGTTATTGACTATGGTAAAATTATGAAATAAAGTATGTTGTGTTATTGAATATGGTAAAAAGTATGAAATAAAATATGTTGTGTTAATGATAGTTAGAAATGGAATGCAAATACACTATATTTCAGATGTATTGAATGTGGGAAAAAATATGGAGTAGAATATGTTGTGTAGCTTAGAAATGGAATGCATTTACATTATACTTCCAATGCATTGATTATGGAGAAGTTATGAAATAGAATGCGTATAAAAAATAAAAAGTGTGTAAATAATAGTTGAAAAATGGGATGTGAATATCTTATATTCCGATGTGTTAATTATACTCAAAACAAGGCATAGATATTGTTGAAACAGGCAATTTACGGTTAACAAATGAACGAGAAAGATATATATCGACGTGTCGTTTGTAACCAGATAGGTGGACTGTAGTCATATACATAAAGGTGTGTTAAGTGGTTAGGGGAATAGATTATATATATATGCACACTTGGATTATTTTATACAATGGATCAATGAACACTAAGAAGTTGTTAAAAAAAAAAAAAAAAATTGTCCAGTGGAACCATAGAACCTTACATTTTGGTAGAAGACAAGTGGGCGGATGCATTGGGAGAATTTACTAAACGAGGGGGAATTGATAAGTGTTTAACTAAACACAAAAGGACTCCTTTTTCTAGGAATTTGATAGACTTTCAGGAGGTTTAGGAAGAATCCAAATATGGAAAACATGATACAAATGTGATCACCATGAAGAGGTGAACACAAGAACAATGATTTTGCAACACAACGACACAATTAATGAAATTATAAAACTATAAACATGACTTGAATTTAATATAGAATGGGACTTGGCGGACCCGCCGAAAGGGCGAAATGAAGATAATTTTTGTAAGGAAAAGTATGGAAATGATCGGCACAATGAGTTGAACAGAATGATAACAACCACTCAATGTGATGAAGCCTACAGGCCTCTAAATTCCATGATACGACTAAATGACACTATGACAACCCGCATCGATGTGACGGGACAAGCCTATCGAAGAGGTCATATGCTAACGAGAATGATGAAAGGAGGTAGGGACGTGATAAAATCATTCACTTGAACATGATGTTACCGATAAAAGGACTAAGAGTAAAGTTTAATGTCTTTGAATAAATGGTTAATTTACGACACTTTCCTATCGAATTGAGAATCAATTTTGTTAGCAATCATGAAATTAGAAGAAGTCTTAAGAGGATATTGAATGATTTATGCATTGATTGGTCAGGGTAGATAGTCTCCTTGGAACTAGTAACTCGTAACTAACTTCCAACGATATCGTACTCAAGGATTTTTTATGTTTATCTTTCACCTCATGGAAGAGGATATCCAAATAGATTAGAATTCTTAATTAAAAATTGATTGGGTACCTATTGTGTGGCTATTGATGGAACAAGATTATACTTTAAAATTAGATATCATGGACCCCTTTGGATAATTAAAGAGACGTGGGAAACCAAATTCAGAGGCAACAATTATTGGGAAAAATATTACTAGAGTACATTACATAAAATTACCGATGAAATTGGAAGATGACGACAAAAGACATGAATGTTAAAAGAAAGTGAAACTCACCATGGAAGTACAATAAGAATTAACTTTAGGATGAAGTTCTATATAAGAGGGGTGTATGTAACGCCCACCCCAATATATTGACTGACTTTAGACTTGAGGATGCTTTCGAAGTGACCCAACCGAATAAACTTTAGTAAATTGGTCCTTTGAATATTTGAAATATTTGAACGACTAAGAAACACATGATGATTTGCATGACGACAAGTGATAAATGAAAATGACGCAATGAATGACACTTATAGAAATAGATACTTTGGTTAAAAATAATGAATGAATGAATGCTTTGTTTAATGATTAGTGATATTATGAAATATATGATGTGTATGAAAGAAATGTCTGTGTTGCTTAATGATTAGGAGATTTATCAAATGAATGATGTTTGAATGTTGTATATGCTCGAATGACTAAAATATTATGAAATGAAAATGATTGAATGATAGATATGCTCGACTGATTGAAAGATTATGAAATGAAAATGATTGAATGATAGATATCCTTGACTGACTGAGATATTATAATGAATAATGAAGAGATTTTATAGTGCAATGCTACTAATGTGTGCTTTGAGTGTGTGCAGTAGTAGGTAAAACGATTTACCGACTGACTCACAATGGAAAATAGGGGTCGTAAGAACGCAAAACATACATAGGGTTACGACGAAGGACTGTCGACCCTGAAATAGCACTCCATGCATGGGTTGCAAGTCGGTTCAGCTCACCCGGGGAAGCGTGTGTCATATCGGCGAGGCCACAACGACTTGGTCGCATATGATGAGTTGAGGGGCGTGTGACAAGGAGATACATATCCCTCAGCTGCCCTTAGTATCCAAGGAAGTGTAGTCGAGAGATCGTAGTAACGATTCCCCAATCGTTACACAGTACTCCCCACCAGAGAAAAAAGGAAGTTGTTGGAAGGACCTATCGAAGGGGTACCTAGACAATGATGGAAAAAGAATATTACTTACGCTCTTTTCATTTAGAAAAAATATGCATATATGATTAAAAAGGCATACAAAATTTTAGGAATTAGAATAAAAGAATATTTCATTTTATTTCAGAAAAAAGTGAAATCGGGGTAGAAATGATTATTCATGAGAATTTAAGTTGAAGTTAATATTTAAATTATATTTTATAGAACAAAGTTAATACAATAGTCATATAGAGAACACTGCACCTACACCCACTGATTAGGAATTAGGAAATTGACTGGGGATACAACAATGAGACAACTAAGGGATTTAGGTGCACAATGATGTAGGAGTGACACATGGTGCATGAGATTAAATATTAAATGAATTATTAAATTAAATATTATTTTGCATGGAAAGACACATGCAATGGAATTTTGAGCTATAAAATAAAGGGAGGAGAAGGAGAGGATATCTCTTGCTCCCTAGTGCTAGATGGGCATCGTAATAGAGATTTTGATTAAGTGTGATTCCTTGGAGTTGGGTTGACAACTTGTTTAGGGATTGGGAGATCCCAGCAGAAAGCCAGGGCTTGTATGTTCTTACGACCCCACTTGATAGGGGGTTCGAGGGAATGAAGAGTACCCGCGATACGGTAGGGTGTTCAACCGATGGGTCTTCGATAAATTGTCAAAGGTTGGGAGCTGATCGGGAAACAACAACTCCTCCTCCAGCAACAGATTTGGCCTACATTACAGGTTCTATGTTTATGTGTTTACTTGCAAATTCTTGAATTTATTGATGTTTATTATTGATCATGCACTTTAATGATTATTTTATGTTTTTAATTTTTGGAAAATTGTTCTGAGTAGGGACCCAGAAAAGAGGGTCGCTACATGCACCATATTGACACCTCTGAGTTAGGGGGCCTAATAGATTACCTAGACCCTGGGATAGGGGGCATGCTAAATCATGTTGAACCTTCCCCATCAAATCTATCTCAGCATGTCAATGATCCCATTTCTCAACCCAACACATATGTGATCCACAATCACAAACCCCATGCACATAGAATGGGGGCAGGTCATTAACCCCGCTCACTTTTTCACATGCGTGATCTCAACCATTTTTTAGTTAACATGTCACTTATATATTTGATTTGATTTGGTACGCCTAGTATTCTTCCCTCACAGGTGATCATTTCTCCCCACCACTACATCCTTGGCTTGGTAGGCTCACCTTTATTTATAGTAATTTTTAACCTAGTTTTTTCTTTGACCATTCCATAGTCATATGAACTCCGTTTCTCACATCGTTTGCACCGCCAGATTCATATTTATGAGCCCATGATGATGCTTGAGATCATTTCTCGTTCTCACTACAATATTTTTTGGGCATTTTTTCCATGCCCCTCCATGCCTCGATTTTCCTGCCACACTGGCCGCAGTCATTTTTTTTCCATTTTTTGCATCGTGGCCTATCCATGAGCCCTCCGCTCCATCCATACTTCATTTATTGCATTACTTTTCCACCATTCATCAACCCTCAAGGCGGCCCCATTAGTGTTCCCCCCTCATCTATGTTCTTGGTTCACATAATTGTCCCTTGATTGAACACTTCCTCCTTGCTTCGCTATTACATTTGTTCCATATAATTTTATCCATTTTTCGGGTCGACCAATTACTTTACGAAAAAGGAACTTAGGGAGTTTATGTTAAGC
Organism: Larix kaempferi; assembly: GCA_027924585.1. Lineage (NCBI taxonomy): Eukaryota > Viridiplantae > Streptophyta > Pinopsida > Pinales > Pinaceae > Larix > Larix kaempferi. The sequence continues at coordinate 8,783,767 of BSBM01000556.1, forward strand.
TCTTTTCTGACTCCTAAAACAATGAAAAAATCGCCGAGCAATCTTGCTTCCTTTCATGCTTGTTAAATTAACTGAAAGGGCATCTATCTGGTATAAGTTTAACCATTTTTCGGACCTAGTAGACTAATTACGAAAAATGAATAATCTAGTCACACCGGTTAGAAGAGTTCTTCAATGCATACTTTTATGCTTTTTCAGTCCTTGGAGACTAACAAACGAAAAATAAACCCCCTTGGAGTCTTCTTATTGCTTTCACATTCTCTAAAATTGAAAGCATCCACAAGCATTTACCATTCTGGGCTCGTATAAATCCACACGGTGGTACCTTCCCACCATTTCAAAGTCTTCTTATCGCTTTCAAACTCCTTAAAATTGAAAGCCACCACGCGCATGAACTGTACCGGGCTCGTACAAATCCACACGACAATACCATTTTGAGCACACTTCTATCTCTTCTTCATGCTCCTTAAACCATGAATAAGGTGAACACGGTGCCTCTTGGCACCATGAAAGATCATATCTAGTCCCCACATTATGGCAGAACCTCGAGTATGGTCGCCTTTAGTCAAAGTATTCTACGATGCGTCACCCTTAGAGTCTCCCGATATCACTCATCAGTTCCCCCCCCTGAGTCTCCCATTCAAGTCACAGTCCCTGGTCCATTAAGCTATCATCCCCTTCCCCAAAGTCAGTCTCATATGCTTCCAGGTCCACCTTTCCATCATACTCTGAACAAAGGAAGTTTGAATCCCCCCCCACTCTACAACCTCAGTCGCCCCTCCCCACAATATGTCAGTCTCACATTCAGTACTATCCCCTCTTGGTTGTACACCTCGTGCTCCTATCAAGGACACATCATTTCCTTGGTAGTTGCAGGTCTCCCTCTGTCAACACCAGCACATCTATTCCAGAGGATAGACCCAGAGACCCCTATACCTTGGACTCATCTCCATCAAAGGTGAATTCCTACAGACCATCTGAGAGGAGTTCTTAGTGCCTCTCGGAATGGTTGTTTCTCACATGCTCGACTCCAACTCTCTCATCACATCGTTGAGATTCGTATAGGGTATTGATACCTTTAGTTATTGGTCAAAGACCCCCGATGTCCCCTGAATCTAGGACATTGGGGATTCTATTCGAAACCCCCCAGTTGTATGTTCCTATGGATATCCGGCCTGCATTGGCGACAATGTTCGAAAGCCCTAGTCACATGCTTCCTCGAGTATATAGTTCATATGCAGTCCAATGTACCTTTGAGATTCAGAATCTTAGTCGTCGAGTCCATACAATTGTTGGACACCTTTAGATCTAAGAGAGCATCAGTTGTTGTGTTAACGCATTCAGTATGGATTCCATTGTTTCCATACATCAGTTCTTTCGATCTGTCATGGTTGGACCATGAGTATGTCCCGAATTTGTGTCCACTCTAGACCATTATGATGTACACAACAATTCTATATATATTGTTCAGGTCCCCTTTTTGGGCCTCATTATTATTTGTATATCTTGATACAAGCATGGGTATGCCTGCCTCGTCCATCTATTTGAGATTATTCCTCATCCATTATTGATTTCATGTATTTTCAGTTGTACCCTTTGTAGTTTGTATGGAGCACATGTTCCAGTCTCCAACCAATTTCTGCTCTTCTCCGTCAAAATGCTCACACCCCTAGAAAAATTCAATACCTATGATGTCTATCGGCCATACGATGAGCTCCTTCCCTCACATATCAGGGGGCAATCTGTTAACACCCAAAAATTGTTCACTAGCTCATCTCCCTAGTCACATAACCTATTTGTCCAATTTTACTACATTTTTGTCCTCCAAAACCATAAAAAACTCTCAAATGGTTACCAAAAGAGCAAAAAATCATTATTTCCCTCCTCAATTAATGAAATTCCTCCAAAAAAGGTCAAAAACCCTTAAAAAGGGTCCAAAATTCTCAAATAAAAGAGAAAAGGGAAAAAAGTCAAAAATAAATTCAAAAAGAGGAGAAAACCCTAAAACCATTTACCAATACTATTGGTTTCCCAAAACCACGGGCCAACACTACACCACCCAAAATCACTATAAAAAGGTGATGGAGGCCCCCCTTTTCACATCTATCAATCACTCTTCACCCTTATGCTGCCAAAATTCCTGTTGAACTCTAGCCTATCACCTTGAGCTTGTGTTCACCATTTTAGTTGAGTCTTGGCCACCTATTGAGCATTTGGAGAAGGGAAAGGAACTCTTGAGATCCAGTGCACTACTCTCGTACTGCTGCAAGGACTGATACAACCTCACCATTTGAGGTAAACACCATGGCAAACCCTTGTTTCCCCATTAATACAAAAAATTTCAAATTCCATTGTTGTGTTCCTCATGGTTGTCTATATTTATTGTTACTGTTATTGTTAAAAAAAAAAATGTTATCACTTGCACATGTTAGTCCCAGAGACGTTCTAAGGCTATTTTTGGAACTGTGCCTAGGCATCAATAAAATTTACTGTGTTCTTTTGCTTGATCAAAATCACATTCACTAGAATATAATGCATATAGCCAATCTTGGAATAATGTGGGTAGTATTTCAATATGCCAATGACAAGAATTTGAATGGGGTGATGTTTATGAAATGACACAAGAAAAAGGTACTTCAATAAGATTAGATCTTTATCTTATGTATAAGAATAACATATTGAGCCAAAGGAGGAATTCAATAGTTAACACAATATTGTTTACAGAGCTAAAACCTGAACAATGTGAGGATATTATTACCAAATAACATCACATGAATATTTCATGCCATAACCATCTTAGGAACAATAATTTAATCTTGCAACACTCATATTTAAATCAGAGTCTACTTCATAAATCATGAACAATATGACAGAGATGAATTTACAATCGAAAGAATAATAACTGGACATATCAAAAGTTTTAATCCACAAGACACCAAGATCGGGAAAAATGAGGTTCTTCTTTATATCTTGATCAAACTACAAATATCAGAAGTTATACTTCTTACAAAAAGAGTCGACCCTTGGACTTTTCCTTTTCTACTATATATAACCTTCCCAGGATTTACAAAATAAATTGTTACATAAATTTTGTTACTGCCCAATGGTTTATACATTTCTGTTTGTACTTTCCAACAAAATCTGTTACCAAAAAATGTCCCATGGACTATTGCTGACTACTCTGCTGCTGAGATTGGGGTCCACTCTACTGAGGTGGAAGAACACCTTGCTATGTGGAAGAGGCCTCTGCTGCTAGCTATGCTGATGAAACTGCGACTGTTGCTTTCTCCTTGGTGGAATGCTCTAACTGCTGAGTTGGAGAAATCTAGTGATTCCCTCCCAATCTTTACCCACAGGGTAATGGAAGACTTCGATCTCTCTAAGAGATGAATCTAGCTCTATATAACGCTCAAAAGAATCCTTTGGGAGGATTCTGAAAATAGTCTGCAGGTGGTTAAGCATCTCAAAATTGTTATGTAACTTGTCCATGATTGCTTTTCTACTGAGCTCCTACAAAGTATCTATCATGCGAATCTCGACGTTCCTTGCATCTGTCATCATGGAAATATAATGCTTTTTTGGATAGAGATCTCCGTGTCCATCCCAAAAAGATGGGAGACGGAGGGAAAATACTAACTTGAAGCGCTCTTTGAATGAGTGCACATCTTGCTTTAACTAAGCCTCCATGTCAACAACATTCTGGGCCAACGCTCCCTTGGTGATCACCTTATTTGCTTCCATGATTATTTTGGTTCGGTCTTGGACATAATATGTTTGAAGCTTGTCAAATATTTTCTCATTTCAGGAGTCGATTGCCACTTTGGCTAACTCGACCTTCTTACTTACACTGTTCTCTACATATCGTGCATCATGTGTGGCGGTTTCAGCAATTTCTTATTCTTCTTGAGTTATGTTGAAATGGTTCCACTAAGAGGTTATTAGAACCACCACCTACTCCCATATCATAATTTTGGCACATCTGATCAAATGCTTTCCGATGAGATTCCTGGATAGTTCTTGGATTTCACCACGGAGCTCATCACTAGCTTGTTGCATCTCCGAGATGACCTGGTCTCTTCTATCCATTTTTTCATTTATACTGGAAAGTTCATCACACTCGGCCTTCAGCTGGTCCTGCACTTGGTTCAGCTGAGCATCCTTAATGGTCATTTCAGCTACTGCCTGAGCATGCTTGTCAGTAGGATCTAAAAACTACGAGGCTTGGAGTGAGCCAGCCTTCTACTGGAGGATATCCTGATTCAGCTTTCTTGCCTCTTCCAACGCACTTTCCAAGGAGGCAATCATCTCTTTGAGTGCTTGACCATTGGTCATCGATTTTTCCAATTCTGACTGTATTGCAACCACTTCCGCATTCTGTGAGTGCTCAGTCGTGGGAATGTTGATCTTTTTCTTCAAGGTTGTAACCTCCTTATCTTTCTCCTTCAACATGGCATGCAATGGAGCCATATCACTCGGATTTTGCACCATCTTAACGATTTGTTGTTCTAAGTCAACTATCTTCAACTGCTTAGATTTATCAGAGGATTTTTCATTTTTTAGTTGTTTCGCTAGTTTCAGAACCATGACCCATAGCCTGTTTGTGCTCATAGTGTATTTCCTCACATATCGGTATACTCCTTCACCCATCTTCTGATGAAGTTCCATGATATCCTTGGATGGGAACGCGTCCATATTTATTGTTACCTGTGTAGTTTTAAAGTTAAAGGGTACTTTCTTCTCCCCTGGTGCTAGTGGTTCTAGGATTTTCCATCTTCAGGGCTCCCTGCCTCAAATCTAGTGTCGATAGCATTATAGACTATTTTCCTGTGTCCAACTCATTCTTCGGGAACAATGACTTTTCCAGGTCGACGTTGTCATCTTTAATCTATGCATAAATCCCAAACAATCCTGCTTTGATGGGCGACGTGGTAACCAAATCTCCTTCTGTGGATTGAGCTTCCTGAATCTGAGGCCACAACGTGGATGGGAAACTTTCCAGGATGATGGGTGTCATGGGGGTGGGTGCTGGCATGCTTTTTGAGGTCGCACTGGACGCTCCTTTTGTTTTCAATTTTTTAATCTTTGACCCCACACTTGTTGATCCTTCCTTTTCTGTTGTAGACATAGGCTCTGATATGCCTCTCTTCCCTAATGTATCCACCTTGAGGGGCGTTGGAATAACCGGTGCTCCAGCAGCTTTGCTGGGATCCAATGGAGCTTGAAACTACTCCCAACTGTCCAACAAGGGGTGTGGCTTGTGGAGGTATGTTGCAGAACAGGATGCCTGTCTTTTTTGAGAGATGATCCCCCTAGGATCATACTTGTGTACTTTTCTCAAAGGGAAACCGTATGAAGCTAGTATCTCTTCAAATTATTTCTGAGCAGCTGCCCTCCTTACCTTGAAATTCCCAGCCTCATTGGGGACCTTAAAGGTCCTAACATTGTTTCCTTTCATGAAGTGCACATCGTTGCAGTTGAATATTTTTCGGATGTACTCTAGTGCAAAAAACTGGGGATTCAAGAACACGGGGAGCCTGTACGAAGCTAATTCTTCCCCATACACTCTGATTTTAGTATGAGCTTTGAAGCAAAACCAATCGCCCACAACCTCATTTGGATTGAGCTGGAGCAATTGTTTTCATTTTGGAAAAATTCTTTGAGGAGGAGCATCAAACAATAGTGTATAAACCTTGGATATGGCAATGTCCATGAATACAAAGAAATCCTTATGTGGGGGAACTGGGATGAGAGACCTATCAATATCATCTTTGCTGAAGAAACTTTTGTTATTATAGAAGATCATGTACAGGAAAATAGAGAAGAATCATAACATGTTCTTGGATGAAAATCTCTTTAGTTGGAGGTGAATGGACTGAGCGACAAAAGATGACAAATCCAACCTGATAGGGGTCTCCTGTTGAGATAGGTTCATGACAAACAACAAACCCAAAATGACGTGATCGATCACTATGTCATGATCATACCCAGGGAACTAACATATCATCGATAATACAAGTTTAGTAGGACCTGCAAACATCTCCAAGCTAAACATTGATTGAGTGCTAGGTGGCAATAACATCTGGATGAAGGCATCCCTATTTTCCAGGGAAATCTCTCGATTTTTTTTTATCAGCACCTCTTCGTCAGAATGAAGCCTTGAGGCATCCTCGTTGGTGTCTTTCAACTCCATGACAAGCTATTTGTTGTTTGGGCAGACCACGCTTCCCCGTCGAGAAATAATGGCCTTTCTTTCTGGAACATAACTTTCTGCACACCACTGTATTAACTTAGGAAACAGTCTGGTTGGAGGGAGAATCATCTTAGTTGTCCCAAACTTCCATAAATTGAATAAATCATTTCCACTATTTCCCTTCTCCTTAGCCTCACGAGCTAGCTGATGTAGGTTCGGGAAGGAAGATACAGAGTCATTAATGTCGAAGAATTTGTCACTGAGATGGTCCTCTGGACTGAGGGCCGCAGGCGCGGTGGTGACTTCAAGAGTAGATGCAGAGGCCACGGTAATGTGGGGGTAGAGCAGGGAATGCTGGTTCTAAACTACTTTGGGAGTTGGGAGAACTGGTGCAGAGAGTGATTAATGGAGAGCTTGATTTACTGGCAGCAAAACACGTGATGGATTCCCTGGAAAAGTATTTATAGGTAGAGATTCAAAATTGGTAGGTTTAATGCAGGGTACAAATGGCCTGCTAAAGTTGGCTTACTAGCTGTGGGGTAGCTAACCCCTTAAATGCTGGGAGATGTTAACTCCTAAATGGAGGCGGTGATGACCGTTTAAGGGTGGCTTAAGGAAAATAAAGGGGGGAAGTACCGCAGTGAGAAGTGGTGAACTGTAAACCATTTGTGGATTCAGGGTCTTGATAAGGCAGTTTAAAGAGACTGCTCTTTGGTCCCTGATTCAACAAGAAGCCGCCATGTGAAAAGGGGCTTTTCAATTCTGGGGTGGTCTTGGGATGTTAATCTATGAGCCTCTTAGAAGCCCTGAAGTTTAGCCAGTCGTTGATCTTATTCCATGATGTCCTTGAGATGCGTGCCCCACTAGTGCAACTTTATGGGTGGGCCCCTTTCCTTTGACGACCAGCTACCTAGCAGCCCGTGATTGGGAAAATCCATGTGGCATCCTTTAGAGGTTTTAGGGTTCCGAAAAAATGGTTTAGGAAAACTAATTTTCGTCCCCTGAACGATCTTGGGGCTGCCACATATAGATGGTGGTTTTCTTTTAGGGGCATATCGGGAGTGTTTAAACTCCAAACACTTTCACTGCTCTGAAGGTTGGGTGTCCGCTGATACTTCACCTTTGCTTCTTTGAGATGCGTGCCCCACCAATGTAGCTTTATGGGGTGGACCCACCTAATATGACCACTCAACTATTCAGAGGTGTGTGGCTATAAACCATTGTGGCGGACTCTGGCTGTTTTAGGACTCCTAAAAAGCGGTTTAGCCAAACTGCTTTCGAGGCCCTGAACTGCTCGAAGGCTGCAACGTGTTTGCGGCGTTTTTTACTCAAGGAAATTTTGAGCTTGATAAACGTCGAGTGTTTTTGGTGCAATGAATGAACTATAGGAGTGCATATGCTATTCACTTCCAACTCTGAACGAATAGGAGTGCATATGCTATTCACTTCACCAAATTCTTCTAGGCACATAGACACAGTTGTGTAGATGGATCACCAGTCTCTCGAATACATAAACATATATATATATATATATATATATATATATAAACACCGATATTGAATTTTAAATAGAGGAAGGGGATTGTAGGAGTTAATTGGCAGTTCCAACCAATCGCTAAATAGATAAAGGATTTCACCTAAAATCATGCATACATAGCAGTAGATTGTGTTTAAGAAACACAAGTGTTCTACTTCATTAATGGATATGAGTAGTGCGTTAAGAGGACCTTTTAAAACGCCGGGAGTTTGGGTTTGAAACATAGAAGACAATCATCAAGTATTTAAATGCTAGATGCACTCGATCTAGATCTTGCGGACTTAACGAGGTGACGTCGTCAAGTACAAACATATAGGAACTTGACTCTACATTTGATCGGTCAATAGGAACTTAATAATTCTGTTATGGATTGTTTGCTCAATCCGGACGAGATCGAACATAGGTATAACCAAAATATTATCGGCTACAACCAACCCTTCGATCTACGAGGCTCACGTAATGTCGACTCAACATAACAAAATAACCACAAGTTATAACTTAAGGATCACTCCTTCGATCTATGTGAATCGATATAATTACGAACATGGGATTACTTCGCACATTTGGAAGGATTACTCCAACTGGTCTGAACATGAACGATGTGGACACAACTTTTATCAACCGCGGTAAAACAAATTTATAGCAAAACGCCTCAATCCGGTTATGACCTGCGAGCATGGACTCCAGACATCTGAGGACTAAAGAGTTGTAAGAATTTTTTAAAAGAAATCATACATGAAGAAATGGAACTGTAAAGGTCTACACATACATGGTTTGACCATTCTCTGCAAAAAATAGTCATACAACAAAAACGATCTTTCTATCGAGAGGCGGTTCTCACTCAGTTAATGGTAAACAAGTCACACCGTCCAAGACACTAGTTAGAATGTTCAGTCCGATTAGATCGAAATCATAGCCGCACAATTAGCTATGAATTTGAGGAGACATATAAGTACATGTTGACCTCTAGAGATCTATGCCTACTCAACCCATCGCACTGTTACAACAAGTTTATCATCATCAAGGGAACCTTCCTCGATCTTATAACATTTGAATACATATAATACGATTCACAGTTCATGCATTCCAGTATTCAGCTCGATCCACGTCGAATTATAATCACAGGTTTTTCAACAATTTAAAAGGATAAAGATTTGATAGCTTGACGCGCGCCAAATCGAGCTCCCACATTTCATTACATAATTTCGAAAGATAAATAACAGAAATACTATGGCCCATTCCATATAATACTGAACCCAATAATTAAGTGTATGGATTCGAATTTGCAGTTCAATCAAATATACCACAGCTCGATCTGTATAGATTCGAGCTCCATACTGAATCGCATAGTTTTAGGGATGAATATAACATATTTATCATGGCTCGATCGATAAGGATTTGAGTTCAACATCTACTTATACAATCTTGAAGGTAAACTAAACACGATCATTATAAATTGGACTGTATGGGTCTGAATCTATAGTAAAACTGGCCCGTGACATAGACTCTCAATCAATAAGTAAACTTTCATAATAACTTTTCACGGATTCAAAGGACTAAATTACTTCGAATAACTCAATCTTCGATCAATAATCAATTACACGGTTTAAATTATAATAGATGTCACTATCATGATCCTGAGCACACATATTCAAATCACACATATTTAAAAGAATAAATTTAAGACAATAAAACCCCCCGCAGAAGTCAGAGACGTTGCTGTAGTTTCCGTTTCACTCTAATCACTCCTAACGCGATTACCGAAATTACCGAAAGACTCCTCGGATGACCTCCCTACCACACTACGAGTAATCTTCTTCCTCTCAGTCCCTCGAGCAAATAAGGGGTCACGAACAACATAGAAGCCCAAAAATTCAGAAGAGATCTCCCAATCCCCAATGTAATTCTCAACCGAAATCACATAGATCACACTATTCTCAAATTTCCATTACGGAATCCATCTAGCATTAGGGATAAAGAGGTCCTTTCCTCTTCATCCATTATTTATTAAATAGAAATATCTTTGTCGACATGTGTAATCTTATGCATAATTATTTAATTTTTTATTTTTCTAATATTCATTCTCATACAAGCATGTGTCACCTTTACATGAGGGTACACATGAGTTCCACAAATTGCTCTTAGTTGTCTCTTTAGTCTAAAATCCCAATCCCTAAATTAGTGGGTGCATGTGGATTTAAACTCAAGAATATCTACCCATCTATATTTGCTCCAAAATCAAATATCTCTTATTTATTTATTTGTGATATTTATTCATGCATGTCTTTCTAAATAAATGGTCCCACATGAAGTCTACCTCAAAATATTCTCCCCTTTAATATTTGCTCAAATTTAAATACTTTTTCATTTAATTATTGTCAATTTAACTTTATCATATGCATAATTCAATGTGTGTCTAAATGTTTTAGTGCAAGTATGCAAGTAATTCCATTTCTTGTCGTTGTCTAGGTACAACGTTTATGGGTCCTTCCGACAACTTCCTTGTCCTTGTCCTTGTGTGGGGAGTGCGATGTAGCGATTAGGAATCGTTACCATAATCATCCTACTACATTTCTATGGAGACTAATGGCGATTGAGGAATAAGATATTCCTTATTGTGCGCACCTCAATACAATGTACACGACCAAATCATTGTGGCCTCTCCTGTACAGGACATGCTACCCGAGTAACACTGATAGGGATTTCATACTCGTGCCTGGAATGCTATTTCAGAGCCAACAATCCATTGTCATACACCTATGTATGTTTCCCGTTCTTTACGACCCCCTTTTATTCCATTTGAGAGTCACTTGGTAAAATGAATTACCAACTGAATCTCAAATGGAATAAAAGGGTGTCGTAAATTAGTAGCGCCACACCATATAAAGTAAAGAATTAAATTGATGAGATGTAAAATTCATTTTACCTGAATAAATATGAATAATGTAAAATGAATTACCGATTGACTCGCCACATTAGTAGCGCCACACCATATAAAGTATATCATCATGCATTATTCATATTTCTTCATTTCTAGCTAATCAAGTGACATTTATTCACATCTACAGAATAAAAGGAATCATTTCTTTCATTTATTGATAACATGATATTTAATTCATATCTCTCAGTCCATCGAGCATAATCATCATTTGCTTGTCTATCAGCAATTTTTATTCAAATAATAAAGCATAACACAATTTTCAACTTTATTTAAACGGGTCACTTCAATACAACTACCCTCAAATTCTAATCAATCAACTCAGTCAAAGGTGGGTATTACATGTACTTTTTATGTGGTTGATTTTTCTTTGCATTGATTCGAAGTTGTAGACATGGTTTTTAAGTGTAAGTTTGAAAAGAAAATAAAAAAGAATTATTATATGAAGTCAAAACCTTGTAAATTATATGTCAATGGATAGACAATTCATTGACGAATCCATTGGTATGAAGTCTAGCACCTAAGGTGCAAACTATGATAAGGTTTAGTCCTAGAAAAGATGTCGGTAAAATAAAATTTGCAAAAATGGGGGCTAAAAGTCTATTTTTAAAGCCCTCAATTGAGCTATGAGTTCGATCAAGGTTTATAAGACCCTAAATTGAGCATTTGTGCTCATTTTTAAACATCTTGATCAAGCATTTATGTGAGGTTAGAAAAAATCTTGATCATGCTATAATCTCTATCGACCTTGTAGCTTGATCGAGCCTTTAAAAAATTAAATTTTAAAAAAAATGGATGCCCATATTCATGTCCACACACGAATATGGGCACCCAATTTTTTTTTAATCTAAATTTTAAAATATCGTATCAAATAGATATTCTTATAATTAAATTGAAGTCAAACATAGATTTTTATAAGATAATTGAATTTAATAAAACATAATTTAACAAGAAAATGATACTTGTGGGTAATAGTAAATAACTTGAAGAAGAATTAGGTAAAACTATTAGAACCGCCAATTCCTCTAGAATACATGGAGTAATTGGAGTTAGAGATGTGATTGAAATCATTAAAAATGGGTATACGGGTCTCTTTTTCATAAATTTCTATGATTTCATTCACATATATAAACATCAATAAATCATGCATTATATCTATAACCCCTCTCTACTAGTCTTTGGTTGAGTTTCTATGCCACAAACATGGTGAAATAATCCATGGTTAGTTGCTCTTTTATATGTATAACCGTTGCACATGCTCGATCGAGCTTTCTAAAACCCTTGCTCGAGCTTCGAAGCTCGATCAAGATCTAAAAATGCAATGACTCAATTAAGGTAACAATGCTCGATCGAGGGTTTATTAACCCTTGATCGACCTAAATAGTTTGATTGAGGGTATTATTAACCCTCATTCCAGCATTTTAAAATAGCTCAATTGAGAACCCTCAATGATTTTTTAAAAGTTCGATTAATGGCTTGAAAAAAGCTCGATCAAAGTTGTGTTTTAACATAATTGCACCTTGCACTTACCAAAACGTTTTACCCATCTTCATGGGAACGCCCTCATGCTCATTCATATACAAGCTTACATCTCACCTCACAATGAATCGCTTGTGTGGAGTTTTATTTTGAATTCACTTCCTACAATGTAACATTGTATTTTGCAAATGATTTTTTAGTTGATGAACATGAAACGGTATTATGTAGAATATTGTAAACAATGTGTTGGGGTTGGAGAAGCATTTTCTTTTTATGCATGGAAAGAGGGATCCCCTAAAAAATTAGTAGTTATAACTTATGGCATGAATGGGGTTGGGAACATGTGGAAAATTTTAGGGATCCATAATTTTCTAAAAATGAAGAAACCTTGGTGAATCTTATTAATTCTTAAATTTCCAACCATAAAATGTTTAGCAACATTTTTATTAAAAAATTCAAGTTTCTTAAGATTTTATATAGTTTCTAGACAATTTTGACAATATGGGTGAAAAAATGAAGATGGGTGTCTATTTTGGGGGGTCTCGTGAGAAAATAATTCTGTTTTTTTCATGTCTTCCAACTTTGGGCGAACAAAAGTGATATTTTTATTTAAAATTTCACTTTGCCGTAAAAAGAAAACTTTTGTAGAATTATGTTAGCTTTCTACTCATAATTTTTTCAATTTTTTTTATTAAGATTTGATATGTCGATTTCGCAAATGTTTGACAGTATGTTCTTATAAAATGAAAAGACTACAAAAGAGTTATGATTTGTTGCACCACTAAAATCGTTGTTAGACTTGTGTTTTGCAAAAACTGAAAATGCTACGACAATCTACACACAATGTACTAACGTCTGACTATAAGTTTGCATCCAATGGACCTCTATACTAATTATTATATTTTTTTAAAGTCGATCCATGGGGAAACTTAGTCGATTTTCAACAACCTTTTTGTTGCACCACTTTTCTCTCAATCCGCTATAAAATCAAAAAATCTACGACCACCCTTTTGAAGTAGACACGTCAATGAATCGACCCACATTTTCTTCGATTTTTTTGCTGTTGTATTTACAAAGTTATGGATTTTTCTTTTCGCTGTTTTTTTAAAGAGCTGAATCATAACTCGACACATGTTACAAATATAAAACTTAAAAAATATCAGTTCTTATTTATATACAACAAAATTTATACCCTCGTAAAGTAGATTCAATGATGAATCTACTGGTATGAAGTCCGACATTCGTTTTGTTGTGTAAGAGGTGGTTTTCTCCTTCCAAAAATGGAGAAACCTGAAATTTTTGCAGAGATCTGAATCGGTCATGTTTCAGAGATTATTCGGCCGAATAATTATTCGGCCGAATAACGTTTCTTCGTAACGGCGCCGTAACTTATGGCGAAGGTTATTCGGCCGAATAACTAAACGGAAAAAAAATTACGTCGGCCGGAAAAAAAAAAAAAAAAAAAAAAAAAAAAAAAAAAAAAAAAAAAAAAAAAAAAAAAAAAAAAAAAAAAAAAAAAAAAATAAATAAATAAATAAATAAATAAATAAATAAATTATACTCATATAAATAAACGTAAAGTTAATTCATTATTTTCGCATGTTTGAACTTCGCATTTTTTTGTCAAACTAATTTCGGAAGGAGGAGATAATTTTTGCAAAAGGAGGTTTTTACAAGGTATGTTTCTTCTTCTTCTTTACAAAAGGCACATTGAAGGAGTTTTTTTTTTCTAAGGCATATTTGCAAGGAGTTTTTCCAAACTATCTCTTTTCTTATTGCATTTTTACAAAGAAGACATTTTTTGCAAAATGAGATTTTTACAAGCTATGTTTCTTCTTCTTCTTCACAAAAGGCACATTGAAGGAGTTTTTTTTCCTAAGGCATATTTGCAAGGAGTTTTTCCAAACTATCTCTTTTCTTATTGCATTTTTACAAAGAAGACATTTTTTGCAAAATGAGGTTTTTACAAGCTATGTCTTCTTCTTTTTTACAAAAGGAACATTGAAGGAGTTTTTCCAACATATCTCTTTTTTATTGCATTTTTTCAAAGAAGACATTTTTTGCAAAAGGAGATTTTTACATGGTATGTTTCTTCTTTTTTCCAAAGACACATTGAAGAAAATGTTTTTCTAAGGCATATTTGCAAGAAGTTTTTTCCAAATATTTATTTTCTTGTTGTATATTTGCAAAGAAAACATTTTTTTGAAAAAGAGATTTTTACAAAGTATGTTTCTTCTTCTTTTTTCCAAAAGACACATTGAAAGTGTTTTTTTTAAGGGATATTTGCAAGGAGTTTTTTCAAAATATTTCTTTTCTTAGACATGTTTGCAAGGAGGTTCTTTGCAAGGATGTTTTTTTTTCAAAGTATCTTTGCACTTTTTATTTAATTGAAAGAGGTTTTTTCAAATAGTTGTTTTGCTAAGGTATTTTGCAAATTATTTTTTTCCAAAGTAGTTTTGCACTTCTTATTTATTTGAAAGGAGTTTTTTCAAATAGTTATCTTATTTTGCAAAGGATTTTTTACAAAGTAATTTTGTACTTCTTATTTCTTTGAAATTGGGTTTTTTTTCAAATAGTTGTTTCTTTACAATGATTTTTTCCCAGATATATTTATAAATAAGTTTTTATTGAAAGTATTTTTTTCTAGTGGTTTTTTTCGTAGATATTTTTTTCAAAAAAGTATTCTTGGAATGAATTTTACAACAAATATTTATTTACAACGTGTTTTATTTTCTTCCTTGGCACAAGGTGTTTTTATTATTTTCCAAAGAAGATTTTTGTTCAGAGAATTTTTTCAAAGGAAAGTTAATTCCAAAGAAATCTTCTTCAAAAGACTCTTACAAAATTTTTAAAAGGTAAAGTAAATTTCAGTTCATGTTTTTATAAATTCCGTAAATGTTTTTAAATCTTAAATTATTTGTTTTTACTATAAAGTAACATGATTCTTTAATTTATCGTCTATAGATTAAACAACCATGGGCAATAAGAGAAATCGTAAAAGAAAAGCTGATCGTAAACGTGATGATGATGATAATAGAGAGAAACAAAAACTCAGATATATTGCCAAAAAACAAAGGGTTGCTGAAACGGAAGAGAGAACTATTGAAGATATAAATACAGATTTACATGACAATGTTGAAGAAATGGAAATTGAAAATAGAGTACAAGAAGAACAAATTGAAGTTGAAAAGAACATTGTAGAAGATGTAAATAGTGATTTACATGCTAATGTCGATGAAATCAATATTGAAGATCAAGTTCAAAATCCAGAAATTGAACCTGGTATGTATATATCATATATTTTCCAAATTCATTTTTTTATAATGAATTTTATTTTTTGATATATGTTAAATTAAATTTAACTTGATGTATAGGTACTTTTACTATTGATGATGAAATGTTAGAAGACATTGATTGCGACAAATATGGAGAAAAACTACCAATACATGTTGCACGATATCGTGCTACAAAATTTTATGATGAAGTTCTCAAAGATTACTCAATAGCAGGACAAGCACAAATTTTGAGATGTTTATTAGTGTCCAAGAAATTAGAAGGTGCTACATCGTTATTGGGTATTCACAAAGTAACAAAAGAGTCGAAATTGAAACAAAATGTGATGGAAAATATAGGCGATGCAATAAAAAAATTTGGAAAATCCAGGAAGAAAGATATCAGTGCTGCACGTAAAGCAATTCATACAGCAATTCTTTCAGCTAGTACTAAACAAAAGCGTTTGACAACAGAACTAGCAAAAGCAGTTGGAACATCAAGAAAAACATTATACAAACATAGCAAATTCAGAATGCAAATAGATGAAAATAATGAACTTGCTTGTTGGGCAATTATTTGTAGACAACCTTACAAAGATAGATTAGGAGCAGGGGTTAAAGATATTGTACGAGAATATTGGTTGGAACATGCTCGAGTTTCACCAAATGCAAGAGATGTGATACGCAAAAGAATATCAAGAAATGTATATGAAAGCCAACCAAAACATATAATGGACATGACACAAGTACAATTGTTCAATAAATTCAAGGAAGATCATCATGGAATTAATATATCAATCACTACATTTGTGCAACAAAAACCATGGTATGTTCGACCTATAACTATACGTGATACATGTTGTTGCCGTTATCATGTGCAATTTCAGTTATATTATGACACGTTTCTTGAATTTGGTAAAATGTTTTGGACAAATTCACCACCTCCGCCGACGATACGTGAATTCATATCTCAAATTTTATGTGAGAGAAATCACGATGAAGTATTTTATTCAAAGAAATGTGTCAATGGAAAACATTGTCATCATTGTGGAAATTTGGTGTTATTCCACAATAAATACCCTATCGATAATGATCAATCGTTGTCAAATGTAAATGTTGATTGGAAGAGATACGAATACATCAACTATAATACAAGTTCTAGTGATTCACGTTCCAAAAGAATTGATTTGCTAGAAGACAAGATATGCGTCACAGATTTTCTCAAAAAATTTGAAAACGAAATTTATAAATACACCCAGCATTCACATAGAGCACGATGGCAAGATCTTCAATTCAAACAGTCTCGTGAAATTTTTCCACCCGGAACAATTTTATCGGTGGTTGATTTTGCTGAAAACTATACATTTGCTGCACAAAACGAAATACAGAGTGAATACTATCACTCTGACCAAGTTTCGATATTTGTCCATGTTGTATATAGACATTCTCAACAGGATATCGATGGCATTGAAAGCACATGTGACAACCGAGATGTGATTAAAGAATATCACTTCTATATCAGCGATGATCGTACACACGACACACATTTTGTCCAACATTGTATAGAAAATATTTTCTATGACTCACTGAAAAAACGCGAAGTCAAATTCAAAGAGCATTGGATATGGTCTGATGGATGTGCGGGTCAATTTAAATCTTCACGATCATTTTTTTGGTTATGTCGACTTCATAAAGCGCTGAACATTAAACATCGCTGGAATTTCTTTGAAACTGGGCATGGAAAAGGTGAGCATGATGGTGCAGGAGCATGCGTGAAAAGAGCACTTCGAAGATGGCAAATGAACTATTCTTCAGCACGGTTTCATTCAGCTGCAGAGGTTGTCCAATGGTGTCAATTAAATCTAAGCCATGATTATAATCAACAATCAAAAGACGTGCGCAGGTATGTCCACTATTTTTTTAATTTATATTATTTCTTAAAATTAAAAAAAATGTATATACTAACATTTAAGTACACATGTACACTATTTATTGTGTAGGTTTTTTTGGCTTGTTGGGGTCCAAGATATAAATAGATCAATACCATATGACGCTAGCACCATACATGGAACTAGAGATCTTCACTCTATTCAAACAAAATCATTTCACAACGTGTTTGCATTTGACAGTAGAAAGCAATCATGCTTTTGTCATATTTGCATTGAAAATGTCGAGTCTACAGAAGTTTGTGAAAACATAACAAACAACTACGTAAAAGCTTGGAGACACACAGAGATTAATCCAAAAGGAAAAATGCCACTGGCAAGTGTTGAAGAATTAGAATCAGAAGAAATAGCAATATCGTCTGATGGCGATAGAATTTCAGATCTCGTAAGAGAAGGTAATAAACTTGTTTTTGACTTTTTAATCAATTGTTCATTCTAATCCTTCGCCATAAATAGTCTTGATTCAATTCATTTAAATACGCTAACACCAATCATAACTTGCACAGGAGATGTTTTCGATGTGATTGCACCTGTAGACAACAACGAAAATGTCAAATATTATTTGATGCGATGCACTGAAGGAAAAATGAAATTATTGGAGGACTACAACGACAACGGATTTACATACGAAAGAGGATCCATCATTTTAAAAGGCTACTTTTTTCAGCAGACGCATATGACTAAAAATTATGTCTACTTTCAAGATTATGAACCCGATGTTATATGTTGTCAATATAGTCATTTAGTATGTGCATCTCGAATAAAATTGATACAAGTTCCATCAAAAAAACAGTTAAAAACCAAAAAATGGAAACTATCCATATGTGACCATGAACGGATAGTTGAAGATGGTATTCCATTGCGATGTTTTTAACTACATATTAAAAATAAATTGATCTATATTTTTGTCCATATCAATTGTTGTGTGCAATATATTTTTTGTCCAATTATCAAAATTGTTGTGCACAGTATATTTTTTCATTGAGATTTTATGAATATTTTCTTGAATGACAACTAACACAAAAGCTTAAATGGTTTATTTTTTCATTGAAATTTTATGAATATTTTCTTGAATGACCACTAACACAAAAACTTAAATGGTTGTACTTTAACATGCTTAAAAATGAATTCAAATATAATTTGAAAATTCAAAAGTACTTTATTCGGGTCCCCATATGTCTATTAGACCACTAAGGGATGAGATAACGGATGTGGCTATCCCCACTCCGCCCCGAATTTTTACTTTTGATTGATTGATAGTAACAAAAAATCACAAAAAGACCTATTAAATTTTGTATTATTTTAATCCATCGAACATGTTTCTTTAATACATACTTCACCATAAATATGATCTTAAATAGATGTCTTAAAATTGTCACCAAGTTCTCCATCCCAAATCTTTAATTTAAAATATCGCTTGTGCAAATTCACATAACTGAAATCATGGCAAATGGAGATAACGATCATTTGATTTTTAATCACAAGCAAGGATTCCAGGATTGTGAAGCTTATGCTAAATTAGAGAAATGATTATTTACAACAAATCAATGAAAATTCATCAAATTGTTGTTTAAAATCATTGCTCTAATTTAGCACAAACTTCACAATCCTGGAATCTTCGCTTATGATTAAAAAACAAAAAACCGTTACCCCCATTTGCCATGATTTCAGCCGCATCAAATGTACCTAAACATTGTAAATAAAAATTAAATTAATTAAAAATCCATTATATCAAAATTTGAACTTAACATATATTTGCTTTAAAACTTCCTAATCCATCCATATTTTCTATCAAAACTTATATTTAACATTCCTAAACTTTCTATTTTTTCCATATTTCTATAGACTTTCTAACATTCCTAAAACTTCATAACATTCTTGAAGATAACATTCAAACTTACTTAAATTTCATTTTTAAACTTTATATTTCATCCATGTATTTTCATCAAAACTTCAAACATTCTTGAACTTCCTAACATCTCTAAAGTTTAATGTAATCACTTTTAATCTTCCTGATTCATCGATATGTACGAAAACTTCTAACATTTCTAAGCATTCTAACATTCAAAGACAATATTTTTATCAAAACTTCTATCATTCTCTAAAACTTTATATAACATTCTTAAACTTTCTATTTCTTCCATATTTCTATAGACTTCTAACATTCCTAAAACTTCATAACATCCTTGAAAATAACATTCAACCTTACTTAAATTTCATTTTTAAACTTTATATTTCATCCATATTTTCATTAAAACTTCAAACATTCTTGAACTTCCTAACATCTCTAAAGTTTGAATGTAATCACTTTTAAACTTCCTGATTCATCGATATGTATAAAAACTAACATTTCTAAGCATTCTAACATTCAAAGACAGTTCATTCATTTTTAAACTACCTGATCCATATAACTATCAAAACTTTCTAACAAATTATTAAACTTCCTAACATTCTTGTTCTTAATACACTCAATCTTATCATTCCTTCATGTCGAACAATTATAACTTCCTCATTTATAAACTCTAAACCTATATGTGAACATCCACTTTTAAAAATTTCCTAAATAACATTTTTTAAACTTCAATCAAAACTTCCTCATTTATGAACTTTAAACCTAATATGTTTATCCATTTTTAAACTTCCTAAATAACATTTCTTAAACTTAATAATATTCAAGAATGTCATGTTTATTAACATTCAGTTTTACATATATTCAGTCATTCAAACATTCATTCAAACATGCAAATACATATTTTAAACTAAATTTAACACCAAATATGTCAAATAAACAAAAATAAACTTAGAAATCATTTAAAAACCATGATTCACGAAATATGTAAGTTCAAAATTTATATGTATATAATCTCCAAAAAAATAATCATGAACATGCAAATTCAATGTACATCCATATATGTATATATCTCGTCCAAAAATAAACCTCCTCAACATGTCCAAGACAAATGTTTCCAATCTAAATGCATATCAACAACAAAAAATAGTGGACACCATGAACTATAAAATTAAAATGTATGTGCTATCCTCCACTCGGGCCTCCCCCTCCTCCACTCAAGCCTCCCCCTGGACTCAACCCTCCCTGCAACATGTGTAAAAAAAAATTATGTTCATATCATTTAAATTACTTAAACTATAATCAAAAAATTAAAATATTAAACTAATATATCAAAATACAATTCAAATATTAACAATATTATATCAAATTCTCCAAATGCTTGTCCACCACCATCCTCCAAAGGACTTTTTCCTTTGCCTCCAAAAGATTTGAGAGACCCAAGCTGCAATCCATATATAAAATCAATTTATGAATCTCATAAATCTAAATCCACAAAAATTAAAATATTAAAACAGTAAACAAAATTAAAGCAAAATTAAAGCAATCAATGAAATTACCTCTCTACCAATATTTGCATCATTAAGCAAAGAACCTATATCTCCACCCTAAAATTTAAATTGTATTAATAAATAAAACATATAATACAAAACAAAAAAATTACTATACCAATTAAAACTTAAAACTAAAACAAAAAATTTAAAAAACATTAGCTCACAATAGATGGTAAATCATTTATAAAGTTGGTATCTAAAGAAACCTGCATGGATGAGTCAAATTAACAATAAAATACACAGTTAAATTATCATTCAAAAAATAATAATTTATATATATATATATATCAAATTCAAACATAAGTACAAATATGTTGATAATAAATATGTACCTCTCTCCCTACATTTTCGCTAGTTGAAATGTGAAAAGAATGTTCGTTCATCATTCTTGAAAACTGCAACCAATTTAAACATTTACATAATGTACCTATGATAAGGTAACAAAAAAAATAAAATCAAGATAAATAAAATATTTAATTCAAATCAAATCATATCATGTAGTCAACGAACCTCTCCCAAACTCGATGTGTCGTTGGATATAACATTTGCTGCTAAGTCACGACAAATCTTTGCATATGCCCTGAGATATTCAATGCTCATTCCATCTATTTCATCATCAGTTTTATAAACAAACTTTTGACGAATAGCAGAACGAGCCCTTTCTCTAACCAACCCCACATCTACTCCCACTAATACTGATGATAGCCCATCACCAACAAAATTCCTTGCTGTCGTCCCAAGTTGAGATGTGGGCTCCATCTCTGATTTTAATGCCACCAACCTAGGTGGACGAGATATCTGGGGCGGAGGTCTAAGAGTTGCAGGATCTCTATGTGCACCCTCTCGATCATATATTCGACCCTTCCCAACTCCATAAAATTTTGAATGAACATCAGTATAATCTGGCTTCATATTTAAAAAAAACTCAGCATAAAAAAATCTAGCAAAATACTGAGAAACCTCATCGTTCCATGGAAAATGACCATAGGCAGCAAGAAACCGATCATAAAGTAAGTGTGCCAGATGAGGATGTTTGAAATATTGCACTTTCAACATTTCTTTTTTCAAACCTTCTTTGAAATTAAACATTGATTTGGCCTGCTCTCTTGTCACTCTTTCTTTCACAACATCCCATTTGTCTGGACCCATCACTTGATCCCTTCGTCTTCGCATCAAATCTACAAAACCATCTGTAGTCGGCCCAAGATTCTCATATGCTTGAATGAAGTTTTGCAATGATCCCAAGACAATCTCCAAACTTTGTTTACTCTCCGGAGGAAGATCCATAGTAGACAAATCATTTTGCAACTTTTCATAGTGAGATCTACATCTTTCAAGAGTCATTTGATGATTCCCACCTTCCCATGGAAGCTCCCGAGGTAGATCAGATGGATATGTCGTAATGGGTGTACAACCCTCAGTTAATTCAACATATTGTGTCCTAGCTCTACCATCATCACCTCGTGCCGAATGGTGAGCCTCTTGAGAACCTTGCTCTGCATCTTCATCCGTCTCCCTTGTTTGCCCTGTCTCCCTCCCTACAGAATTAGGAGCATCTTCCGAACCATGCTCTGCTTCAAATGACAAAGTCTAGTTTAAACACAACTACAAATTTTGCACTCTCAAAAAAACAATTTGCATATATATAAATGTTCAAAGATTGATATTCATATGTACCAATAGAGGGTCGAGATCGACGTTCTCCCATAGAAGATACAGGGGAATCATTTGTACCCCTTTCACCTTGTCGGTGTGAACTATACAATAAATTAGAGTCCCGAGGAGAGGTTGACAACCTCCGATTATCACTCGTACCACCTACGCCAGAAGATTGTGAAGACCTCCTACGCTTTCGCCTTAAAGAATCCTCTCTTTCCATTTGATATATAATGCCTACACCTAAAGACCAATCAACTAATTACATATTCAAATCCTACAAGTTAATTCTATGAACTCTAAAAACCAACTACTTAATAGACTAAGTTATTTAACAAGTACCTAGATTTACCTAATTTATCATCTAACAATTTTAAAAAAAAATATAGCTAATATTGTTAGATGATGAATTAATGTACCAATCTTTTAGGTGTTTTTGATGTTTAAAATGAATGGAACCAATATAGTTAAGTACTAAATAATGGGTTTTTTTTTTATGTGTATGAGTTCATGAATCTCTTTTACCTTCTTCATACATAACTTAATACCTAAAATATAAATCATGAATCTATTTAACCTTTTTACTACATAACTTAATACCTAAAACATAAATCATGAATCTCTTTTACCTTTTTAATACATAACTTAATACCTAAAGCATAAATCATGAATCTCTCACCTTCTTAATACATAACTTAATATCTGAAACATAAATTAAGTCTTGAAAATATTTTAATTATTGACAATAAAATAAAAATTGACAATTCATGTTTTATGTTTTCAAAATTTGCCATTTGATAATCGTTTTCAGTTTCTTAAACTACAAATTTAAACCAGAAATTTTATTACTCTAGACATAAATTATATCTACAAATAATCTCATTGTTCCATAGAACAAAAAAAAAATTACTGTTCAAGTATTATGATTGAGTTAAATGTCATGTTTCTCAAATTGGCCTCGTTTGACAATGATCTTTAATTTCAATCTAATAATGGTAACAATTCTTGGTATTATGTTCTCCAAGTCAGCCATGTTGCAAACAAAAGAAAACACAATACCAATTTACCACCTTTACTAGAATAAAACTCCAACCATTCTGCCATAACATCACCTAGTATTTTATAAAACTTACTATAGTACATTTAGATTAAAGCCTATTCATGTCTATAGTTCCCTTTTACATAAAATCCATTTAAATTATTGTTTTATCAAAAATAGACTGTGTATCTAAGCTAAACTAAGACATGTTGACAGAGTTCATGAACTCTGTCAACTAAGACATGTTGACAGAGTTCATGAACTCTGTCAACATGTTTTAGTTGACAGAGTTCATGTCATCATTGTTAAATTACATAAGACTTAGTATAATACTTATAAATTAAAATCTATTCATGTCTTTAGTTTCCTTGTACCTCAAGTCCATTTACATTGTTGTTTTATCAAAAATAGAGTTGAACTATCTGAAATTTGTTTGTATCTGAACTATCTATTGCCAAAGTTGGTAATATAATTAATATCTTAATCTCTGAACTCTGTCAACTTAGACGAGTCGACAGAGTTCATGAACTCTGTCAACTTAGACGAGTCGACAAAGTTCATGAACTCTGTCAACTTAGACGAGTCGACAGAGTTCTTAAGTAAAACAAGCCTACATACAACTTAGAAATGTTCTTTCAAATTAAAATTAATGTTAATTTCTTTTCTAAACACAGCCAAATACAACAATTTAAAAAAGTACTCAAAAAATTTCTTTATATTTAAATTTAAATACTCCTCTTCATATTTTAATTTAAGACATTCTGGACATTCAATTCGACCAACTCCAAGAACTCAATCAACTGTACATAGTCCATGGACTCCGTCCTACTGGGCAGAGTCCATAGACTCTGTCCAACTGGGCAGAGTCCATGGACTCTGTCCAACTGGGCAGAGTCCATGGACTCTGCCCAGTTGGACAGAGTCCATGGACTCTGTCCTGTTGCAGCCCATGGCCTCTGCCCAGTTGGACAGAGTGCAATATACAGAGAATATGGGAATTACAAAATGATCAAAAACAATTTATATAAACGGGAATTAGAAAGATTTATCCACCTTACCTCTAAAACGCAGCCAAAACAAATGAGCACGACCTGAAATCTTTCGGACGACAGCGCAGATAAAATTTCTTCCACCCGAAACAGAGCAGCCGTAGCAGACGAACTGGGAGACCTGCGTAAAATCAATAACATTTTAGCAACAAAAAATAGCGATAACACACTTCAATAAAATACACAAGCCGAAAAACAGAAAAACGAAACGATACCTTCAATCACTGCAAACGCCGTGTCGATCTGTCACCACCCGCAACTTCTCAACGACGTTCGACCCCGCGCTGTGAAGCCCTACAAGCCCAAATCTGCTTGTTACCAGCAGCAAGCAGCAAACAGCAAGCAGCAAACAGTAAGCAGCAAGCAGCAAACAGCAAACAATATTACACACGAGCAGCATGCAGCAAGCAGCAAACAGCAAACAGCAAGCAGCAAACAATATTACACACCAGCCGAAACGATATTCATACCAGCAGCAAGCAGTAAACAGCAAGCAGCAAACAATATTACACACCAGCCGAAACGATATTCATACCAGCAGCAAGCAGCAAACAGCAAGCAGCAAACAATATTAGACACCAGCCGAAACGATATTCATACCAGCAGCAACGTCTTTGCCGAATCCTCCCTGCGCACCAGAACACCACCACTTACCAGCAGCAAGCAGCAAGCAGCAGACAGCACTACTTACGTGCAGGTGGCTAAACAATGAGAGGCGAAACAACGACGAACGCTGGACTTACACGCAGGCTTACAGGTCGACAACACACGCCGTCGACCAATAGGATGGCTAACGGGCGACAGGGCAGCGGGGTGACGGAGCAGACGGGCGACTACCAACACAGCAGGGGTCCACGAGATCCCACGACAATGACGGGGGAGGGGCCGGGACAGAGCTTTTATGCCGAACACTTGTTCGGCCGAATAATTGTTCGGTCGAACAAGTGTTCGGCCGAATAATTGTTCGGCCGAACAAGTGTTCGGCCGAACAAGTGTTCGGCCGAACAATTATTTCCACCGCCGTGAGTTTGCTCCGTCCGGCTAGCCCATGGCACATATTCCGAGGCCTCCGTTATGTTTGACGGTGGCCCGTTAAAGATTATTCGGCCGAATAAATACTATATTATTCGGCCGAATAACGTTAATTATTCGGCCGAATAATTATAATTATTCGGCCGAATAATTAACGTTATTCGGCCGAATAACATACGCTAGAGTTCTTACCCCGCCGATTCTCACCAAAGTGTTACCCACCTTCGCGTTTCCACCCATATTTATTTTAAAACATATCATCCTATGGAATTTGGGGGAATCATTTTACAATAAAATTCAAAATTGGGAAAAAAAATCATTAAAAAAGCATGGAAAATCAACCCATAGGAATACTTTTCCCCCATTTTTCCCTTGAATTTAACCTCCCCATTGGAAATATTTTGGTCTCCAAAAGTTAATCCCCAAAGGAGAAGGAAGTACAAGGCCACCACCTATATCTCAAATTCCACTACTCCATCAAATATGAAGGATACTTAATTCTAGTTTGTCTTAATCAAGATACTTGTCTACCCTTGTTGTGTTGCTTATTGTGAACATACTCTCATTCCCATTTTTTATGTTTTCTACACTTGACAATTTGGTTTCTCTCCTTGTTTAGATGGTTTGTTGACCCATGAAGCACATCAAATTTGTTGATGGTGCGAATTGCTAGACTCGAAATCTATCCTCAATGGCATCATATTTATTCACCCTCTAATACACTGCTCCATTTAAGTAGTGTGTGCTTGGGACTTACCGCCAATAACCAAGTTGAGTAGATATTGGATTCAAATTATTTGCTAATGCAATCCACCTTCAAATCTTTTCAAATCTTCCATATGAGTGTCCACCTTGATGCCCAACTCTTCATCTAGTATTTCAATAAAATTTGTACCATATGTGGAGGTGGATGTGTCCCTTAACTCCTCTAGTTGGAGTCCAAGTCAAGAAAAAAGTATTATTCCATGTAATACCTAAGTTCTAACCCCTCATAATGAATCACTCCTCATCTAGTTCCCATAGTTTGATGATCTATTGTAGTAGTTCTTCATTGTAACACATTAGGGGGGCCCTTAAAGAACTTGATAAGCTTGTAATTTGTGAATTACCTACGCGCAATTGATGCTCGTTGGAACATAGCTTTGCGATTAGTCATAATTCTACTCTCTCCATCGAACTGGCATGCCTACAAATATGCCAAAACAAACATCAATTTTTTCGTCAGACTTCATAATTTTTAGGCTCTTTATTGCACCATATGCTCGCGCCTTTTCAGACATAGTTATGCATTATGTAACCTTGTAGTTACTCATGGCACATAAGTAACTTGCACAAAGAAATAACTACGCATGCACAAGTTGTGTGACTACCTCGTAGTTATTCATGGCACACAAGTAACTTGGACAAAGAAATAATCACACATCCACAATTTGTGTGACTACTCACTCGTCAATCATGCTATTATTGTGGTTGTTTAATGACTAGTCACAGCACTTACTTACAGGACATGGTGATCTGTAGCTCAAGGCATGGAACACCTATTTTCTCCTTGTTCCTCTTTCTTTCATGCATGAGCAATCTTACATTCCATGAAAGGAACAATTATTGCTTGAGAATTACCATACTTATTGCTTGGCTATTTCCTTCATAGTTACCATATTTATCCAAATCATACAAAAGCTTGATCTGGATGCAAATAATTTGGTGAAATTTGATATCATCTAGGAAAAAATGATCTCATTAGAAAATTGAAGTGGTTTCCAAAATGATCGAATTCGTTAGTTGTTTCAATCAACAACATTTACTTATTTTAAGAGATAAGATACTTATTCAAACAAATCTCCCCCACTAAATAATCACAATTTTTTTTCAAGTGGTGATTATTAATAGAGAGTAGTTCTAATAGTATGAATTATTACATAATTTTCCACCTAGAAGTACTTGATATTTTCAAATTTTAAGTGCTACAGGTCACAATTATAGCGCAAAGATGGCAGTGGTCAAAAGAGTTGAGCTTTACGATGGCCACAAAGCCAGTGTACACATGGTCGTGCTATCAGCCCACAAGTTTTTTGTTTCAATGTTTATATTATCTGCATGTTCATACGGACACTATATTCCCTTCATTTTATTCGTCTTTTAGCAGCAAATAAAAGACGAATGACTAAATGCTCATGCTCATGCATATATCTGAAGTCCTGCCTACTTCTAAGTCACATATATTTCTCAATGCCCGTTTCTTCTTAGTCACGTGTATTTCTCAATGCCTACCTACTTCCAAGACCCACATATATCTCAATTGCTGGCTGTAATGTTTTATGTTGCATCGTTCTTTTGCAAATGATTTTGTAGATGAACAACACTTCGACTCACCGAAAATTTCTCTCACCGTGTGGAATATTGCAAAACATTTTGTTGGGGTTGGAGGAGGAGGAAGAGCATTTTGT
Organism: Larix kaempferi; assembly: GCA_027924585.1. Taxonomy (NCBI): domain Eukaryota; kingdom Viridiplantae; phylum Streptophyta; class Pinopsida; order Pinales; family Pinaceae; genus Larix; species Larix kaempferi. The sequence continues at coordinate 8,811,754 of BSBM01000556.1, forward strand.
TTAGTCTACATGGCAGAAGCTTTTCAAAGTTCTGACATGGCATGGGTGGCGTTGGGAAGATGTTTTACCTCTTTTGCGCTCCAATTTTAGCTTAAGGTCCGTAACAATCCTTAAAATGTAATGGGGATTTTTTTTGCCTATCAGCTCACATCCATTTTTTATTCTGAAATATTGTAATGGACCTTATCAAATCATTCCATCCCCTTGAAGAAATGTTTATGCTTCCTTTCTAAATTTCATTGTGGAGTGTGCATATGATATAATTGTTAAATGTTTTTATTTATATATTTTTTTAATGGTTGTAGTCATTTTTTTATTAAATAAATATACTAATTTTTTTTTTTAAATTACTAAAACTAAAAAATATGTATATGGCGTGTTTATTTTTATTTTCCAATTAATTAGAAATTGAAAAATATATATGGTGTTGTATTGTTTTTTATGGACAAATAAATGTATTTGAATAAATGTAAATACTTAAAACCTAATTATTTTATATAATTGGCTATAACACAAATTAATATAAAAAATATAAATTAATATAGTTTCAAATTTTATTAAAAAATACAAATGTTTTTATTTACTTAAATTTAAAAATAAAGTTTTTTAATCCATTTTAATATAATATAAAGAGAGAATAACTCTTTTTCAAATAAATAAACAATTCTTTCTTCAAACCAATAAAGAGAAAATGAACTTTCATTACATAAATTAGAAGTCTTGAAAAGAGAAATGAAATAAAATTACAAACCAGAAGTCTTGAAAAGAGAGAAAATAAACTTTCATTACAAACTAGAAGTATTGAAAAGAGAGGATTTATAAAATTAACGAAAAGAATTTGGGCATATAGATTAAGATAGGTTTAATATATTTTGATAATCAATTTTTCTATTATATTGGTGTAGATTACTTTAGATTAAAATTAATTTATGAATTCATTAGATAATTTTTTAATATATTTTAAAAGTATTTAACAATAATAATTATTTTTAATTACTTTTAATTGTATAGAAAATTTTATAAAAAATAAAATGTATTAAATTTTAATATTCATTATATCATTTTGATTTTGTTTAAAATAAAAAAAAATATTGAATTCCAAGGTATTATGAAAGTGAAAATTTAGAGATTATGTATTACTAAAATCATATTAAAATTTATATTTCAAATACTAAATATAATAAAAAGTTCAAATAGGTTTTAGAGTTAGAAAAAACAACACAATATTTAGATTAAAAATGAAACAATGACTTTCATCTCATCATGTTTATATATATAAGAAAATCCTACACAACTTTTGGATTGAAAATGAAAGTGTGGCCTCAATCTTATTTATTGTTATTTTTTTGTGTTTGAATTATATACACATATCAACACTATCCTAATTACTTCTTCAAATATCAATTGAAATATGAGTGCAATGGCTTCAATAACATGCAAATGTATACAAAAATAATTTAAAAGAATCTAGATAATTATTATTTTACTAACGTTTTGTAAAGAGGTAAAAGTAGAAAACCTTGTTAATGCCTCTAAGAAATAATTAAATTTATTTCTTATAGAAGACTAGACTAGTAATTCTTAATTCCTTTTTTTTAGGTTTTTAATATAATAATGATATTTTCTTCTCATTGTTTATGTGAAATAAATTATTTAAAAAGAAATATATGGAAATATCCAAGTACAAATAATAAAATTCATTTAATATTTTGATGATATTCATTCACTTTTCAAAATTAATGTTTAAAATCAATAAATTTTGATTATGTTGGGGTTGGTGATTATTGAAAAAGAGCATATATTCAGTTTGCAAAATTAGGAGCCTATTTATAATAAGGATATTGAAATTTATTATAAAAAAAATCCAAATAAAACTTATCAAGAAATAAATCATTTCTAGATTCATCATCAAACTACAACTTTAAAAAGAATAGATTTAGGAAGTAAACCCTTCCATGCATACATTGTATGGAACATTGTATTCATGTCCATGCACAAAGAGAGGTGTTTATTTGCAGATAGTTTGTTATCACAATTTGGTTTGTGAAGTGATTTAACAATACTATCAAAGATAGAATGTATTCAGTATAGTTTGTGTTAATGAACATTTTGGATAAAAAATGAGTGGACAAAGTCTACACAAATTATAGATGGTTGGTTGCAAGTAAAATACTTAAATGGTAACAAGCTATCTTTAGTTCCACAAGATGAACACAAATATTGTTGAATGAAGCCTAAATATGAATCATCTGACACATTAAGTAGTATCTATAACATGATTTCAAATAGTTTCATTAGAGGAGTTAAAAAATGTCAATTAGAATATTGAAAACAAACTTGTCAAATAAGAACTAAAATGGCTTAAATTTACATCCCCCAATTACATATGAATTGTACTATTCCCAATATTTGTTTCTAGAGCACAATTGAGAAAACAATGTTTAACTACTAGTTACCTTTAACCAAATGAATTAGATTTATTGATGAATTATTTGCTCAACAATGTGTGAAAATCCTCATCCCCTTGCCTTTAATGTTTTTTTATCAAATAGTACATGCAAACATATAATTATAATTGCATGATCACAAGAATGTTATTACCTTTAATCATATTTATTCACATCTAGCTAAGTCATGTTAATATCTAAAACTTATGTGAGGGTATTGAATACATAGAATACTCTATAACACATAATATATAATCCCATACCATATTGATAGCACATTGAAGATCGATCATGGGATAATGTTGAATTTTATCAATGCACCTAACAATATTATAAGAATCTCAAGCTTTCCTCAAAAGGAGTCATAGTAAATCAAAATCAATGCAAGGGTTTTGTAATGAGTGTGCTATGTGGAAGTTTATGTGCCCTCTTTTTCATATGGAATATTTTGTTCTATAGTAAACCAAAAATAAATCACTATTATAATTTTCGAGTTAAATTTAGTGTATATTTTAAGGCATCAAATATTATATCTATATATACTATTCTATATTACTATTTAGATTGAAAAAAAATTATATACATATATATGGGAGAATATTCAATTAAAAACATAAAATATATTATTAAAACTTGTATTTTTTTAAAATTTTATCATTTACTCATATCTTATGTTAAAAATAAGAAAAATTTTAAGCTAATTGACAAAAATTCACCTATAAGAAAGCCTTAATTAAATCCATATTAAATTTACTAAATTACAATTATTTGTTTTTAAACAAAAAAAACGTTAAGGAGTTGTATTAAAATAAAGTTGTGGTGAAATTTGTCAATGTAATAATACAAAAATATATGTATCTCCTTGTCCAAAATGAAACTTTCCTATTTGGCCATTATAGTCTAAGCCATGGAATTTATTGGACCATATACAACATGCTTCTAAAAGTGATTACTAGTATATACTCTATAAAAGGAAGCTAATAAAAAGTAGATTTGCACAACATATCCAACTAAAAACTAGAAAAACATATTCTATCTTATAGCTTCATCTTTCTCTGGGATCGATCCCATAGTCCCTCCCAACACCTTCTGTTAGGTATTTGGATCCAAATATGGTTGGAACAATCCTCCAACTTACGAAGATAATTAGGCTCCACGACCAACACAAGGAACAAAGGACATTAATGCTTGATTAGATTACAAGCCAAGGAAAATGATATAGTGAATTTGACATAAAAGGTGAGAATTCATGTGGCAGGATTATATTCTCCAGATAGACAACAAATTTAGCTATAGTGCAAGAAACCCCTTCTCATAGAAAAAATGCCTCTGAAAATTTGATAGAAGTGGTAGTGTGCCAGATATATCAAAGACTCTTCAATAAAAATTCACTAGGTTCAGAATCTTAAATCATTTAAAATTGATTTAAATGTAGTGAGATAAGAAGAGAATATTTTATCATTGTTTTAGATTTGTTCACCCACACATTTTTCATTTTAATATTCATAACATATACATCTTCATACATATAGTATATTCCCTACATTTAATTATTTTCTTTCTACACTCCTTACACTCCTTGAAACCACCTGCACATTGTTTTCATCTTCATCATGTTTGTTGAGCATTGAATAAAGGATGAATGAATGAATGTTCATGGGTCAATCCATGAAGATTGGTAACACTTTTTTTTCTAAAAGTGATGGTGAAAATTTGATTTTTTACACATTTATTAAATCAAATTTCTCAAAACTCATATATTCTTTGTGAATTCTGACATGTAACAAAAAAACAAATTGTGTGGGATTATGTTTCATTTCCATTGATATTTAATAAAAAAAGTTAATAATATTATTAATATGCCAAAATTGCATTTAATGATATGTTTGTTTATGTAAATTTTAGGAAAAGTTAACAAGTGGCTTGTGTGCACGTAAAATAATTTATTAATAAATGCATAATTTCTAATATATATATATATATATATATATATATATGAACATATTCTACACAAAATGCACCAGGGTGCACATTTTTTTATTATTTTATATTGGAAAATCATATTTTTTATTAATTTTCAAAACTCACCATTGAAAATTTTAATCGCATTTTCTACACATGTGTGTGCACGTAAACTTTTTTTTTACGGGTTACAAATATCGAAAATAAAAAAATATAGTTTTGAAGAAGATATGTTGATGTGGAGGGTATATATTTTTTGAAATTTTTTGGTTGTGTACTTTTTATGTTGTTGATTTTTCTATGCATTGATTCGAAGTTGTTGACATGGCTTTTAAGTGTAAGTCTAAAAAGAAAATAAAAACGAATTATCATATGAATTCAAAACCTTGTAAATTATATGCTAATAGATAGACGATTCATTGACGAATCCATTGGTATGAAGTCCACCACCTAAGATGAAAACAGTGAAAAGGTTTAGGCCTAGAAAAGATGTCAATAAAATAAAATTTGCAAAAATGGGGCCTAAAAGACTATTTTCAAAGCTCTCAATTGAGTTGTGGGCTCGATCAAGGTTTATAAGACCCTCAATTGAGCATTTGTGCTCATTTTTAAATACCTCGATCGAGCATTTATGTGAGGTTAGATAGAAGCTTGATCATGCTATAATCTCTATTGACCTTGTAGCTCGATCGTGCCTTTAAAAAATTAAATTTAAAAAAAAAATTGGATGCCCATATTCATGTTCACACATGAATATGGGCACTTGAAATCTATTTTAATCTAAATTTTAAAATCTCATATCAAATAGATATTCCTAGAATTAAATTAAAATAAAACATAAAATTTTATAAGATAATTGAATTTAATAAAACATATTTTCGACAAGAAAATGATACTTGTGTGTAATAGTAAATACCTTGAAGAAGAATTAAGTAAAAGTGTTAGAACCACCAAATCCTAGAGAATTCATGGACTAATTAAAGTTAGATATGTTACTGTAATCATGAAAAATGGGTAAAAGGATCTCTTCTTCATATTTTCTATGACTTCAATCACATCTATAAACATCAATAACTCATCCATTATATCTATAACCCCTCTCTACTAGTCCTTGGTTGAATTTATATGCAACAAACATAATGAAATAATCCATGGCCAGTTGCTGATTTATATGTATAACTGTTTCACATGATTGATTGAGCTTTCTAAAACCGTTGATTGAGCATCTAAGATTGATCAAGCTCTAAAAATGCAATGAATCGATCAAGGTAAAAACGCTCAATCAAGGGTTTTATTAACCCTTGATTGATCTAAATAGATTGTTTGGGGGTTGTAGAACCCCAACCTGGGTCTCCTTTAACTTTTAATAAAGTCAGATATTTCACTTCTTGTCAAAATTTCTGTTCTGTTTCTGTTCCTGTTTTTGTTATGTTTCTATTCTCATTACTAGTTTTGGCTGTAAAAAAAAAATAAAGTGTTTACATTTACAAAATTGAACAATTATAATTATGTTTTGTCTACCTCTAACCATTTATTGTTGTGCAGGAGTAGCAGATATAATAACACAGCATATAAAATTTTGTAATTTACATTTTTACATAATTTGACAAGGTAGACATGATAAAATATACTTGCTGGAAAATACCTGTAGGTAGCTAGTAGATCCACCCTTCAGGCTGTCCCCGTTTGCTGACTGCCTTGCTGATTTCCTTTGCTTTTCCCTGTGACCAAAACCTTCCCCCAAAGCTCTGAAACTCAACCAGCCCAAAACAGTCTTGCCACCCTACCAACTGGTGAGGTCTCACCGACCACTCAGCTCCAAAGGTACCCCTTTGGACCCCTGACCCCAAACCGAGTACAAGCCCAAGCTATTGTATCCCTTAAGAAAAACAATCCCCAACAAGAACCCTCCTTTCTTAGCTCTACTCTCCAAATTCTCCCCAAAAATAACCAAGGTAAAAGATTATCCCCTCTCCTTCCTCCCTTCTCCATCTTATCCCCTTTGTTCCTGTCGACTCTATCCCTCATTACTACCCCTATCACTAACATAAATGTTTCCACCCCCTTCCATCTACCATGTAAGTCCTCGAGCCCTCAACTTGGACTCTTATTAATAATTTAAATTAATATTAAAATGTGTTGGTTGGGGTCACTTCTCAACCATAACTTCCAATTCAATTAAATTTAATCATTTTATTTCATATAATAATTTTAAAAATTTCCTTACTCATATTTCAATATTTGACCATTTAATTAATATTTTAATTAATCAATCCAAACACATTTTTATAACTTGTTAAATAATGGTATATGGCATTGTTCGTAATTTACATCATGGTTATAAACAACTATGACATAATTATAATAAATTAGTAATATATATAAATTAAACCTTATCCCTATATTTCAATTAATTAATTATCATCGTTTGATACTTAATTGGTATTACCCTTCCAAGTTTACTATTATCCTTACTAACATTACAAACCCTTTTAACATTTAACCCTTGGTATTTTTATTTTTTTTACTAATCAACTCATTAACATTCAATTAAACATTACTAACCGATTGCATTATTTACTTACTTAAGCTAACTGTAACTTTTTTATTAATCAACATTAATCAATCATTAATGAACAATAATTAATCATTAGTCAACATTATTAACCCTAATCATCATTGTTAACGTTAAACAACATTATTTAATCGTTAATTTATATTATTTACAGGAATCATCACTATTAACTTTAATCGACATCATTAACACTGGTCAACAATAATTAACTGTTAATCGACAATAACTAAAACTATTATTCAACAATATTTCACACAATTTATAAATATGTAGGCGAGTTATGTAAGCATAGCTACTGCTTACATACCTCGCGTAAGTACACTAACAGTAATAATTCACATACATCAATCATAGTCAAGGAACTTATTATTTACTGACACATGTTTTAACATAGTTTGCAAGGTACCATCCATTAGCTTACTGAAATCCAAGTTATGACAATTCATACATCACTGATTTACGACACATACTAATCAAGGGTTTTACACACCTATAGTTAGATCTTGTTTTCACCCCTACTTCACGCTACACCTATCTACCTACATCATCACTAACTTACACATCCTATCCTGTCCTCTACTGGACTACCCTGAAATGTCAAGTCATGACCGGTTCCAGCTAGAACCCGTAAACGAAAGTGTCGACTACCTCAACCAAGCTTCCCCAGCAGGCAACCACCAGTCATCATCACACAACTTGGGGAGTGCGCTGTAGCGCAACCCTCCCATGACTCTGGGTTTCAGGGATATATGGTGGGTAAGGCCTCCACCCCCCTAATGGAACAAGCGACTATGTCTACCCAACATAACAACAGCGTTGCACTTGTACTCGGTCTGTCATCGTATAACCAATCTGGGCTGTTGAGTTCCCTGAAACTCTACCCCACCCATGTCATAACATACATCATAATAAACAACATAATAACCATATGAAAGTAAATAATGCATCATTCGCATACCATTTTACCTTTCGAAGTCCATGTCCCAGAGGCCCTCCCACCTCGTAGATTCCAGCTATCACTTAGCTGTTTCAACCTGTAAGTCAGTCCTCGACATACAATATAGAATATCGTGCATAAATCCTCGATATGTACACATATATTTCTTCATAACATAACAACAATAAACTCATTCATTCACCATGCACTTGGCATAACATTCATTATTTCAACATATAACTATAACGGTATCCACGTACCCATCATTTAGTAATTTCCATATATTTGACATAATTAACACATGATACATACCTAAACATGACTACCGATCATAATACTATCATCACACACACATATATATATCGACAAAATAATAGAACCATATGTCCACAGTGTCGTCAAACCGACGAGGTCTCACAATCAAACAATTACAACATATAATAGTAGTTCAGGTAGTAATGTCAAAATGGGGTGTTACATACACCCAACCTTCAGGAAACTTCGTCCCGAAGTTATGATCAAAATAATGTGGGATAATCATGACACATAGTGTCTACATCCTCCCAGGTAGCAGAACCTGGGCTATATCGATCCCACTAAACCTTAACTTGGTCCACCAAATGGTGCCTCAACTACTTAACCCTACGGTCCAATATAAGTAATGGTTCGACCCTGATGGTTCCCTCGTCTAAAACCTGTAGTTCCTTCCAATTTATTTTATGTGACTCATCAGCTACATAATGTTGTAAAACAGATACATGAAAAACATTATCAGTTTTGTGCAAATGGGGGTGGCAGCGCAAGACGATACGTGACGGGTCCAACCTTTTCTAAAATTTCAAAGGGTCCTATAAATTGTGGTGACAACTTTGTCCCTTTCCCAAACCTGATGGTACTTTTGCTAGGCCTGATGCGGACGAACACTACATCACCAACCTTATAGATTCAGTCAACCCTATGCGCATCGGCATAACTCTTCTACCTATCCCGGGCTTCCTTTAACCATTGTCTAATATGAACAACCTGTTCTTCCATCTCCTGAATCAACTCAGGTCCTATAATTACTCGATCCTCTAACCTTTCCCAACTCAATGGTGTCTTGCATGGCCTTCCATATAAATATTCATATGGAGGCATCCCAATTGAGCTATGGTAACTGTTGTTGTAAGAAAACTCTACCACAAGTAAGTGCTTTTCCCAATGAGTTTGTTGATCCATGACATACATTCTAAGCATGTCCTCCATCACCTGATTCACTCTTTCTGTTTTCCCATCTGTCTCTAGATGGTAAGTAGTGCTTAGGTTCAACTGAGTACACAACGCTGACTGCAAACTCGTCCAAAACCTGGATGTAAACCTGGAATCTCTATCCGATATAATCTTCTTGGGAAACCCATGGAGACGAACAACTTCATTTGTGAACACACGTGTTACATCCGTGACATCATAGGTCTCCTTAACTGGAATGAAGTGAGCAGTTTTGGTCAGTTTGTCAACGATGACCATAATGGAATCATGCCTATGAGAGGTAAGAGGCAATCCCACCACGAAGTCAATGGAGATAACCTCCCACTTCGACATAGGAATGTCATGCGGTTGTAACAGTCCTGCCGGGTGGTGATGATCAGCTTTTACCTGCTGACACTCAAGGCACCTAGCGACAAATTTGACCACGTCGCTTTTCATCCCTGCCCAAAATAAGAGTTGCTTCATGTCTGCATACATCTTCTTTACACCCAGGTGTGCACAATACACTGCTCTATGGGCTTCCTTAAGGATAGTCTCTCTAATATCTCCCTCCTCAGGAATATACATCCTCCCTTGATACCGTAACAACTCATCGGCTTCCAACTCATAGCCTTCAAACTTTCGTCCCACCGGTTTCCCATTCTGGAGTGCCGCTGTGACCTTTAGGTACCAGTTATCCCCGAGTAGCTGCCCTAAAATTCTTTCCCTCAAATCCACCTTCAAAGGTATAAGAGATAAAAGTCTTGGTTTTTTGCTTAAGGCATCCGCTACCACATTCTCCTTCCCTTTGATGTAGGAAATCCCAAAATCATACTCGCTCATGAATTCACTCCATCGCCTTTGCCTAGCATTTAGGTCTCTCTGAGTGAAGATATACCTTAAGATTTGGTGATCAGACTTGAGTTCAAAGCTTCGTCCAACAAGGTAATGTCTCTAGAGCTTCAAAGCTAACATCACTGCAGCCAACTCTAGGTCATGAGTAGGGTAATTCTCTTCATGTGTTTTTAGCTTTCTTGATGCATAAGCTATTACCCCACCTTCCTGCATCAACACTGCACCCAAACCTTTCCTTGAAGCATCGGTGCAAACTGTGAATTCCTTCTCCATATCTAGAACTCATAGACTTGGTGCACTCATCATTAGTCTTTTCAGCATGGCGAATGCGGCATCGCATTCATCAGTCCATTCGTACCTAGTGCCCTTACGCTGTAGGGTTGTTATGGGTTTCACGATTTTTGAGAAACCCTCAACAAACCTTCTATAATACCCAGCTAACCCCATGAAGCTCCTTACTTCATGTGCATTCTTTGGCACGGGCCAATCCATTATGGCCTTCACCTTTTCAGGGTCAACAAAAATTCCCTCACCGAAAATTATATGCCCTAGGTAATGGATCTCCTTCTGATAGAACGAACATTTGGACAACTTACCATACAACCGATGCTCCCTTAAGCATGACAACACTATTCGCAAGTGTTCCTCGTGCTCCTGTTCATTCTTGGAGTAGATGAGGATGTTGTCCAAGAAGACTTGCACAAACTGATCTAAGTATTTTTGAAACATGCTATTCATGAGACTCATGAATACAGTTGGGGCATTGGTCAAACCGAAGGGTACCACCACAAACTCATAGTGCTTGAACCTTGTTCAAAAAGCAGTCTTAGGTATATCACCTTCCTTAATCCGTAGCTGGTGGTAACCTGATCGTAAGTCGATCTCTAAGAAGACTGTCGCCCCTTTCATTTGATCAAAGAGGTCATCAATTCGAGGTATCGGGTACCTATTCTTCACGGTGGCTCTATTCAAATCTCGGTAATCAATGCAAAGATGCAAGGAACCATCCTTTTTCTTCACAAATATTACTGGCACACCCCATGGTGAAATACTTGGTCTTATGAACCCTAGATCTAGAAGTTCCTTCAACTGCATTTGCAACTCACAAAGTTCTGGGGCCATCATCCTGTAAGGTTTCTTCGATGTTGGCTCTAAACCGGGTTTTACCTCAATGGTAAAATCAAGTTCCCTCTTAGGAGGTAACCCAGGTAATTCCTTTGGGAATACATCATTGAACTTGGCCAACACTGGAAAGTCATCAAAGGAGGGTCCCTTCCCACTATTTACCGCTTCAACAATGTACAACTGGCATCCCTGTCGCATACATCGCTTTACATTCATCGTTGATATGAAACGTAGGGACACCTTCCGTTTGATACCCTGAATCTTGATGGCCTCTCCATTGTCATTAATGCAAAGAACCTTCTTTCCATAACAGTCCAAGAAAGCTCGATGTTCCTCAAGCCAATTCATACCTATGATGAGATAATAAGTTCCGAGGGTGGTGACATACACTTTGACTTGTCTAACACACACCCCGAGATCCACTACACACTTATCGACACTAGGTCCTACTGCTTGCTTTACCCCTAAAGCCATTTCGACTAAGCTGAAATTGTCATGCTCGTAGGCTGCCAACCCACATTTGTCTAATGCAGATGGAGAAATGAAACTATCAGTAGCACCGGGATCAAACAATATTCTAAGCTTGAAATTATTGACCGTACCTGATGATTCCAACACAGTGGATTGGTGCTCTGCCTGATGGTTGTTTACTGCAGCCGATATCTGATGCCTACTACCCCCACTCCCCATTGGAGCTTTTCCTTCTCGATGCACTGTACCGGATTGTAATTCGGGACATTCGCGCTGGTAACGTGGACCTCCACATCCCCAACAAGCAACCTGTAATGGAGTGGGCGAGATAACCGGTTCAGATCTCTGAGAGGGGCTCCTCCCCCTAGGACCCCTTCCCCTACCGGCTAATCCTCTGAAATTCCTCACACCCTGGTGAGTGCCTGTGGTTGACTGGGGCACCGACCTAGTTGCCACTGATCTGTCTACCGCTGCGACTCTTGGTGTGCTCCTGTTCCCATAGGGAGGTGGCCTCACATATCCTCCCCGAGGGTAGCCTCGAGGGGCCTTCCCCACAAACCCTGACTGCTGAGAGCTGAATGACCTGATGGGATTTGCACCCAACATCTCCTCAGTGTAACGAGCATAATCTACTGCTTCGGCGATCGAAGTTCGTTTCCACATCCATACCTGAGCCTTGATCTTGGTATTGAGCCCATACACGAAGCCCTCAACCTGGCGTTCGTCATTGTTCAAGTAAGGGACATACTTCACTAATTCCATGAACCTCTCTTCATACTCCTCCACAAATAGATTCCTTTGTACCAAGGCATGAAGAGCCCTTGCTTTTTCTTCCTGGTAGGATGTGGGTAGGTACTTCCCTTTGAATTTTTCCACAAATAGTTCCCATGGAATCGTGTCTGGTGTAAGGTGTAGCTGCCTTTCTTGGTTTCCCCACCAGTTCAAAGCGGCCTCCTTTAGTTGAAATATGGCCAGCTTGGACTTGGACGTGGAGGTGTACTCCTGCAAGGTCAAGCACCTGGTCATCTCTTCCAACCACGACTCTGCTCGTATCCCTGATCGACCCCCCGAAAATTCTGAAAGCCTTATCTTCTGAAGCTCCCTTTTGATATCCTGATGCGAAGTTCTTGGTACTGTATTCACTTCTACCACAGGAACTTCCTCCCTTAGTGGAGGGGCATCCACCTCTACCTCTAAGGTAGCACTTCCTCTCTGTGCTAGTCCCCTGAGTGTTTCGTTTATAGCTTCCAGCGAGCGTAGTATAAGGATGGTCTCTGGCGATGGTGCTGGCACATTCGGCTTAGGTAATGCCATCGTCGGACCTCGCCCCCGACCTGCTCGCGTTCTTACCATGTTTATCCCTGTAACATGGAATAATAGGATAATTAGCTTATAATGACATCATGACTAATTACGATCAAACTCAATAGTTAATTCAAAAGTGCACCATGACTAATTACCATCAAGCTCAACAGTTAATTCAAAAGTGCACCATGACTAATTTACGAGTGTTTTTACTCTAAGAGCTATAGTTCAGGACGTTTCGATCAGGCCATCTTGAGGCCACCCGGTACTAGACATACTGCAATAGTTCTACGTAGGTTTAGGTATTGGATTCCACACAATCCTCATTACGTCACCACCAACTCTTCCAGATATTAAATTAAGGTTTATTGTCTCGTTTTTCCTTAATAATTTATAATTTAATAATAACATTATTAACCTAAGTTTTTTTTTGTCTAGAGATGCATTTATCAAACACTTTGTCATGGAGTATAATCAGTGTCCTGGTGATCAGCTTGTCATGCTGGTCTCCGTGGTGTCCTGTTTTTGAAATTCTGGGACCGTCGTGCCCCTTCGATTATATGTCGAAGTTTCGGTAAGGAGTATTCTCAAGGAGAGGCTAAGCTAATTAGTGTTAATTTATCCCCCTGCCCCCCCAACTCCCCCCCCCCCCCACTTTTATAAAATAAATAATTAGGTTAACACTAATCAATTGATATGCTAACCCTAATTAATAAATACTAACCTTAATTAAGACTAATTAATTAGTATTATTATTTAATATATATATATATAGAAATTTAATTTATCACTTAGTTATATGACATTAATGTATTATTATTAATTAAATTTTTTTTTATAGTATAAAAGTTAACAAAATTATATATATACATATATATATTTCTTATTTGTTATAACAACATTATAACAAATTATTAAAAGTTAATAAAATTAATTTTTATAACAAAATTAATTTATAATTATTATATTTGTTATACAACAACATTGTAACAAATTTTAATTATAACCAATTTAACTTTTATAACAAAATTAACAAATAAATAAAAACAATTGTTATAAAATAATAAATAAATAAAAATGACTTAACCTAACCCTACGACTCAGTGTTGCATGTGGCCACGCGGTTGGCATGCCATCAAATAAAATAATATTAAAATTTTTTATAAAACCGTCAAGCCTCCCCCGGCAGCTCATTTCCTCATTCGATTTTTTTTTTTGAGAGCACAACGGTCAGTGAGCTCTGCAACTCCACCACCACCAGCCGGCTCAGGTCTCCGCCATGATGAGCAAGCTCCACCACTACATCTACGGTTTAAGGTATATCTATCATTCTGTTTTATTTCAGTTTTACTGCATATATTTGCCATGAGTTGAACCGTAGGCTCTCTTTCTCCCTCGTAGCACAACCAGTAGCTCTCTACCAGCTTGCACAATTTGGTGGCTCTCTCATTTCTTGTTTCTTAAGCTTTCCAAGTTCTACTGTTTTTTTAGGGTTTTGAAGGTTCGTTGCTTGCCCAAGCCACACCCAAGCTGTGACCTCTCGAGCTACAAGTCGAGCTGCCATGGCCGCGGTGATTAAAATTTTTGTATGTTTTTTTTTTTAATTTCTACAATGTAAATTTTTTTTTTTTGTTTTTCCCTGACCGTAGGCCCACTGGGCCGCCCTTGGCCAGGCCGCGAGCCACCCAGGCTGCTGGTCGGGCCGGCCAGGCCGCAGCAGTGCTGCAGGTCGGGCTGTGCCCTGGCCGCGTGCCCTCTGGGCTGCAGGCCGGGCCACCCAGGCCGTAATTTGCTACTGGCTAGGCCGTGCCCTGGCTGCGCGCCCTCTGGGCTGCAAGCCAGGCCGCCCAAGCCACAGCTTGCTCCTGGCTAGGCCGTGCCTTGGTCGCACGCCCTCTGGGCTGCAGGCTGGGCCGCCCAGGTCACAGCTTGCTGTTGGCCACGTTGTGCCCTGGCCGCATGCCCTATGGGCCGCTCAGGCCACAGCACAAGCTGCCCGGGCCCTGCAATTTTTTTTTTTTTTAATTTCCATAATGAAAAAAAAAATCAAGATAATATCTTTTTTTTTTTAAATTTCCATAATGAAAAAAAAATCGATATAATATATATATATTTTTTAAATTTCCATAATGAAAAAAGATCAGTATAGTTAAATATATATATATATATATTTTTCGTTTGCATAACCTATATATATATATATATATATATATATATATATATATCTTGTGTTATAGGTCATATTTTTTTCTTATATACTTTATATTGTTTCCGAATTTTCTATTTTTTTTTTCGGTATATTGTTTATATTTATTTTAAAAAAAAACCTTTTTTTTTTTTTTTTTTTTGCTCCTATATATATATAAGCTTTTTTTCTTTTTTTATAACAACATATAAAGAATAAGGTAATTTTTTTTTTCTTCTTCTTATAATCCTATATATAAAAAAAATATGCATTTCAGCTACGTCTATTACATATTAATTTTTTTTGTTTTCATGGTTATATATATATATATATATATTTAGATATATATATAAATAGACTTATGCTTAATTTTTTTTTGTTATCTCTATGTATAAATATAATTTATCCTATACTCTATATATATATATATGTTTTCCTATATATATAAAAAAAAATTTAACTCTACTTGTTGCTTTGCGGCATCTATTTCATTTGTTATTTTTTTTTTGCAATTTTATGTCTATTATGACATAAACATATTTTTTTTTTTACAATTGCAACAATAAGATAATATGATTAATAGAAGGAATCTTTATGACATATGTTGCATTTTCTACCGACAGGTGTTTTTTTTTTGTTACGTGTAACTTTTTCATTTTTGCTGTGCAGGTTTAAAGCTTCTACCACAGTATATAACTATACTTGCAGTAATTTCTTGCATAGGAGTTGTAGTAAGCCCTCTGGTTACCATGTGTAGGGACCCATGTTCTAAATTTTCTGAGTCTTTTAATAATAACCCAGGTTTTCTTCGTTTTCACACTGTTTTGAATTTCTATTTTTATTTCATGTTTCATGCAGGTCTTAAGCTTCTGTAATGAGCCCTCTGGTTCTAGATTTGGAACCATGGTTCTGATACCATATGTAGAACCCCAACCTGGGTCTCCTTTAACTTTTAATAAAGTCAGATATTTCACTTCTTGTCAAAATTTCTGTTCTGTTTCTATTGTGTTTATGTTCCTGTTTTTGTTATGTTTCTATTCTCATTACTAGTTTTGGCTATACAAAAAAATAAAGTGTTTTATTTACAAAATTGAACAATTATAATTCTGTTTTGTTTACCTCTAACCATTTATTGTTGTGCAGGAGTAGCAGATATAATAGCACAGCATATAAACTTTTGTAATTTACATTTTTACATAATTTGACAAGGTAGATGTAATAAAATATACCTGTTGGAAAATACCTGTAGGTAGCTAGTAGATCCACCCTTCAGGCTGTCCCTGTTTGCTGACTACCTTGCTGATTTCCTTTGCTTTTCCCTGCGACCAAAACTTTCCCCCAAAGATCTGAAACTCAACCAGCCCAAAACAGTCTTGCCACTCTGCCAACTAGCGAGGTCTCGCCAACCACCCAGCTCCAAAGGTACCCCTTTGGACCTCTGATCCCAAACCGAGTACAAGCCCAAGCTGTTGTATCCCTTAAGAAAAACAATCCCCAACAAGAACCCTCCTTTTTCAGCTCTGCTCTCCAAATTCTCCCCAAAAATAACCAAGGTAAAAGATGATCCCCTCTCCTTCCTCCCTTCTCCATCTTATCGCCTTTGTTCCTGTCGACTCTATCCCTCATTACTACCCCTATCACTAACATAAATGTTTCCACCCCTTTCCATCTACCATGTAAATCCTCGAGCCCTCAACTTGGACTCTTATTAATAATTTAAATTAATCTTAAAATGTGTTGGTTGGGGTCACTTCTCAACCATAACTTCCAATTCAATTAAATCTAATCATTTTATTTCATATAATAATTTTAAACATTTCCTTACTCATATTTCAATATTTGACCATTTAATTAATATTTTATTTAATTAATCCAAACACATTTTTATAACTTGTTAAATAATGGTATATGGCATTGTTCGTAATTTACATCATGGTTATAAACAACTATGACATAATTATAATAAATTAATAATATGTATAAATTAAACCTTATCCCTATATTTCAATTAATTAATTATCATCGTTTGATACTTAATTGGTATTACCCTTCCAAGTTGACTATTATCCTTACTAACATTACAAACCCTTTTAACATTTAACCCTTGGTATTTTTTATTTTTTTTTACTAATCAACTCATTAACATTCAATTAAACATTACTAACCGATTGCATTATTTACTTACTTAAGCTAACTGTAACTTGTTTATTAATCAACATTAATCAATCGTTAATGGACAATAATTAATCATCAGTCAACATTATTAACCCTAATCATCATTGTTAACGTTAATCAACATTATTTAATTGTTAATTTATATTATTTACAGGAATCATCACTATTAACTTTAATTGACATCATTAACACTGGTCAACAATAATTAACTGTTAATCAACAATAACTAAAACTATTATTCAACAATATTTCACACAATTTATAAATATGTAGGCGAGTTATGTAAGCGTAGCTACTGCTTACATACCTCGCGTAAGTACACTAACAGTAATAATTCACATACATCAATCATAGTCAAGGAACTTATTATTTACTGACACATGTTTTAACATAGTTTGCAAGGTACCATCCATTAGCTTACTGAAATCCAAGTTACGACAATTCATACATCACTGATTTACGACACATACTAATCAAGGGTTTTACACACCTATAGTTAGATCTTGTTTTCTCCCCTACTTCACGCTACACCTATCTACCTACATCATCACTAACTTCCACATCCTATCCTGTCCTCTGCTGGACTACCCTGAAATGTCAATTCATGACCGGTTCCAGCTAGAACCCGTAAGCGGAAGTGTCGACTACCTCGACCAAGCTTCCCCAGCAGGAAACCACCAGTCATCATCACACACCTTGGGGAGTGCACCGTAGCACAGCCCTCCCATGACTCTGGGTTTCGGGGATATATGGTGGGTAAAGCCTCCACCCCCCTAATGGAACAAGGCACTATGTCTACCTGACATAACAACAACGTTGCACTTGTACTCGTTCTATCATCGTATAACCAATCTGGGCGGTTGAGTTCCCTGAAACCCTACCCCACCCATGTCATAACATACATCATAATAAACATCATAATAACCACACAAAAGTAAATAATGCATCACTCGCATACCATTTTACCTTTCAAAGTCCATGTCCCCGAGGCCCTCCCACCTCGTAGGATCCAGCTATCACTTAGCCGTTTCAACCTGTAAGTCAGTCCTCGACATACCATATAGAATATCGTGCATAAATCCTTGATATGTACACATATATTTCTTCATAAGATAACAACAATAAACTCATTCATTCGCCATGCATCTGGCATAACATTCATTATTTCAACATATAACTATAACGGTATCCATGTACCCATCATTCAGTAATTTCCATATATTTGACATAATTAACACAAGATACATATCTAAACATGACTACCAATCATAATACTATCATCACACACACACATATATATATCAGCAAAATAATAGAACCATATGTCCACAGTGTCGTCAAACCGATGAGGTCTCACAATCAAACAATTAGAACATATAATAGTAGTTCAGGTAGTAATGTCAAAACAGTGTGTTACAGGGGTTTTATTAACCCTCATTCAAGCATTTTAAAATAGCTTAATCGAGTGCTTATTAATCCCTTGACGATTTTGAAAAGTTCGATCAAGGGCTTGAAAAAAGCTCGATCAAAGTCATTTTTTTACATAATTGCACCCTGCACTTACAAATTTTTTTTACCCATCTTCATGTGAATATGCTCATGCTCATTCATATACAAGCTTATCTCTCACCTCTCAATGAATCGCTTGTGTGAAGTTTTCTTTTGAATTCACTTCCTACAATGTAACATTGTATTTTACAAATGATTTTTTAGATGATGAATATGAAAAGTATTATGTGGAATATTATAAACAACGTGTTGGGGTTGGAGAATCATTTTCTTTTTATGCATGGAAAGAGGTATCCCATAATAACTTAGTAGTTATAAATTACGACATGGATGGGGTTGGGAACATGTGGAAAATTTTAAGAATCCATAATTTTATGAAGATGAATAAACCTTGGCAAATATTACTAATTCTTAAATTTCCAGCCATAAAATGTTTGGCAACATTTTTCTTAAAAAATTCAAATTTCTTAAGATTTTATATAGTTTCCAAAGAATTTTCATAATGTTTAGTGTAAAAAATTTCATCCTATGGAATTTGAGGGAATCATTTCATAAAATAATTCAAAATTGGAAAAATGTTTTGTTAAAAAAGCTCGGAAAATTAACCCATGGTAATTTACTTTTCCCCCGATTTTTTCCTTGAATTTAACCTCCCCAATGGAAATATTTTGGTCCCAAAAATTTAATCCAAAAAGGAAAACAAAGTACAAGGCCACCATCTATCTATCAAATTCCACTACTCCATCAAGTATGAAGGATACTTGATTCTAGTTTGTGTTAATCAAGCTACTTGTCTACCCTTGTTGTGTTGCTTATTGTAAACATACTCTCATTCCCATTTTTTATGTTTTTTCCACTTGACAATTTGGTTTCTCTCCTTGTTTAGATGGTTCTTTGACCCATGAAGTACAACAAATTTGTTGATGGTGCGAATTTCTAAACTCAAAATCTATCCTCAATGGCATCAGATATTTATTCACCCTCTAAGACATAGCTCCATTTAAGTAGTGTGTGCTTAGGACTTACCATCGATAACCAAGTTGAGTAGATGTTGGCTTAAAACTCATTGTTAATGCAATCCACCTTCAAATATTCCATCTAAGCTTCCACCTTGATGCCAAACTCTTCATCAAGTATTCCAATAGCATTTGTACCCTATGTCAAGGTGGATGTCTCCCTTAACTCCTCTAGTTGGAGACCAATTCAAGAAAGAAGTATCATTCCATGTAATATCTAAGTTCCAACCCCTCATAATGAATCAATTCTCATCTAGTTCCCATAGTTTGATGATCTATTGTAGTATTTCCTCATTGTAAAACATTAGGGGGGGACTTAAAGAACTTGATAAGCTTGCAATGTGTGAGTTGCCTATGCACAATTAATGAGTTGGAACATAGCTTTGAGATTAGTCATAAGAATACTCTCTCCATCCTGTGAAATTCTAAGTCACATTAGATCATAGAGCTGATAATACCTCACAGTGAAAGAATGAGTAGAGAAGGTGAATTACAGTGAAAATTGTAGAGAAAAGAGCAGTAAAATTAACCATGCATTGGAACTCAGATGGAAGCATTAATGTGTAACATTATCCATTAATCAATATATTCCAAAAATATGTTACAATAAACAGAATTCGAATATCCTAGGAGAATTCGAGTCTCATTCTGTCTAGCATAGGAATTGTCACCATTAGAGTGCTTAAAAAGACCCAAACTCAACTTAATTGAGCCAAAAATTAGTTACCTAAAGACACAGTGAGTTAACTAACCAAGGAGGGTGCATTAGTGAGTTATGCATGCAAAGTAGGTGAAAAGGTGGGAATTAGATCACAATAAGTGGTGATACGAGCTAAAACCCCCAGTAGAGTTCACGAACTTAGATGGATTGAACTAGAACAAAGAGTTGGATCCTTAAATGTAGGGAACTGACTCTGGTGGGCCTAAGATAATGCATGTAAGGTGCATTGGGTGGCTAATGGGTCCTATATGGAATCTGCATAACACTAGGGGGAAAATGACATCATCAACTACTAGGAAAATGAAAATAGTGCTAAGTAGGACAAGGATGTAGTATTAATTATCATAACACCCCCCCCCCCCCTTAATCCAAACTGGTACATCCTAGGACCTGGTTACTGAGACCAAAGGTCACCGATACAATCAAATAAATGATAAAAATAATTGTTCATGAAACTCAGGAAATGAAAAAAAAAACTCATGGAACCCTCCCCCCTTAAAAAATGAACAGCATGGAACTCAAGCAACTTTCACATGTGTAAAACTTGGTAAACATTTATGCAGTTTGCTCCTCTATAGGACAATAATGTAGTGTGTTGGTCCTGTTGTGCACTAGTTCCATGATGTAGTGTATGTGAACCTAAGTCTGGCATCTTGGATCATTGGCGAGTCTCTTTGAAGGATTGTAGATCAGACCCCATGATCATGTAGAATATCTCTTATAGAAGTGGATTTGTATGACATAGTGCAAGGTTTGCAACTTGATACTAAGATTTGGTTCTCCTAATGTTAGATGGATCCCTAGCTACTCTCCTAGCAACTTCAAGGAGTTCGTGATCCCATTTTGACCTTGGACATGGATTGGGAGTAGGTGTTGGTTCTACATCTAGATCTGCATGATCTTTAGTCTCGACATCAAGATCTGATTCAACTTAGTCCTCATCAAAAGAGGCCTCATACCGATCTTCAACAGGTGCAAATGGAGTAGGCAGATCATATCTACCTTGATCTTCAACTGGCTATAGATCTTGCAATGGATCTTCATTGAACCTAGAACTTCTTTCAATGAAGCATCTTTTGGTTGCAATCTCCATCATCTTGTATGCTTTTCCATCTTTTGCATATCCCAACAGAATGCATTCAATACTTTGGTGTTGAAGAGATTTTCTTTTGTCAGATGGGTTTCTGGCCCATGCCTTGGATCCAAAAACCTTCAGCTGAGAGACATTAGGTTTGTGTCCCTTCAGGGATTCTAATGGAGTGACCCCATCAACATATTTTTAGGGTATTATATTATGAATGTATGTAGAGAAGGTCACTTCTTATGCCCAGATATATGGTGGAAGATCCCTTGCTTCAAGAAAGCAAGTAGCCATATCTTTCAATGAACTATTCTTCCTCTCATCTACATCATTTTGTTGTGGTGTGTATGGGACAGAATGTTGCATTTGGATGCCCTCCAAAGCAAAAAACTACTGCAACTTCCACTTGATGTGCTCTCCTCCATTGTCTAATCTGAGTGATTTGATCTTCTTGCTAGCAGTGTTCTCAACTAAGGCCTTGAAAACTTTGAAAGTTTCGAATACCTCAGACTTTTGCTTGAGAAAGTATATCTAACTAAACCTAGTGTAGTCATCAATGAAGGTCATAAGGTATTTGGATCCATTCACAGAAGCCATGGGAATCGATCCTGAAACATCACTGTGTATCTGTAACATCCTTAGAAGTTAGTGGATTATTCTCAAGTACTTTAGATAACATAAGAGTTCTCCATAATGACCTTTATTTGAAATAATGACCAAAAGCCCTTCATTCTTGCTGCGACTAAAGACTATAAATAAAAAGGAAACAAATGTCTTACATAATCATGTAAGTTTCATCTTTCCCATAACTAGTAAACTAGTAAACCATAATTACCTATGCAAGGGTCTTCCTACTTTTATACTAGTTCAGCAGAAAACATTAACTCAAAACTTGAATACATCTATGCCAACATCACATGGTGACATGAACAAATCTAACACATGCACGACATAGTTAATCATAAATTATATTTGTCCAAGCATTTCTTGATAAAGGCATATACTCATAATTCAACAAAACCCATTATAATCATACACAATGCACAAAAGACAGAGGCCGAAATATACACGTGGTTCACCCAAATCTTTGGGGTACGTCCACCAAATAGTTGTCGCGTCTTGTAATATTTATCAAAAGGGTTACATCCTGGCAATGCCATTATTTCTCTTACAGCTTATCTCAAGGAGAGTATCTTTTTCATTACCTTTGTCGGTGCACATACTTACACAATTGCAGAGGACTTCCTCTGTACTTTATATATTTGAACTTTACATATTTGCAAGCTCTAGCGTTAGTACAAAATCTCACACCAGTAGTGAGTCCTATCTCTGTTTCCAATATAAACATAAAGATGATTACTTCTCTTCCCTTAGTGGAAACAACGGAATATACCCAATGGATGATTAGCATGATTAGGACGAAAAGCAACCCTATATAAATCACTGGTATAAACATTAGATAATACCAACATAACAAGTTTGATTCTACCCGATTGCTAGTTTAAAGCAGAGGTTACATTTCCACCACACCCATTTGTGAGTTTATTAATAAAAGACAGAGTTCAGCTATATCATAGATGCCGTTTGTTAGCATAATACAAGGATCAATGATCAATTATACCCAAAAGCTTATTAACACAATTGCGACAGAGATCAACGTTATATAATTTACCACATATGCCTTACCACACATGCATTAGCTACTACAAACATAAACAAGGTCTGAAAGTATCTATTCACTGGTTAACACAAACCCGAGAGATGTCAACATACCCAAAACGGAGGCACCATCAACCTTGTAGTAGAGTAGATACTAAACAAGGATGGAGGACCGTAACTCCTTCGATGGAGCATAATCCAATATGAAATTGGAAGAACTAAAACCCGTAACATAGTAAGATAATACATAAACATCAAAGACTCTGTAATATATGACAACACAAAGACAGTACGCAAAGATACATCGTTCCCTTTATAGAATCGATGGAGCATGCATACTACAAAAGAAGAATCGAAATCTCTATGCTAATCCACCAAGAAATAGACAATACCCTAAAACAAAAATTTCATTCTCATTCTCATCAGTGTTCATGCCATACTGTAATTCGTAGTTTAATAAATATAAAGTCACTTACTTTTGAGCAATTTTGCTCAACTCATTTACACCAATGAATTTATAATCAAAGTTCCACTCTGATTAGTCCTCTTCAGGTATGATTCTGCAATGTTAGCACACACCTATTCATTATAATCATACCTAAACCTCTTTTTCTCATTTATCTTTGGATAGTTGTCAGTGAAAAAAAAAACAATATAATCAAACTCATACTAACATTCTGTCGGGAAAAGAAAAAGTCTAAGACATTTTTCTTCAAATAAGGGAAATTGTTTTCTTCATTTCTAGTCGACTTCAACTACTCAAACTATTTAGTCAACTAGTTCCTTAACTAATTTTTAAGCACAATACTTGGAATGTGTGAAGTTGACTCTAACCACTTATAAAAATAAAAATAAAAATAAGACTTTTGTTTTCGCCTTTTAAATATAACATCGATATGGGAAAAAATTTCATACTTTTTACGACATATATGATAGTCTCATGAAATGTTTATCCTTTAACCATGCCATATACATATGGCCATTTACTTGCGACTACTGATTTCCATCAAACATACTAAACATTCTAGATTTAGCATGTGTCTTTGTTATGGTGACAATCTCATTTTCCAAGTAAGTAAATTGTCTTGAAACTCATTTGTTAATATTTAACCTCATTTTTAATTAATACATATCCAAGGCATAGAATTTACAACTTAACAAAGAATGGTATGGTGTCTCTATACACTTAACCAAGATTTTCTTTGTGCAATCACGAACAAAATAATTTCTTTCCTCACCAAAGCATAAAAACAACTTCCATATCAATGCAATATCCCTATATAAAAAAATAGTTACAATTTATTCTTGGTAATCCCTCAAATATTTCATGCATCCTATAACAAATCTAGCTAGGATTTCATGGTTATAACAAGAGTATATTATGACACTCATTATTATATTCATATTGGTTTGAATTTCGTAGCTTTGATCCTTCGAGGTATCAATCCTTTTAACCATATACATGTCATTCGACAGTATCAATCCTTTTAACCATATACTATGCACAATTGCAAGGTTGATGGTATAAAACATGTGATGATAAACAGGTCACACTTTATGTAAATATCATAAACCCCTTTTATCTTCTCCTATTAACATACTTTTAAACTCCACAGAACATTTATATACATGATGAATTTATATGCAAGACAATAAATAAAATTTGACATCATCTGCATCAATACAATATTGAAAATTACACACGCTGTATGTATTTAGACTTCCTATGTTCCTCGTCACATATTAATTTCTTCCGACATCATATATTTGATTTATATTACCTAACCCTTAGTTTTCTTTAAGCCAAGGGCCACGTCCTTATTAACCTTTTTAAAATAGGGAAATTAAAGTCACTAATCAACAGTAGTAAAGCACAAATACTTAAAACTACCTCTTAAAAGAACACCTTCAAACAAGGAACAAGCGATGCTAACCTCAGTCAACCATCTAGTTTTTTATTAAACTAGGGCATCGTCAAATATGCAGCCTATCTTTTTTTTTTGAAATTGATGTACATACTGTTTATTTTAATTCTCGCGTAGATTATAATATTCCACCATAAATTTTACCCATTTCTAGAAGCAAGCCAAGGTTATAATCTTTCAATAGAAAAGGCCATGGGCAGAGATCTTTTCCTTATCTTCCCATCAATCCTAGCGTGCCTTGGTGTTGTTATTATACTAGATTGAACTACTGTTTGGATCATTGTGCCAACGAGTGTTCAGATTTAACTAACACTATGTCAATAAGATAATATACACACATTCTTTCATAAGTCAGATATAAAAAGTAAATAAAAACAAAATACATTAACTACCTCAAACAAACCCAAGTGGAGATCGCTCATCACCCATCTTTAGTGGCATGTTACTGCAAATTTGTAACATAATGTCAAGCTTAATAGAATGTTGGAATTGTATCTCTACTACGCGTCACCAGAGATTCACTAAGTTTTTGGATAGGGGTCGATCTCAGGTTGCCCGACCTAACAACCATGGCCGGGCAATTTGAAAGCAAAAGAGTTTTAGGCAGGGGTCGATCAGATGCCTAGCTTTCTCCAGAACAAGGTAACATATAAGACATATATATGCAGGATTTTCTGAGATCCTTTAAGGTATAAAACGCTATCTGTAAATAATGCAAATACAATAGTTATTGCCACGATTCGAATCTCTTTAAGGGTGGAGATGGCTATTTAAATGGAGAGACCAATGGTGGAGAGATCAATTTAAGAAGTAACAAATTCAATTGCTTGATATCAAGTACATACATTTTTATTCTATACTCTACCGATCTATCTCATAACAGGTTTTAAAAACAGAGATTTGAATAACAGAGAGAATGCAGAGGTTTCCATACCACATGAAGAACCCACTCACCAAGAACGCAGACATTTCTTTTCCAAATTATAGCTCGCTTGTCCAAGTGAGGACTCCATCGTGGGTTTATCCATGCTAAGCCCAATTAGGCCTGAGTGTTGTAACCGTCGTGCTCTGATACCATATGTAACATCCTTAGAAGTTAGTGGATTATTCTCAAGTACTTTAGATAACATAAGAGTTCTCCATAATGATCTTTATTTGAAATAATGACCAAAAGCCCTTCATTCTGGCTGTGACTAAAGACTATAAATAAAAAGGAAACAAACGTCTTACATAATCATGTTTCATCTTTCCCATAACTAGTAAACTAGTAAACCATAATTACCTATGCAAGGGTCTTCCTACTTTTATACTAGTTCAGCAGAAAACATTAACTCAAAACTTGAATACATCTATGCCAACATCACATGCTGACATGAACAAATCTAACACATGCACGACATAGTTAATCATAAATTATATTTGTCCAAGCATTTCTTGATAAAGGAATATACTCATAATTCAACAAAACCCATTATAATCATACACAATGCACAAAAGACAGAGGCCGAGATATACACATGGTTCACCCAAATCTTTGGGCTACGTCCACCAAATAGTTGTCGCGTCTTGTAATATTTATCAAAAGGGTTACATCCTGGAAACGTCATTATTGCTCTTACATCTTATCTCAAGGAGAGTATCTTTTTCATTACCTTTGTCGGTGCACATACTTACACAATTGCAGAGGACTTCCTCCGTACTTTATATATTTAAACTTTACATATTTGCAAGCTCTAGCGTTAGTACAAAATCTCACACCAGTAGTGAGTCCTATCTCTGTTTCCAATATAAACATAAATATGATTACTTCTCTTCCCTTAGTGGCAACAACGGAATATACTCAATGGATGATTAGCATGATTAGGATGAAAAGCAACCCTATATAAATCACTGGTATAAACATTAGATAATACCAACATAACAAGTCTGATTCTACCCGATTGCTAGTTTAAAGCAGAGGTTACATTTCCACCACACCCATTTGTGAGTTTATTAATAAAAGATAGAGTTCAGCTATATCACAGACGCCGTTTTTTAGCATAAGACAAGGATCAATGATCAATTATACCCAAAAGCTTATTAACACAATTGCAACAGAGATCAACGCTATATAATTTACCACATATGCCTTACCACACATGCATTAGCTAGTACAAACATAAACAAGGTCTGAAAGTATCTATTCACTGGTTAACACAAACATGAGAGATGTCAACATACCCAAAACGGAGGCACCATCAACCTTGTAGTAGAGTAGATACTAAACAAGGATGGAGGCCCGTAACTCCTTCGATGGAGCATAATCCAATATGAAATTGGAAGAACTAAAACCCGTAACATAGTAAGATAATACATAAACATCAAAGACTCTGTAATATATGACAATGCAAAGACAGTACGCAAAGATACATCGTTCCCTTTATAGAATCGATGGAGCATGCATACTACAAAAGAAGAATCGAAATCTCTATGCTAATCCACCAAGAAATAGACAATACCCTAAAACAAAAAGACAAAAATTTCATTCTCATCCGTGAGCAAATCGGAACAACAACGCAGGGTTTTCATGAATGAAAAACTCATAATAGCAACGCAGTGATGTATGAACTGGGAATCAATTACTTTCATAGCTTTCTAGAAGGGGTGTGTTTCCGATCTTGAAACCCTAGCTACCCTCTAATAAGAAAGGACCAAAATCGGAACAACATCGATTCCTCCAGGAATTTTGAATTTAACCCTTATAATAAATTGTGTAGACATCCAGCGGTTTAATGTAGAAACGCACTAGCTAGGATTTGCCTCACTACACACTATAAGTAAAGGCCAAAGGAAAGTTTCCAGATCTCATGAACTCATGCATGCATCAATATACAGGAGCCAAACAAAGCCAAGAAGGAAAATGATAGAGTTTCTACTTCACACACGCAGCAATATACAGAAGGACAATCAACATGGCGCCTAACTTTATAGACACAGCGATAACCAGAAGGAATTCAACAGATCCCTAAAATTCACACATGCTGCAATATAAGAAAACAAATGGTCAAAGTTCTTATCTTCCTGCACGTAGCCATATCCAGAGTCGCCACACATCTTGCGAAGGAGCGGATCCACCGAGTTCTCAACCCATACACGCAGTAATGTAAGAAGGCAATCGGTCATCATCGGTATTCCCCAGATCCAGAGGCCATAGTGGTTTCTTCAGAGGCTCTGTTCCCCACTTCTCCCCTGGCTGCGACTGACATATAACTACAATGCAAACCCCATACCTCATCGGGGAATCCACCCCGAGAGTGACTCATGGAAGCTGGTGACAAATGGAAAAAGTTTAAATTTTAGAATTTAAGCCATCAAGCATCATAACTGGCGTTTCCCCATCAAGTAAAATTCGAGGCTATTAAAAGAGGAACATGGCTATTTTATTAATTTCCAACAGCACGTCTCTTTAATTACTTCTTACCCTTTCTATTACATCTCTTTAATCTATATAAATATATATATTATATATACGGATATATATATAACTCTATATGTAGCACCATGATATAAATACTATGACACCTTAACATCGTAAGGTAAGGATTAAATACTAATTTAATAATTCTAACATATGTATATCCATTTATTGTATAGATATAACCATATTTATGTCTCCTTTTACTTCAAATATTTTCTTTTATTTTAAAAAGGTTCTCCACCTCTTTTCTTCTTAAGGTTATCGTATACTTGAGTGCCTTTCAAAGGTATTTTTAGGGGGATTCCTTAATCTCTCTTAAGATCTCTTCATAATAAAAGTTGTCTATTATGTAGACCCCAAACTTTTAGCTTCTTATCAAATCAGAATACTAAGAGCACTTTTTCGACACTCTTCTGGGAGATATGATACTAGTGGTAGCAGTTCGTTCTACGACCATAGGTATGGTTTGTGGCAACACATAGCTCGTCAGAGTTAACAAAATAGCATGCGGCGAGTAGTTGTCACCCTAAACTTAGGATGATGACCCTATCGCCTAAGGTATTAGTCAAGTCAATTACCCTTTCTTTAGTTCTCATAGCTTTTAGAAATAATCTAAATCGTTATTCTCATTCCCTTAGTGGATTCATTCTTTTTCCTTTAAGTAGCGTCATGTCCTTAGTCTTCAAAGTCTAAAAAAAAATCTTTACGGCTTAGGAACGTAGATGACGATATTTTCAAGGTCCACTAGTGGTGCCTTGGCCTTGAGCTCCTCACTGGGGCCTTATACATAGTTTACAATATACACTTATAATTTTGATAGGGATAGAAAGAGGGATATTACATCCTCCTCCCCTTAAACATAACACCGTCCTCAGTGTTCGTACATTTCAACAGTTTTTCCTCTCTCCTTGAGTCACCTTTTTGCTTTCTATATCATTTTGGTTCTGACTATCTTCAAACCTTCATGATTTCCATAAGTCGTTATTGCTCATAACCTGCATTTTCAACCATAAAAACTGGGTTTTAAGAAAAATGTTAAGTAAACTTATCATCGAGTCCATAATTCAATATTTAGAATCTAAAACAATGAGCATTCTTATTTCCAGATAATTATGGAATATCTTTTAGCCTCTGTTTGTGCTCTTTGTTATCATAAGTACACATAAGTCCAGTGTTCCAAGAATGTAGATTATTAACTTAATAAGTAAATAAAAAAAACATATCATTCATTTGATCCTGGAAATTCTTGCCTAACACCTCAGTGCTCACAAAACAATCCTTTTGGAAATCCTTGCCTAACACCTCAGTGCTCACACATCAATCCTTTTGGAAATCCTTTCCTAACACCTCAGTGCTCACACAACAATTTTTTTTTTTTGGATATCCTTGCCTAACACCTCAGTGCTCACACAACAATCCTTTTGAAAATCCTTGCCTAAAACCTCAGTGCTCACACAACAATTCTTTTGGAGATCCTTGCCTAACACCTCAGTGCTCACATAGCAATTCTTTTGGAGATTTCCTGCCTAACACCACAGTGCTCACACAACAATATTTTCTCTCATGCATACTAAGCAGCGTCTTGCCTCGCGCATATGCATTCTTTTATAGTTTTCCTAGGTCTTTATAGCCAGCCAATTCCCTCGAGAATCTAGGTGACTGTCAACTCCCTAATTTCTAGGGAGTGTTTTAGTGCCATTAATGCACTTTTACACAATTCCCCTCAAGCCTTCTCGGTTGAGTACATGAAAATTTCTTTCAATAACAAACATGTATTATTTCTTGCAACATTTATTATTTATTATTTATTACAATATGTCCCGTAACAACAACAAATAAGTTCACTTATTTGCTTATCATATTCATGATCATTTACACAAATCCACCATCTATCAGTGTTCATGCCATACTGTAATTCGTACTTTAATAAATATAAAGTCACTTACTTTTGAGCAATTTTGCTCAACTCATTTACACCAATGAATTTATAATCAAAGTTCCACTCTGATTAGTCCTCTTCAGGTATGATTCTGCAATGTTAGAACACACCTATTCATTATAATCATACCTAAACCTCTTTTTCTCATCTATCTTTGGATAGTTGTCAGTGAAAAAAAATACAATATAATCAAACTCATACTAACATTCTGTCGGGAAAAGAAAAAGTCTAAGACATTTTTCTTCAAATAAGGGAAATTGTTTTCTTCATTTCTAGTCGACTTCAACTACTCAAACTATTTAGTCAACTAGTTCCTTAACTAATTTTTAAGCACAATACTTGGAATGTGTGAAGTTGACTCTAGCCACTTATAAAAATAAAAATAAAAATAAGAGTTTTATTTTCGTCTTCTAAATATAACATCAATATAGGAAAAAGTTTCATACTTTTTACGACATATATGATAGTCTCATGAAATGTTTATCCTTTAACCATGCCATATACATATGGCCATTTACTTGCGACTATTGATTTCCGTCAAACATACTAAACATTCTAGATTTAGCATGTGTCTTTGTTATGGTGACAATCTCATTTTCCAAGTAAGTAAATTGTCTTGAAACTCATTTGTTAATATTTAACCTCATTTTTAATTAATACATATCCAAGGCATAGAATTTACAACTTAACAAAGAATGGTATGGTGTCTCTATACACTTAACCAAGATTTTCTTTGTCCAATCACGAACAAAATAATTTCTTTCCTCACCAAAGCATAAAAACAACTTCCATATCAATGCAATATCCCTATATAAAAAAATAGTTACAATTTATTCTTGGTAATCCCTCAAATCTTTCATGCATCCTATAACAAATATAGCTAGGATTTCATGGTTATAACAAGAGTATATTATGACACTCATTATTATATTCATATTGGTTTGAATTTCATAGCTTTGATCCTTCGAGGTATCAATCCTTTTAACCATATACATGTCATTCGACAGTATCAATCCTTTTAACCATATACTATGCACAATAGCAAGGTTGATGGTATAAAACATGTGATGATAAACAGGTCACACTTTATGTAAATATCATAAACCCCTTTTATCTTCTCCTATTAACATACTTTTAAACTCCACAGAACATTTATATACATGATGAATTTACGTGCAAGACAATAAATAAAATTTGACATCATTTGCATCAATACAATATTGAAAATTACACACGTTGTATGTATTTAGACTTCCTATGTTCCTCGTCACATATTAGTTTCTTACGACATCATATATTTGATTTATATTACCTAACCCCTACTTTTCTTTAAGCCAAGGGCCACGTCCTTATTAACCTTTTTAAAATAGGGAAATTAAAGTCACTACTCAACAGTAGGAAAGCACAAATACTTAAAACTACCTCTTAAAAGAACACCTTCAAACAAGGAACAAGCGATGCTAACCTCAGTCAACCATCTAGTTTTTTATTAAACTAGGGCATCGTCAAATATGCAGCCTATCTTTTTTTTTGAAATTGATGTATATACTGTTTATTTTAATTCTCGTGCAGATTATAATATTCCACCATAAATTTAACCCATTTCTAGAAGCAAGCCAAGGTTATAATCTTTCAATAGAAAAGGCCGTGGGCAGAGATCTTTTCCTTATCTTCCCATCAATCCTAGCGTGCCTTGGTGTTGTTATTATACTATATTGAACTACTGTTTGGATCATTGTGCCAACAAGTGTTCAGATTTAACTAACACTATGTCAATAAGATAATATACACACATTCTTTCATAAGTCAGATATCAAAAGTAAATAAAAACAAAATACATTAACTACCTCAAACAAACCCAAGTGGAGATCGCTCATCACCCATCTTTAGTGGCATGTTACTGCAAATTTGTAACATAATGTCAAGCTTAATAGAATGTTGGAATTGTATCTCTACTACGCGTCACCAGAGATTCACTAAGTTTTTGGACAGGGGTCGATCTCAGGTTGCCCGACCTAACAACCATGGCCGAGCAATTTTAAAGCAAAAGAGTTTCGGGCAGGGGTCGATCAGACGCCTAGCTTTCTCCAGAACAAGGTAACATATAAGACATATATATGCAGGATTTTCAGAGATCCTTTAAGGTATAAAACGCTATCTGCAAATAATGTAAATATAGTAGTTATTGCCACGATTCGAATCTCTTTAAGGGTGGAGATGGCTATATAAATGGAGAGACCAATGGTGGAGAGATCAATTTAAGAAGTAACAAATTCAATTGCTTGATATCAAGTACATACATTTTTATTCTATACTCCAGCGATCTATCTCATAACAGGTTTTAAAAATAGAGATTTGAATAACACAGAGAATGCAGAGGTTTCCATACCACATGAAGAACCCACTCACCAAGAACGCAGACATTTCTTTTCCAAACTATAGCTCGCTTGACCAAGTGAGGACTCCATCGTGGGTTTATCCATGCTAAGCCCAATTAGGCCCAAGTGTTGTAACCGTCCTGCTCTGATACCATATGTAACATCCTTAGAAGTTATTGGATTATTCTCAAGTACTTTCGATAACATAAGAGTTCTCCATAATGACCTTTATTTGAAATAATGACCAAAATCCCTTCATTATGGCTGCGACTAAAGACTATAAATAAAAAGGAAACAAACGTCTTACATAATCATGTAAGTTTCACCTTTCCCATAACTAGTAAACTAGTAAACCATAATTACCTATGCAAGGGTCTTCCTACTTTTATACTAGTTCAGCAGAAAACATTAACTCAAAACTTGAATACATCTATGCCAACATCACATGGTGACATGAACAAATCTAACACATGCACGACATAGTTAATCATAAATTATATTTGTCCAAGCATTTCTTGATAATGGAATACTCTCATAATTCAACAAAACCCATTATAATCATACACAATGCACAAAAGACAAAGGCCGAGATATACACGTGGTTCACCCAAATCTTTGGGCTACGTCCACCAAATAGTTGTCGCGTCTTGTAATATTTATCAAAAGGGTTACATCCTGGCAACGTCATTATTGCTCTTACAACTTATCTCAAGGAGAGTATCTTTTTCATTACCTTTGTCGGTGCACATACTTACACAATTGCAGAGGACTTCCTCTGTACTTTATATATTTGAACTTTACATATTTGCAAGCTCTAGCGTTAGTACAAAATCTCACACCAGTAGTGAGTCCTATCTTTGTTTCCAATATAAACATAAAGATGATTACTTCTCTTCCCTTAGTGGTAACAACGGAATATACCCAATGGATGATTAGCATGATTAGGATGAAAAGAAACCCTATATAAATCACTGGTATAAACATTAGATAATACCAACATAAGAAGTCTGATTCTACCCGATTGCTAGTTTAAAGCAGAGGTTACATTTCCACCACACCCATTTGTGAGTTTATTAATAAAAGACAGAGTTCAGCTATATCACAGACGCCATTTGTTAGCCTAACACAAGGATCAATGATCAATTATACCCAAAAGCTTATTAACACAATTGCGACAGATATCAACGCTATATAATTTACCACATATGCCTTACCACACATGCATTAACTAGTACAAACATAAACAAGGTCTGAAAGTATCTATTCACTGGTTAACACAAACCTGAGAGATGTCAACATACCCAAAACGGAGGCACCGTCAACCTTGTAGTAGAGTAGATACTAAACAAGGATGGAGGCCCGTAACTCCTTCGATGGAGCATAATCCAATATGAAATTGGAAGAACTAAAACCCGTAACATAGTAAGATAATACATAAACATCAAAGACTCTGTAATATATGACAACGCAAAGACAGTACGCAAAGATACATCGTTCCCTTTATAGAATCGATGGAGCATGCATACTACAAAAGAAGAATCGAAATCTCTATGCTAATCCACCAAGAAATAGACAATACCCTAAAACAAAAAGACAAAAATTTCATTCTCATCCGTCAGAAAATTGGAACAACAACGCAGGGTTTTCATGAATGAAAAACTCGTAATAGCAACGCAGCAATGTATGAACTGGGAATCAATTACTTTCATAACTTTCTAGAAGGGGTGTGTTTCCGATCTCGAAACCCTAGCTACCCTCTAATAAGAAAGGACCAAAATCGGAACAACATCGATTCCTCCAAGAATTTTGAATTTAACCCTCATAATAAATTGTGTAGACATCCAGCGGTTTAATGTAGAAACACACTAGCTAGGATTTGCCTCACTACACACTATAAGTAAAGGCCAAAAGAAAAGTTTCCAGATCTCATGAACTCATGCATGCATCAATATACAGGAGCCAAACAAAGGCAAGAAGGAAAACGATAGAGTTTATACTTCACACACACAGCAATATACAAAAGGACAATCAACATGGCTCCTAACTTTATAGACAGAGCGATAACCAGAAGGAATTCGATAGATCCCTAAAATTCACACACGCAGCAATATAAGAAAACAAATGGTCAGAGTTCTTATCTTCCTGCACGTAGCCATATCCAGAGTCGCCACACATCTTGCCAAGGAGCGGATCCACCGAGTTCTCAACCCATACACATAGTAATGTAAGAAGGCAATCGGTCATCATCGGTATTCCCCAGATCCAGAGACCATAGTGGTTTCTTCAGAGGCTCTGTTCCCCACTTCTCCCCTGGCTGCGACTGACATATAACTACAATACAAACCCCATACCTCATCGGGGAATCCGCCCCGAGAGTGAGACATGGAAGCTGGTGACAAATGGAAAAAGTTTAAATTTTAGAATTTAAGCCATCAAGCATCATAACTGGCATTTCCCCATCAAGTAAAATTCGAGACTATTAAAAGAGGAATGTGGCTATTTTATTAATTTCCAACAGCACGTCTCTTTAATTACTTCTTACCCTTTCTATTACATCTCTTTAATCTATATAAATATATATATTATATATACGCATATATATATAACTCTATATGTAGCACCATGATATAAATACTATGACACCTTAACATCGTAAGGTAAGGATTAAATACTAATTTAATACTTCTAACATATGTATATCCATTTATTGTATAGATATAACCATATTTATGTTGCCTTTTACTTCAAATATTTTCTTTTATTTTAAAAAGGTTCTCCACCTCTTTTCTTCTTAAGGTTATCGTATACCTGAGTGCCTTTCAAAGGTATTTTTAGGGGGATTCCTTAATCTCTCTTAAGATCTCTTCATAATAAAAGTTGTCTATTATGTAGACCCCAAACTTTTAGCTTCTTATCAAATAAGAATACTAAGAGCACTTTTTCGACACTCTTCTGGGAGATATGATACTAGTGGTACCAGTTCGTGCTACGACCATAGGTATGGTTTGTGGCAACACATAGCTCGTCGGAGTTAACAAAATAGCATGAGGCGAGTAGTTGTCACCCTAAACTTAGGATGATGACCCTATCGCCTAAGGTATTAGTCAAGTCAATTACCCTTTCTTTAGTGCTCATAGCTTTTAGAAATAATCTAAATCGTTATTCTCGTTCCCTTAGTGGATTCATTCTTTTTCCTTTAAGTAGCGTCATGTCCTTAGTCTTCAAAGTCTAAAAAAAAATCTTTACGGCTTAGGAACATAGATGACGATATTTTCAAGGTCCACTGGTGGGGCCTTGGCCTTGAGCTCCTCACCGGGGCCTTATACATAGTTTACAATATACACTTATAATTTTGATAGGGATAGAAAGAGGGATATTACAGTATCAAATCAAGTGTGTAGTTTTCTCTCCTTTCCTTCCCAACATCATACTTTCACTCTAGATTCTTCCCTACCAAGAAACCTTTGCAGATCCCTTGAGAGAACTTTATGGCGGGCAATCCTTCAATCATCTCTTCCTTGTGCAACTGCTGCAAGTACTTGAAGTTTAGGTGTTTGAATTTTTCATGCTAGAGTCTGCTTGTCTCATTTGCATGAGTCAAGAGATCCCTTTGATGTGAATATGGAAAAAATGTGACAATTCATATGCCTTTGAGGCATGGTTTGCAACACCTTTAGATATAAGCTTCCTAGATGAGATCTTTGTAATCTCAATTGTGTCAGGTCCAAAAATAACATTCTTCAGTGAACCAGTGTGTGTCATCTAGTAAACAAAAAATAAGTTTGCTTCAAAATAAGGAACATACAACACATTACTAAAATTTCCATTATCCAGTTGTATTGTGACCTTCCCTTCAGTAGAGATCTGAGAATCATCTCGCATGTGAATACTAGGACCATCGGTAAGATCTAGAGAAGAAAATGATTCTTTGGAGGAAACTGCGTGGTTGGAGGCTCTAGAATAAATGAGGAAGGCTTGTGATTGTGAGAATCTAGCCTTCAGTGCATGGCATCTCTCATGATTATCTATCTCACTTCCAAAATCAGTCTTCCTTGTTCCTTATGGGAGGGCAATGTTGTGTCGTTCAAGAAGTTTGGTCATTTGATTTATCTTCTTCTTCATGTAAGATCTCTCTGGATGGTTAACATTCTTGCAATAGGAACACTTTGTATTTTCGAACCCCTTTTGCTTATCCTTCTTGGAGTTGGAGACTCCTTCTGATGGATTAGAATTTGGATTCTGCTTGGTATCAACTTGCTTCTTCACTTTTCCTTTGTTCTTCCCTTTGGCATTCACACTTTTTGACTCTTCAGCCATAAGAGATTTATTTTTGGAGGCCTCCAAGGTGGCCATCTAAATCAATTTGTCTTCTTATTGGATGAGAGATTTGGTGAATGCATCTAGAGAAGAAATTTTCCAATTGGGGATTGACAATCTCCTTGAATGGAAGGTAGAAACAAATATAGAGAACTCTAAACCAAGTTTGCTTAGAATGGATAACACCAACTACTCATCCTTCTTCTCAATGCCACATTTTTTGCATTGCATGACCAAGGATTTGAATTTAGAGAAGAATTGTTGTATGGTTTCAAAACTGTTGGGTTGAAGAGAAATTAACTCATTCAACAGAATATGGCCCCTCATCTCATCTTGCTTGCCGAAGAGGGTCTTAAGCTTCAACCAAACCTCCCTTGGAGTCT
Organism: Larix kaempferi; assembly: GCA_027924585.1. Taxonomy (NCBI): domain Eukaryota; kingdom Viridiplantae; phylum Streptophyta; class Pinopsida; order Pinales; family Pinaceae; genus Larix; species Larix kaempferi. Next base: position 8,849,403 of record BSBM01000556.1, read on the forward strand.
TCAATCCATCGAGGTGGAAGAGAAAATCTATGGAAATATGAATACACATGAATCCAAACAATTCATTTAATCTATTTAAATACTTGGACTTCTCAACAATTGCTTGAGGTTCAAACTCCTTTCCCATTGTGACCTTGTACATACTCTTGTTTCACAATACCATCTCCATATAATCCCTCCACTCAATATAATTGAAGGGTTTCATGATTCTTGGACACAAGGGAGCATTCAAATTCTCCATTGAAACTATTGGAGTGAATACAAACTGAAACTGCTGCTACTGATGCACTGAAAACCTTCCATATCCTGCAAAAAAACTCTCAATTTTGGAGATAAACTACGCTTGATCACTACTTTAATACAATAGGCACTTTTATCCAGATCCTTCACACCTTGATAGACCTCAAAGGATTTCTCCAATGAATTCAATGGAATGGCACCAACATTTTCTACAGAAATCCAAAGGCTTCTGGTGCACTACTGAAAGAAGCTACTCAACCTACGCTCTTTGAGCTCTAATACCATGTGAAATTCGAAGTCACAACAAATCATAGAGCTGAGAATACCTCACAATGAAAGAATGAGCAGCGAAGGTGAATTACAGTGAAAATTGCAGAGAAAGGAGCAGTAAAATTAATCATGCATTGGAACTCAGATGGAAGTATAAATGTGTAACATTATCCATTAATCGGTAATAATAGTCCATAAATATGTTACAATAGAGAGAATTCAAATATCCTGGGAGAATTCGAGTCTTAGTTTGTCTAGCATAGGAATTGTCACCACTTGAGTGCTCCAGAAGACCCAAACTCAACTCAACTAAACCAAAACTCAGTTAAGTGAAGACACAGTCAGTTAACTGACCAAGGGGAGTGTATTAGAGAGTTTTGCATGGAAAGTAGGTCAAAAATGGCGCGTTAGATCACAATAAGTGGTGATCGGAGATAAAAACCCCAGTATAGTTCAGGAACTTAGGTGGACTGAACGAGAACACATATTTGGCTCCTAAAATGTAGGGAACTAGGGAAATGACATCATCAACTACTAGGAAAAATGAAATAATGCTAAGTAGGTTAAGGATGTAGTATTAATTATCCTAACACCTCCAACTTGCATGTCTACAAATATGCCAAAACAAACATCAATTTTTTATTAGACTTGCACACATTTTTAGGATCTTTGTTGCACCATATGCTCACGCCTTTTATACATAGTTATTCATTGTGTAACCTTGTAGTTATTCATGGCACATAAGTAACTTGCAGAAATAAATAACTACACATGCATAAGTTGTGTGAATACCTCGTATTTATTCATGGCACACAAGTAGCTTGGACAAAGAAATAACCACGCATCCACAAGTTGTGTGACTGCTCACTCATCAATCATGCTATTAGTGTGGTTGTTAATGACTAGTCACGACATTTACTTACAGGACATGGTGATATGTAGCACATTGTATGGAAAACCTATTTTATTCTAGGCATTCCTCTTTATTTCATCCATGAACAATCTTACATACCATGAAAGGAACAATTATTGCTTGAGAATTACTATACATATTGCTTATCTATTTCCTTCATAGTTACCAAATTCATCCAAATCACACAAAGAAATACAAAAGTTTGATCTAGATGCAAATAATTTTGTGAAATTCAATATGCTTTAGGAAAAAATGATCTCATTAGAAAATTTAAGTGGTTTCCTAACTGATCAAATTTTTAGTTGTTTCAATAAGCAACATTTACTTATTTTAAGAGATAAGATACTTATTCAAACAAATCTTCTCCACTTCAAATCCTTTTGCAAATAAATGTGGCCATAATTTTTTGTCTAGGTGGAAGCTAGATACAATTTCCAAGGCATTAGGAAGCATGTTCTAGTTAGAGTGGCCATATCATCACTAAAATTCAATCATTCAATTTCGAATCTTAGTTGAGTGGGATATGAGAATGAGCAGAATAAGTGTTTAGTAAAATTAATTTTTGGAATCCAAATCATTCATCTAACTCCTTAGAGTTTCAAATCATATAAAACACATATTTCCAATGAATTTTAAGAGTTCTACTATCGAATTTATTCCGAATTGAAAATTTTCCATCCAATTTTGTATCGTATCGTACAAAATTCGAACTTGGTAACTATGATTTCCTTGACCTTTGTGCAACACTGAGATCTCTTAGTTAGAGGCCATTGATTCAAAAATATCTGGTCTAATTATACATAATGAGCTAAAAAATAATTAGGAGACTAAGTAAAACTTGAAATGAAATTCACAAAATTATGATTCTCGATTTACATGTAATGAGAAGCCTAAAACTATTTTGATTTTTCACTAATTGGAGTCAAAAGAACAAAGTAACATTCACATGAGTCTTGTCAAGCTCTTCTACACTACATGCTCTAATTCTAGGGTGTAGGTACTTCACTCACTCAAGAGCCATTTTCCCATGACCATTTCATTACTTGTACGAGTGTTCACAACCTCCATTTTTACACGAGGGTAGTGAGGTGCTTACAACCCACTATGGGGGTGATGTGTAACGTAATGTAACTTAACGCTAGCATGTTATGTACAAAAAAAAAAGATAATTATAAAAATTTATGTAGGTTCATACAATAAAAAATGAAAACTAAATAACAAATAATTAAAAAAGTCCATATCAGCTCATAAAATGAAAATTTAAAACCAAATAATAAGTCCTAAAAAAATAACACCTCAAGAAATTGGATGCCTCTAGATGCTTGATAAATCCACATTTATAATGGATCTATGCTGATTTTACAGTAAGTCCTATAAATTTGAATTTGTTTTCAATAGTAGTTTTATATTATTCAATATCTCTTTCATTTGTATTGTTTCATTACATTCAAGACCCATTACCCTCCCTTCAATTATACTTTTCTAAGTGTCATTATAGTACTTTTATGTTATTCAATATCTCTTTCATGTGCAAAGTGTTTCAGTGCATTCATGACCCATTACCCTCCCTTCCATTATACTTTTTCTAAATGTCATTTAACATCATAAAACTCTTTGCTTATGCTCCATTAGCTTTCTTTGATCACTTCCACTGCATTATACTTTTTCTAAATGTCATTTAACATCATATGTCACGTCCCCTCCCATCCAACCAGCTAGATGGAGAGGATCGTGACGGTTAAACCGGGCATGTAGCCCCCATATCCATTCTGTCAACAAGCATTCAAATTAAAATGAAAAAGAATATATACATACACAAATGCATAACAGATGTGATATCAAACTGGGCGTCTAGCCCTATGAAACAGTTAATCATAAGCATGAACATAATATAACAGAGATAGATGGAACTGTATGGTTTTAAGAAAATCACAGCGGAATATTAAGAATTTCACATCCATCATACATTTAAGATGTTCATCAAATAAGTAATTGCAATTAATACAAGAGAATACTTATCTTATACAAAAGTAGTCCCACGCAACTGGCTATGCAACTGCAACGTTCCACCCAACCGTAGGCCAGTGTGCTCCTCAATCTCTCAGCACCACTGCCACCCCCCGAGCTGGGCATGATCTCTACAGGGAACCAGGGAACAACAGACTCACACATAGCCAAGCATACACCAAGATGAGCCAAGCCAATCTGCAATTGGTTTTATCAGGCTGCTAGGACATGGAAGGGAAGAGTTGCTAAGCTAGTGAGCTCCAGCACAGAGCCAGGGATAACCTTGCAAGATCTATCTAGCTTGGCACCCACAATACCTACACACCCAGCACAAGGAAGTATTCTTTTCTCTGCTATACAGTCCCTCAATCCATACCTTCCCTATCTAGTGCTCTCAGGTATGCATAGAAGAGTAACCAAAGCCCTCTTGATCTTCTTGAGAGGTTGTCTCCCCCACTAGGTTTATCAAGCTACTTCTGTCCACTACCACTCCAAGACTTCAATTCATAGGTTCAAACCAAAATGAGGATGCACACAACAGCAGAACCCAATTATGGGGCAAGATAAAACGTTTTCACAGAGAGAGGCATGAGATGGGGTTTCAGCTGACTCAGGAAAACGTGGGAACCCACAAAAACGAAATGGGAAGTTGGGAAACAACCCAGGGAAGCCAAATCCGTTTTTAGAAAAACGTCCTTGGGCATTCAGGGGCAAAAACGACTTCCATATAGTCCCCAAAAACGTGGCCCTTCTCTCCCAGGCTGCTATATATACAAAAACGAACTTCTAGACATGGAAAAATGCAGGATTTTGCTGAAAAAACGTGAAGGGAAAGACCCAGATAGCTCCTACTGCGTGAATGAATGAAGACTGCCCATTCCCCATGGCTTTGGCCACCATTTCGTGGGTGGTTTCTTGCCCCCCAAGCAAAAACACGATTTTCCAAGTTGATGGCTTGCCCATGCACGAAAATGGCTTGCCCATACTCTTTCATTCCCAAGGCATTAACTGCCTTAACCAATTTCTTGGAAAAATTAAATGATTGGGTACATGAGACAAAATGGGTAGTTGGTGGTTTATGGGTTTCCCCATTAACACATGGATTAATACCATTGGCTCAAGGGTTTGAATAGTTTCCCTCCCTTTTCCTTGTAGAAATCATGCCCCATCTCTTTTGTTGCATTGCATAGCCGGTTGTGAGTTTTTCATTGAAATTCATAATTACATGATGTTTTATTTACATCGTGCCTACCTCGCACAAGAACCATAGGCATCTATTTTAATTGCCGATACATAAACGCTAAATCAATGGTGGGGCCTTGGCCTTGAGCTCCTCACCATGATTAAATATCAGTATTTACATCATTTACAAAAGGGGGGTCAAAATGGGGATGTGACATACCCCTCCCCTTACATTAGCACTGTCCTCAGTGCTCATCAAAATTGAACAAAAATGGATATGCCATCCTCATGGCATCCTCCAGCTCCCATGTAGCCTCATCGGGACCGTAGTGCTTCCATTGCACCTTTACCTGTCCGATGGCTCGGTTCCGGAGCAATGTTACTTTCTTGTCTAGGATGCGCAATGGATCGGTTTGGAATTCTCCCTCGGGTTCCACCTGGATCACATCCCAATTAATCACATGGTTAGGATCATGTACATATTTCTTAAGCAAAGAGACATGAAAAACATTATGAGCTTTAGTGCTAGCAGGCAAGGCAAGTCTATATGCAACTGGCCCTATTCTTTCAAGCACTTCAAATGGCCCACAATATCTAGGTGATAGCTTGGCACAGCTCCCAAGCTTCAAGGAACTCTTCCTTGATCTTACTCTAAGATACACATGATCCCCAACATTGAATTCCCTATGCATTCTATGTTTATCTGCATAGCTTTTGTGTCTATCCTGGGCTGCTTTTAAATTTTGCCGGATCTTTGCAACCTCTTGTTCCATTTCCTTAAGCAATTCTGGCCCAAGTACAATTCGGTTCACTGGATTGTCCCAAGTCACTGGTGTCCTACACCTTCTGCCGTACAAAGCCTCATATGGACTCATTCCCAATGATTCTTGATGCCCATTATTATATGCAAACTCTACCAGGTGTAGATAATCCTCCCACTTGGATGGCTTGTCCATTACGTACATGCGGAGCATGTCTTCAAGTACCTGATTTACTCTTTCTGTTTGCCCGTCTGTTTGAGGATGGTACGCGGTGCTAAAGTTCAACTGCGTACCCAAATCTGCAAAGAGAGCTTTCCAAAAATTGGAAGTGAACTTGGTATCCCTGTCAGAAATTATTGCCTTAGGCAACCCATGTAATCTGAAAATTTCCTTCATGAAAATATCTGCAATGGCATCGGCTTTATGTGTGGACTTAACCGGTATGAAATGTGCTGCCTTTGTTAACTTGTCCACCACAACCATGATGGAATCATGTTGTCTCTTAGTCATTGGCAATCCTGTAATAAAATCCATGGAAATTATTTCCCATTTCCATTCTGGAATTGGCACTGGGTGCAATAAACCTGCTGGGTGTTGGTGTTCAACCTTCACCTGCTGACATTCCATGCACTTAGAAATGTATTCAGCAACATCCTTCTTCATACCTGGCCAGAAATAATATTTCCTTGCTGTAGCAATTGTTTTCTGATATCCTGGGTGACCAGAGTATGGAGCTTTATGGATCTCATCCATAACCATTCTCCTTAAATCTGCCGCATTTGGAATATAGACTCTATTTTTATAAGTAAGAAGTCCGCCTTCTTCCAAGTGTTAGCCTTCATTCTTCTTGCCAAGGTCTTGCTGTTGTAATTTGCCCTTTATCTGCTCATACACTTCATCCTCAACCATATGGTTAACAATCTGCTGCCTCAAATCTGGTTGGCAAGTACTAAGCGCTGCCACATGCATTTCACGTACCTTCCTGCTGAGTGCATCAGCCACCTTGTTTTCTTTCCCTTTTATGTGTTTGATTTCAAAATCAAATTCACACAAAAATTCCAACCATCTAGCTTGCCTAGCATTTAACATTGGCTGATCAAACAAGTATTTTAGTCCACAATGGTCTGTCCTTAACTCAAATTTTCTCCCCATTAAGTAATGCCTCCACATCTTTAAAGCATGTACTATGGCTACAAGCTCTATATCATGAGTAGCATAGTTCTTCTCATGCTCCTTCAACTTTCTTGACTCATAGCATATCACGTGGTTGTCTTGCATAAGAACTCCTCCCAGTCCTTGATTGCATGCATCGGTACACACCACAAAGTCTTTTTCTGGGTCTGCAATCTTCAAAATAGGTGCACTTGTAAGAAGATTCTTCAACCGTTGAAAACTTTCCTCACATCTTGGTGACCATTCAAATTTTATCCCCTTCTTTTGCAAAGAAGTGATCGGGTTAGCAACTTTGGAGAATCCTTCGATAAACCTCCTGTAGTAACCAGCAAGGACCATAAAAGATCTCACATCAGTCACATTCCTTGGAGTTGGCCAATTCATAATGGCTTCAATCTTCTCAGGGTCTACAGATATACCTTCGTCGGAGATGATGTGACCCAAATAATGAATTCTATCTTTATAGAAGTCAGATTTACTCAACTTTGCATACAGCTTATGCTCCCTTAGTAATTGCATTGTCATTCTCAAATGTTCTTCATGCTCTTCTTCATTCTTGGAATAGATGAGAATATCATCTAGGAATACAAGAACAAACTTGTCCAAATACTTGCTAAAAACATTATTCATGAGACACATGAATGTAGCTGGTGCATTTGTGAGACCGAATGGTACCACTACAAATTCATAGTGTCCATACCTCGTTCTAAAGGCTGTCTTATGAATATCTTCTTCTTTGATTCTTACCTGATGGTAACCAGACCTCAAGTCAATCTTTGAAAATACCTTTGCTCCTCTCATTTGGTCAAAAAGGTCATCGATTCGGGGCAATGGGTATTTGTTCTTCACAGTGACTTTGTTCAACTGCCTGTAGTCAATACATAACCTGAGTGTTCCATCTTTCTTTTTCACAAATAGAACAGGTGCTCCCCACGGAGACACACTCGGCCTAATATATTTCTTTTCCAACAACTCTTGTAATTGCATTTTCAATTCTAGCAATTCTGGTGTACTCATCCTGTACGGTGTCTTAGACACTGGTGCCGCTCCTGGCACAAGTTCAATTGTAAATTCAACGTCTCTCTTTGGAGGGAGTCCTGGAATCTCATCGGGAAAAACATCCCTGAATTCTTGCAATACACGATAGTCCTCCAATTTAAGAGTTTCATTCTCTGCTGCCTCTAAAACGTGAGCGGCATACAGTTGACATCCCTTCCTACAGAACTTCTTCAGCTGCATGGCTGAAACCTGTCTAACAGAAGTCATCTTTGGAATGCCTTTTACAAACCTCGGGTTTCCTTCTTCATCCATGCATTCAAACATCTTGTTGTAGCAGTCAAGTTTAACCCTGTGTGCTTCTAACCAATCCATTCCAATGAGAATATCATAGGAACCCAGTGGCAAAATATTCAGATCTGCATAAGTGAATAGCCCATCCATCTCTAATGGACATTTCTTTACTATTTCACTAACTTTTCTCTTGGTTCCAGTGGCTAGTTGAACTAACCATGATTTACTATGCTTTACTGTCTTGAAAGCACAAATCTCAACAATCCTAGGAGTGACATAACTGTGAGTAGATCTAGGATCAATCAAAATAGAAACATATTGCTTAGCAATCTTACCTTCAACTTCAACCACGGTTGATTGATGATCTGCCTGGCGGTCTTCTACTGCTGCATAGATTCTAGGGATTGCTCTCGCCACTTGACCCATAGTTCCAGCTCCTTGGATGTTGTGAACTTGATTTGCATTCCCATTCCGATGTGGACAGTTCCTAAGCATGTGGTCTCCTCCACAACCCCAACATTGAAGTGGTTCCCTTGGCTCCTTTGGATCTCTTGGCTTGTCTCCCATCATCCTGGTTGGCTTAGTCACAACCTGTGATGGTTGCCTTTGCTGATTCCTGAATTGAGGAGGCTTGAACCCCTTCTTCCTTTGATCAAACTTTTCATTTTTCCTATCCTTCCATGCCTTATGGAATTCTGGTTTGCTTCTATTCTGATCAAAGCAATACTTGGCCTTTCTTATGGCCTCCTCTAGAGTTCGAGGTTCATCAAACTCAATTCTATCTTTATATGACTGGGGCAATCCACTTAGGAAACGCTGGATTTTGACCTTATCATCTCGAATGTACTTGACATACCTCAGCAGCTCCAAGAACTTGTTTGCATATTCTTCCATGGTCAATTGTCCCAATCTCAGCTCATGGAACTCTTTGATCTTATCATCATAGTACCTGTCAGAGAGGTACTTCTGCTTGAAGTATTTCTTGAACTGCTTCCACACGATCTTTCTTTCGTTGATCTTCTTCACTTGCCTGGTGTGTTCCCACCATATAGATGCTCTCCCGTTCAAGTTGAAGATGGCTACCCTTGCCTTCATATTTCCCGAGTAATCTTGGACTTGGAAATATTTTCTCATCCCAAGAAGCCAAGCTTCAGCTTCTTGACCAGATTTTACCTCTCCGTCAAAGGTAGGAGGTTTTGCCTTCTTAAATTCCCCATGTGAACTGTTCTTGTAGTGTTTCTTCCTCTTGCTCCTGTGGGATGAAGAACTTGAACCCTCAATGGATTCTTCCGAGCCAGATGATTCATTAGAAGATATTTCTGGAGTATATGTGCTGTCTGTGGAGACTCTTCTTGGGCTACTGGCCCTCTTACGGGAATTCCTTCTAGAGCTACTCCCACCCCTTTCTGGATTTGATATCTGATGCCCAGAGTTTATTTGCCTTTGGATGTCTGTCAAACTCTGTAGCATGGCTACATTCAGCTGATTTTGTTCTTCCTGAGCTTTAATCATCCTTTCATTATCTTCCCTACAGCTTTGCAATTCCACCCTTAGGCTTCTCATGGTGGCTGCAACATCTGGAGGGGTCTCTTGATTTCTTCTCCCATTAGATTCTGTCTCAGCATTCTCAACCTGTATGTTCTCTCCCATGGCATCTGTCTCAGGTTCATAGGGATCCTGTGAATCATTCATGATGTTCATTTTCTTGGCCCAACCAAGATCCAAAATTTTTCCACTGTATTAACTAGAGTATTACCCTGCTATAACTGTGACTCTCTGAAATGTGTTCATCAACACAATTGTTAGTTGCATTACATTCCCCAGAATTCACAAATTAATTCATGCACATGGAAAAACATTACGTTGACAACTGTGAAATTACAAACAATGACATATGAGGGGGAAAAAAGAAAAGGGGGTCAAGGGGGCTTGCCCCCTTGTGGCTTCCCTGCGCCAAAGCAGGGCGGGTCGAGGGCAGCGCCCTCATTTTTTATTTTATTTTTTTACAAATCACGCCTCAATGGGCGGTTCGTTGAATCTTGCCGCAACGGGAGATTCACGGAATGTTGTGGCAATGGCGATTCACAGGATGCTGCAGCAACCGCGGGGAGGTTGGCCTTCCGCAATGGGCGGGGCGATTGGCTGAAGGTCGCCGCAACTGCGGGGCGGTTCGGCGACGGCTTCCGCAATTGCGGAGCAGTTCGCCGAACGCTTCCGCAATTGCGGAGCAGTTCGCCGAACGCTTCCGCAATGGCGGGGCGATTTGCCGAGCGGAGCCATTCGGCGAAGGCTTCCGCAGTTGCGGAGCCATTCGGCGAATGCTCCCGCAATTGCGGAGCCATTCGGAGAAGGCTTCCGCAGTTGCGGAGCCATTCGGCGAATGCTTCCGCAGTACCGGAGCCATTCGCGGAATGCTTCCACTGGAATGCTTCTCCGATTTCGGGCGATTTTTCAGAATGATTCGGCGAAGTCTTCCGCAGTTGCGGAACGATTCGCCGAAGTCTTCCGCAGTTGCGGAACGATTCGGCGAAGTCTTCCGCAGTTGCGGAACGATTCGCCGAAGTCTTCCGCAACTTCGGAACGACTCGCCGAACTCTTCCGCATTTCGGAACGATTCGCGGAATCCTTCCGAAATTTCGGAAGAGAATTCCTTCCGCAATTTCGGAAGAGAATTCTTTCCGAAAATTTCCGATACTTAGAAAAAAAATTTCACTCAAAAACATTTTTCTCCGCTGTTTCGGAACCATTGGCTGAATTCTTCCGCAATTTCGGGAAGGTTCGCGGAATCCTTCCACAATTTCGGGAAGGTTCGCCGAACTCTTCCGCAATTGCGGGAAGGTTCGCGAAACCTTTCCGAAATTTCGGAACGACTTCCCGAAACGGCTTAAAACAAAAATTTTTTATTTTTTTTTTTTTCAAAAATAGACTTAAACCAAATTTTTTTTTTTCAAACCTCATAAGACAACAATTTTATTGTAATTGCTTATCAGATTTGGCCCATAGAGGCCCAATGCTGCAACGCAGCTCTGATACCATTCTGTCACGTCCCCTCCCATCCAACCAGCTAGATGGAGAGGATCGTGACAGTTAAACCGGGCATGTAGCCCCCATATCCATTCTGTCAACAAGCATTCAAATTAAAATGAAAAAGAATATATACATACACAAATGCATAACAGATGTGATATCAAACTGGGCGTCTAGCCCTATGAAACAGTTAATCATAAGCATGAACATAATATAACAGAGATAGATGGAACTGTATGGTTTTAAGAAAATCACAGCGGAATATTAAGAATTTCACATCCATCATACATTTAAGATGTTCATCAAATAAGTAATTGCAATTAATACAAGAGAATACTTATCTTATACAAAAGTAGTCCCACGCAACTGGCTATGCAACTGCAACGTTCCACCCAACCGTAGGCCAGTGTGCTCCTCAATCTCTCAGCACCACTGCCACCCCCGAGCTGGGCATGATCTCTACAGGGAACCAGGGAACAGCAGACTCACACATAGCCAAGCATACACCAAGATGAGCCAAGCCAATCTGCAATTGGTTTTATCAGGCTGCTAGGACATGGAAGGGAAGAGTTGCTAAGCTAGTGAGCTCCAGCACAGAGCCAGGGATAACCTTGCAAGATCTATCTAGCTTGGCACCCACAATACCTACACACCCAGCACAAGGAAGTATTCTTTTCTCTGCTATACAGTCCCTCAAGCCATACCTTCCCTATCTAGTGCTCTCAGGTATGCATAGAAGAGTAACCAAAGCCCTCTTGATCTTCTTGAGAGGTTGTCTCCCCCACTAGGTTTATCAAGCTACTTCTGTCCACTACCACTCCAAGACTTCAATTCATAGGTTCAAACCAAAATGAGGATGCACACAACAGCAGAACCCAATTATGGGGCAAGATAAAACGTTTTCACAGAGAGAGGCATGAGATGGGGTTTCAGCTGACTCAGGAAAACGTGGGAACCCACAAAAACGAAATGGGAAGTTGGGAAACAACCCAGGGAAGCCAAATCCGTTTTTAGAAAAACGTCCTTGGGCATTCAGGGGCAAAAACGACTTCCATATAGTCCCCAAAAACGTGGCCCTTCTCTCCCAGGCTGCTATATATACAAAAACGAACTTCCAGACATGGAAAAATGCAGGATTTTGCTGAAAAACGTGAAGGGAAAGACCCAGATAGCTCCTACTGCGTGAATGAATGAAGACTTCCCATTCCCCATGGCTTTGGGCACCATTTCGTGGGTGGTTTCTTGCCCCCCAAGCAAAAACACGATTTTCCAAGTTGATGGCTTGCCCATGCACGAAAATGGCTTGCCCATACTCTTTCATTCCCAAGGCATTAACTGCCTTAACCAATTTCTTGGAAAAATTAAATGATTGGGTACATGAGACAAAATGGGTAGTTGGTGGTTTATGGGTTTCCCCATTGACACATGGATTAATACCATTGGCTCAAGGGTTTGAATAGTTTCCCTCCCTTTTCCTTGTAGAAATCATGCCCCATCTCTTTTGTTGCATTGCATAGCCGGTTGTGAGTTTTTCATTGAAATTCATAATTACATGATGTTTTATTTACATCGTGCCTACCTCGCACAAGAACCATAGGCATCTATTTTAATTGCCGATACATAAACGCTAAATCAATGGTGGGGCCTTGGCCTTGAGCTCCTCACCATGATTAAATATCAGTATTTACATCATTTACAAAAGGGGGGTCAAAATGGGGATGTGACATCATAAAACTCTTTGCTTATGCTCCATTAGCTTTCTTTGATCACTTCCACTGCCTTGACAAGTTGGTTCGCCCATCCAAGTTGTCTTTTGCATTTGCATGGTGTTATCTTTTCCACTCCAATGGGTTGCCTCGGCTAGGAAAATATACATTATAATATGAATGGAATTCGATGTAATAATTTTTTTCAAGTGGTGATTATTAATAGAGAGTAGTTCTAAAAGTATGAATTATTTCATAATTTTCCACCGAGAAGTACTTGATATTTTCAAATTTCAAGTGCTACTGGTCACAATTACAGCGCAAAGATGAGAGTGGTCAAAAGAGTTGAGCTTTACGATGGCCACAAAGCTGTACACATGGTCCTGCTGTCAGCCCACAAGTTTTTTGTTTCAATGTTCATATTATCTGCATGTTCATACTGACACTATATTCCCTGCATTTTATTCTTTTCTTTCATTCTTTTTACGTTTTCCTCTTCACTGGGTTGTTGAGCAGCAAATAAAAGACGAATGACTGAATTCCTGCGTACTTTTAAGCCACGTATATATATTTCTCAATGTCTGTCTTCTTCTAAGCTGTCACATATATTTATCTCAATTGCTGCGTGTAATGTTTTATGTTGAATCGCTAGCTGTGTAACGTTTTTTTTTGCAAATATTGCAAAACATTTTGTTGGGGTTGGAGGAGGAAGAGCACTTTGTTTAGTGTACATGACAGAGGCTCCTATTGAAAACAATGTTTTGGCATGGGTGGGGTTGGGAAGATGTTTTACCTCTTTTGCGGTTCAATTTTAGGTCCACAACAATCGCAAATCATCTTCTCAGCTCACATCCATTTTTTATTCTGAAATATTGTAATGGACCTCAGCAAATCATTCCACCCTTTGAAGAAATATAATTGTAAAATGTTTGTTTTGTTAATAAATTGTTTTATGGGTGTAGTAACTTTTTTATTAAAATAAATATAGTAAAATATTTTTATTTTATTTTTTAAATTACTAGAAAGTCAAAAATATATAGATGGTTTGCTTATTTTTATTTTGTATTTAATTAGAAATTGGAAAATATATATGGTGTTTTATTGTCTTTTTACGGGCAAATAAATTTATTTTGAAAACCTATTTATTTTATATAATTAGTTAGAACACAAATTAATATATCAAAAAATACAAATTAATATATTTTAAAACTTTCTTAAAAAATATAAATGGGTTTATTTACTTAAGTGTAAAAACAAATTTTTTTAATCCATTTCAACATAATATAAAAGGCATAATAATTCCTTTTTTAAATAAATAAACAATTTTTTTCAAATAAATAAGGAGGAAATAAACTTTTATCATATAAACGACAAGTCTTGAAAAGAGAAAGGACTTATAAAATTAACGACAAGAATTTGGGTATATAAGTTAAAATAGGTATAATATATTTTGATGACCAATTTTGCTGTAAATTACTTTTGATTAAAATTTAGAAATTGTTTTTAATATATTTTAAAAGTATTTAAAAATAACAATTATTTTTAATGGTATGGAAAGATTTTGTAAAAAATAAAATGTGTTAAAACATAATATTCATTATGCTATTTTGATTTTGTTTAAATAAAGAAAATAATATTAAATTCCAAGGTATTATCAAAGTGAAAATCAAAAGATTATGTAATAGTAAAATCATATTAAAATTTATATTTAGAATATTAATTGTAATCAAAAGTTCAAATAAATGATCTTAGAGCTGAAAAAATAACACAATATTTGGATTTAAAATGAAACAATGATTTCCATCTTATCATGTTTATATATAAGAAATCCTCTACATTTTGAAATCCTCTACATCTTTTGGATTGAAAATGATAGTGTGGCCTCAATCCCATTTATTGTTATTTTTTGTGTGTTTGTATTATATACACGTATGAACACTATCCTAATTACTTCTTCAAATACCAATTATAATATGAGTGCAATAGCTTCAATAATATGCAAATGTACAAAAAAGAATTTAAAAGAATATAGATAATTATTATATTATTAACTTTTTGTAAAGAGGTAAAAATAGAAAACCTTATTATTGTCTTTAAGAAATAATTAAATATATTTCAAATGGAAGACTAGGCTAGTAGTTCTAATTGTTTTTCAATGAGATTTTCAACGAATGGGTGATATTTTCTTGTCATTGTTTGTGTGAAGTAAATTATTCAAAAATAAATATAGGGAAATATCAAAATACAAATAATAAAATTCATTTGATATTTTGATGATATTCATTCAATTTTCCAAATTAATGTTTAAAATCTATGATTTTTTATGATGTTGGGGTAGGTGATTATTGGAAAAGAGCATGTGTCCAATTTTCAAAATCATGAACCTATTTCTAATAAAGATATTGAAATTTATTAAGAAAAATACAAATATAATGTATCAATAAATAAATAATTTTTAGATTCCTCATCAAGTTACAACCTTAAGTAGGATAGATTAAGGAAGTAAACCCTTCAATGCATACATTTTATGGAACATTGTAATCATGTCCATGCACAAACAAAGGTGTTTGTTTGCAAATAGTTTGTTAGGGTAGTTTGGTTTGCGAAGTGATTTAACAATCCTATCAAAGTTAGAATGGCTTCAGTATAGTTTGTGCTAATGAACATTTTGGATAACAAATGAGTGGAAAAAGTCTACACAAGTTATAGAGGGTTGCTTGCAAGTAAAATACTTAAATTGTCACAATCTGTCTTTAGTCCAACAAGATGAACAAAATTAGTGTTCAATGAATCCCAACTATGAATCCTCTGACACATTAAGCAGTCTCTAAAACATTATTTCAAATAGTTTCATTAGAGGAGTTAAAAATATGAATTAGAACATTAAAAAGAAATTGTCAAATAATAACTAAAATGGCTTAAATTCAGATCCCCCCAATTGCATATGAATTGTATTGTTCCCAATATTTTTAACTACTAGTTACCTTTAACCAAAGGAATATTTTTAACTACTAGTTACCTTTAACCAAAGGAATTGAATTTACTGATTTTTAATCATACATATTCACATCTAACTAAGTCATGTGAATATCTAAAACTTATGTGAGGGTATTGAATACATACAATAGTGTGTAACGCATAATATATAATTCCATACTAGTTTGATAACACATTGAAGAACGGTCATGGGATAATGTTGAATTTTCTCAGCCCACCCAACGATGTTATAAGAATCTCAAGCTTTCCACAAAAGGAGTGTTAGTAAATCAAAGTCAATGCAATGGTTTTGTAGTGGGTGTTCTATGTGGAAGTTTGTGTGCCCTCTTTTTCACATGGAATATTTTGTTGTATAGAAAACCAAAACTAAATCACTATTATAATTCTTGAGTTAAATTTAGTGTCTTTTTTAAGGCTTCAAATATTATACTTATGTATACTATTCTATATTACTATTTAGATTGAAAAAAACCTCTTATATATATATAGGAGAATATTCAATAAAAAAACATAAAATATACTATTAAAACTTGTATTTTTTGTAAATTTTATCAATTTACTCATATCTTAAGTTAAAAATAAGAAAAAAATTAAGCTAATTGACAAAAAATTACTTATAAGAAATGATAATTAAATCCATATTAAATTTACTATATTATAACTCTCTATTTTTAAACAAAAAACGCTAAGGATTTGTATTAAAATAAAGTTGTGGTAAATTTGGTCAATGTAATAATACAAAAATATATGTATCTCCTTGGCCAAAATTTAACTTTCCTATTTGGCCATTACAGTCTAAGGCATAAAATTTATTGGATCATATACAACATGTTTCAAAAAGTGATTAAACTAGTACATACTCTATAAAACGCAGCTAAATAAAAAGTAGATTTGCACAACATATCCAACTAAACACTAGAAAAACATGTTATTTCTTATACCTTCATCTTTGCTAAGATTAATGGGAATAGATTCCCACTTCTTCATGTCCATGTCTTCCATTATTTGGTGGAAAATATCCTTTTCCTTTAATTCCTTGAGATCGATCCCATATACATGTTAATATTGGAAGCTACAGATAAGGATTCTTTAGTAACATTGAAAACCGTAATTCTAAATGTAGAGCACTCTTTGATGCAGGAGCATTAGGGCCTAGGCAGAGCAGTCGAACATAATCGATAGAAGAAGTCGACTAGGAGGGATTGCTGACAACCACTGATGCGAAGGAAGATTGGTTGTCGAAATCTAGATAGTCGAGCAGAAGTTGTCGATATGCGGTTGACAATAGGATCGAAAGGTCGAGAGTCGACATATCTTAGGTCGACAGACGACAAGGTTGCAGCGTAAGGTCAACATGTTGTCGAACCATGACACCAACAGGTTGAGGTGAAATCCAAGCATGGAGGAAGGGGCGGACTAGCAAATCCTTCAAAGAGAAGTGAAGCCGACGGGTATGTCGAAGGATGATGGAAGGTAGTATGGTCAAGGAAAGTGAAGGGATCGACTACTGTAGAAGTGTCAGAGAAGTTCAAAAATCAAGGCAGAGTACTTGGTATCCATTCAGGGTTGCTAAGGAAGTTATGAGCAGTTAAGAAGGTGGTTGGGATCAAAACAGATGTCACTACGAGAAGATGTTGTGCAGCACGACCAGAGGGTGTTGACAACAGTAGGTCTGCAGGATCTGGTGGATTCTATGGACAAAGAGAAAGTGTGTCTCGGGGAATGGAGTGGACCTCGGGATGAGCAGCTAAGAAGCGGGGTAGAAGACCAATGCACGGGAACAAGAGAAAGAGGAGAATTCCAGTTGGAAAAGTAGAAATCGTTCATCCATAGCTCGGCGAGCGCTTGCATTCAGCATAGGCTATGAGAGGGAGGAGATCGCACATAGAGAGAACACACCATTACTTCTATATTGTAATAGGTTGAGGCCGACATAGTTTAGTTGTTTCCATTTCCTTATGTTTTGCATTGGAACCATTTCATTCGAATGACATAATAGAATCCATCTTTTGGCATCCTGTTTATAGCAAGTTTGTGTGATCGTCGTGTGTGCTGTGTGTATTGTTAAGCAAGAAGGTATGACCGAACTAAATTGCGCCAGATGTTATTAGAGCCCAGAAGCAAAATCTGGTTGAGCAATTGAATCCGTTGAGCAGAAGAGCTTGCGAAGGTGTTAAAATCTCTAGCTGTAGTTGGGTAGAGTTGTGCATAGTGTGAAGTCCAGTTGAGATTGGACGAGTGGGAGTTTGAGCTACGGTTGAAAATGGCTCACATAGGCATTAATTTCCAAGGTGTTGGACGAAGAGCATGTGGCACAACAGTCATGTTTGATTGTGAAATGTTCGACGAGTGCATGCGAACAATGGAAAGCTTGACAAGTGAGGTCGCAGCGATCAAACAAAGCCAAAGGCGTGGATGCGCTCCTGATGCATTAGACCACAATGACAAGGAAGTCGAAGAGGTGGAAGCATGGGAAGAAGCAAGAAAAGAACCAGAAGATAAACTCATCAAGCTTCTAATGGAGATGAGATCTTGGACAAAGATGGATGTATGTACCTAATCTGGAAGTCTGGATCTAGAATACTTGATCAACTGGTTCATAGAGATGGATAAATACTTTGACATAGAGCAGAATGAGGATCCTAGATGGGTTAATACTGCATGTTTTAGGTTGAAGGTTCATGCCTCATTGTGGTGGGACAATGTACAGGCTGATAGAGTCAAGAAAAGCAAGGAGAAAATCAAGTCTTGGGATTGGTTGCCAAGATGAAAGGGAAGTTCTTGCTGGGTGGCTATGTGATTTCCTTGTTCAGGAAGTTGTAAAACTTCTAATAGAAAGAAATGACCATGAAGGAATACACAGAAGAGTTCTATCGAGTTTCGATTCAATCAGGCCAAACCGATGAAGGAGAAGAATCTATCAGGAGATAGGTAAATGGCTTGAAATGTGCCATACAGGACGAGTTGAGCTTGTCAAGGTTCAGAACGGCCGAGAAATCCTACCAGTTAGCTCTGAAGGAAGAAGAGAAATTGTCCAAGAAAGTCGCTCCGACTAGAGGGATGATGACTAGTCGAGGTGCGAAGATTGTTTCCGTGAAAATCCAAAGTAGCGGAACTAGGAGAGAAGTTTTCGAAGATAATCGACGTGCGGAAGGGACATCAACTATAAGAAAACCAACGCAATCGTTGAGAAACCCGCGGTTGAGGTGCATGTGGTCGAACCTGTTTGATAGAGAAGAAAGCTGACAAACCAACCATAATATGTTATAAGTGTCGAGGAGTCGGACACAAGGCATATGAGTGCCTAGAAAACCTACACGTTGTAGAGGAGTCGAAAACCAAACGTTGAAGAGATGAGCAAGTCGACGAGAGGGCAGAGTCGAAATCCGACAGTATTGAAGATGAGAAAAGAAAATTTGAACCATGACTGTCATAAGAACATTGGTTCAGGATGACCGACGCGACGAGAAAGAGGTGGCACAAAGAAATTCTATCTTTCGTACTAGAGTGCGGATAGACGAATAGTATTGCAAGACCATAGTCGATGGTGGCAGTACAGAGAACCTAGTGTCGACGGATGTCATCGATAAGGTGGGATTGAGATGTCGAGAGCATCCAACCCCATACAAAATATGTTGGTTACAAAAGGGTCGCCATGTGAAGGTAACCAAATATTGCCTGATCAACTTCAAGGTTAGGAAGTTGGAAGACAGTGTGCTGTGCAACGCAATCCCAATGGATGCATGTCATCTGTTGTTAGGGATACCATGGAAGTATGATAAAAAAATGATCTATGATGGTCGAGCCAACATAGTCGCAGTGTGGAAAAATGGCACACGGAGGACACTGAAGCCGAAGCATGAGGAGCAAGGCGACTGCAAGCAGGGTGAAAGAAACTATTGGGAGAAGCGAGTTCTGATGTGCTTAGCCAAGGAATTCCTCGTGGAGAAGGAGAAACATTCAAGATGTTTCGCCATCATTCCAAAGGAATCAGATGTCAAGAGGTCAACAATGGAGAAGATTTTGGTCAAAGTCGGAAAGATGCTCAATGAGTTTCGGATCATAGTAGTCAACGAAGCGCCGACATGATTTCCACCGACGAGAAGCATATCCCATCAGATCGACTTGATTCCAGGATCGATTTTTCCAAACAAGGAACCTCATAGAATGACTCCGGCAAAGAGTCAGGAACTCAATTGACAAGTCCAGGATTTGTTGGACAGAGGATTGATTAGAGAGAGTTTGAGTCTATGTGCAGTACCAGTTGTACTAGCAATGAAGAAGGGTGGAGAATGGAGGATGTGTACAAACTCCAGAGCCATCAATAAGAACATGATCAGGTATCGGTTTCCATTGCTGAGAATGGATGAATTGATGGATTTCTTGAGTGGAGCGACATACTTCACCAAGATCGACCTGAAGAGTGGTTATCACCAAATTTGGGTTAGAGAAGGAGATGAATGGAAAACAACATTCAAGACGAAGGAAGTGTTGTATGAGTGGTAGGTCATGCCATTCGGATTTACTAATGCACCCATTAAATTCATGCGGTTGATGAATGAAGTATTGAATCCATTCTTGGGAAAGTTTTTCATAGTGTACCTAGACGACATTCTGATTTTCAGTCGAACCAAGAGAGAGCACTTGGAGCACATTCCACAAGTGTTTCGAAAGTTGCAAGAAGAGAAGTTGATGGTGAACCTACAAAAGTATTTCTTCATGAAGGAAGAACTGGTATACTTGGGATTTGTAATCTCGAGTAAAGGGTTGGTGATGGACCCAGAAAAGGTGAAGGAAATATTGGATTGGACAAAGGAAACAAGTGCAACTAGAGTGCAAAGTTTCCATGGACTTATTAGTTTCTATAGGAAGTTCATCAAGGGATTTAGTCGAATATGTGCACCTTTGACAGAGTGCATGAATAAAGGGGAGTTTAAGTGGACGGAATCTACCCAGAAAGATTTCAACAAGTTGAAGGAAAAAGTCACTGAGAGCCCAGTGTTAGCACTCCCAAATTTCGACAAAGTTTTCCAAGTCGATTGCGACATGAGTGGATTGGAAATTGGAGCAGTGTTTAGCGAGGAGGGCCGACCAATTGCATTCTTTAGCGAGAAGTTGGATGATGCGAAGGGGAAATATTCGGTCTACGACCAGGAGTTCTATGTGATCATCCAAGCATTGAAGAAGTGGAGGCATTATTTGTTTCCCAAGGAATTTGTGTTGTACATAGATCACCAAGCACTAAGGTACTTGAACACTCAGTCGAAGTTGAATCAGCACCACATGAAGTGGGTTCAATTCCTACAAGGATATACCTTCATGTTGCGACATAAGTCAGGAAATTCGAACAAGGTTGTCGACGCGTTGAGTCGAAGGGTTGCATTGCTGAACATGGCCATAGTTCAGGAAACAGGAATAGAGATAGTGAAGACAGAGTATGCAATCGACGAGGATTTTGAGAAAGCATGGGAGGCGAGTAGCAAACCATGGAGTGTCAATAGGACTCCATACTTGGATTATTTCATCCAAGAGGATCTGTCAAAGAGAACCTAATCCGAGAATTTCATAGCAGCGGATTAGCAAGTAATTTTGGCATCAACAAGACCAAGGCATTGGTCGAAAAAAAGTATTATTCCCTAGGAATGATGACAGATGTTGGAAAGTGGGTATGATGGTGTCGATTTTTCCAGTTGGAAAAAGGAAGAAGTTAGAATACGGGGTTGTATACGCCATTAACAGTGCTGAATTCCCCATGGGAGCACCTAAGCATGGATTTTGTGCTAGGATTGCCGAAGGCGCAGCAAGGAAACGACTCAATCTTTGTTGTAGTCGATAGATTTTCAAAGATGGCACACTTTACTTCATGTTGGTAGAAAAGTGATGCCTCAAGAATTGTTGTACTATTCTTCAAGGAGATAGTCAGATTGCATGGGTTTCTGAAGAGTATCATATCGAACAGACATACAAGCTTTATGGGACATTTCTGTAGAACCCTATGGAAGAAACTGGACATGAGGCTGCATTTTAGATCGGCATATCATCCGCATACAGATGGACAGACCGAGGTAGTAAACATAAGTTTGGGAAACCTTCTCAGATGTTTGATGGCCGACAGACCCAAGCAGTGGGAGAATGTGTTTGTAATATCCTGAATTTTGAACTGACTATTTTATGATGTTATATTGGGCCACGACCCTAGCACAAATGATTTATTCTGATTATTGCGCATAAGCCCTATTGCATATGATTTATTCTTTTGTAGACTGACGTATTGGGCATGGACCCTGACTAAATTTAATTATTTGATTATATACTGGGCAAGGAAGCTCCAATGTTTGGATTCATGTTTTTACCATATGATGTGGGTACAAAAACCCTAATATACTGAGATGATCTATTTTTTACATACTGTGCAGTGATGTGAATGACATGATTGACTTATGTGGTGTGTTGAGCGTGGACTCGAGAACACATGGATTACCTACATACTGGGAAAAATCCTCAATGTAACTAGAGGAAATATTATGTACTGGGAGTAAGCCTCGATGTACATTGAGTGTTGGGCATAAGCCCTGGAGCACTCCAAGCTTGATAAACAAATATCGGATACAAGGCAACTTAAATATTCTAGATGTGCCTCACACCCACATTCTAGCGCTAGTGTTGAGAAAAGGCTCTGGAATTGCACTAGCGTAACGCCCATGTGAGAGTGTTGAGCGAAAAGGATCTAAAGAGCACTCAGGGTTACTGGATCTCAAAGTGTTGAGTTGGAAGGACTCTGAATAGCACTTTTACTTTTATCACATTTATTTAATTTGATTAAATGATCCATCTTTTATCTATCATCACCTACTGCAGGAACTACCATGTTAAACGAGGGAATCCAACATGCAAGAGAGAGACTAGAGGTACCTGACCAAGCTAACCGAGACCATCCAAAGAATTGGACCTTGTCCTTAAAAGTTAAAAGAAGTCTCATGTGACGACACATAACTAAATAAAAGATAATTTCCAGCAGTCTTTTACGACTAAGATGTACAAAGGGCTCAAGGCTAATATTATTATTAAGGTCTTTAATAATAATGGTGCCATTATTTAATTATGGAATATAATTAGTATATATGACTTATGCATTATTTTATATTATAAAGTGGTGTATTAATAAGTAAGTAAAATATAATTATTGTTAGTATAATAGTTGTCATTATAATTATTGTTATTAAATTATTATAATTATTATTAAGAGCATAAATCAAAATCACTTGTAGTTAAATAGTTGGAAAATTCCTAGTTCAAGAGAACTAGATATATAATTAAATAATATCTTTAATTATTAATTATTGAATTTAAAGAAACTAATTACTTCAACAGTCCTAATTCAAGACTTCCCTACTTAAAGAGGGAAGATCCCAAGTTTTTGGGATCATCCATCATTCTTGGTCATTATCATTCTCTTATGGTAATCCAAGAAAAAGTATTTTTGCTCCAAGAAACTGAAGCAGCCTCACCTAATAATTCTCAGAACTGAACCAGCAGTGGATCTAGGTTCTCTCTTTTGCATGTTGGAATCCAACTCGAGGAGGTCCATACAGAACCAGGAACGGTTGTAGGATTATGGTTGGGAGGAACATGGTAGCCCCAAAGTTATCCAGCTAAAGGAAATCACCCTAACAGGTTAGCTAGACACAACAGGCTCTGCATTAACAATTGTTGACTATGCAGGTCACTACAGGAAGGATTCAAGTGCCAAGCAGCTAGGTTTCCAAAGGAAGGGACCAAGTACTCAAGCAGCCAGGTATGGAGTATTTAATGTTTCAAAATTCCAGTATAATAAAGTTAGTCTTCTACAATTAAAATTAGATGCTGCAACATTGTTATCCTTACCCATAATATCAAATTCAAGGTTCTGCCTAGAACCTAGTGGAGGGTCTAGCAGGTCTAGCCAACCTAGCCTTTGCTAGACAATGTATATTGCCTTCTAGGTTGGGATTATATAACTTCTTTCTTATATATATATATATATATATATTTATGTTGAATCGTATTCTCTTAGTATAAGTTATTTTTGTTCTGGTTAAAATCATAATCCATTATTTGTAGTACAAGTTCACCTACACCATTAGATCTTTTACATTCTTACTCTGTACATGCTGGAAACATTACCAAATAGAAATAAAAACCATACATTGAAACTTTTAGCTGCACTACACATTTGAAATATCAAACATCTCTACAATAGAAATCTTTAGTACAACTTTAAACGCATCAAGTATTACATAGAAATTCACATTCCAAAACATAGGTTCACATATCCAAACATAGGTCTCCATATAATACAATCGTCATCGGAATTTAAAAGATGGGCGCCAATCCCAAAACCCTTACAGGCTTATCTCTTAATTTGTGGATTGAATCCCATCCCCAATCAAGGGTGCATCACATCACAATAAATTTATTCAAATACATAGTAACCTTAAAACTGATTCCACATTATCCAAACCATTCATCTTTGTAAACAATAAAATAGAAATTCATAGGATGAATTGGGATTTCATTCTTTAAAGACTTACAAAATTCAAATGCAATCGATACCACAGACAGACTTCAACAACCATGATTTGCTTCCACCTTAAAGTCTTAAAACTCACACATAGCAGACTTACGAAGGCCATAACTACACACGAATACAAACACAGACTTAAGATTACATCATAAAGCTTGAAAACTCTAAGTGGGCACTTCCCTAGTTCACGGTTCAAAACTCATAACCTAGGATAGGCGCCCATACTTTTTGAAAACTACCAAACCACAAGTCTAGGTATGAAACCCTTGGAGTATCTCATCTTGCCCAGGATCATTTGTAACAAATTCACTGGTATCAATGAAATACAAATCTATCATTCAGCAACCCAAATGTCTAGGTAAAGGATAAGACTATAACAGTGCATACATTCTCATAATTTATGCCATAGGAAAGAAATATGCAAGACAAGCCAGGGTATGTATCACATACTCCATTTATTTAGATAAACGATTTTTCCATTTCAGTTTTTATACTACCAAAGGCATCAATCAAAAAATACAGTAGCCAGGGTCGCTTCATACATCCATTTAAAACCTCAGAGAAATGAAAGCATAGATGTCCTCTATTATTTACATTTCAAACTTCAAAAGATGATACCCATAATTACTTACAGGACAGAAACGAAAAGAAATACCCTTTTCAGAATCCCATATTCACATAGGTACAACCAAGGCCAAATCTATTTGAACCCTGTTACAAGCAGTGAAACCCTCAGAAGTTCCATCATCAAATATTAAATACAACGAGTCTTCATACACAGGGTCAAGCCAACGACAACCTCAAGGAACCCAACAAATTGTTGCAGAAAACACAATCGGGCTTACATATTTCCTCCAAAGCAAACACTGAGGTACACTCCACAGAGGCGAAAGGAGGAGATAAGAAATGGCATATTTTGGACTTACCATTTTTCACACATCACCACTATCGAGTCCTGGCCACACAAAAGACAAATGCCAACCAGCACCTATCAACCAAAACATGCCATACGAAGTTGGAACTCTGAACTCTCTATCACGATATATATAAATGCAATAGCAATGAGATCATGTAGTATGAACCTGGGGATTACCTTTGAATGTGCAGTCGCCATCACTACTCCATATGGTGTGTTGACCATGAGCCACAGTTTAGGTCAGTAACAAAACCCTCAACGCACCCACAGCAGGAAAGAGAATTAACCATGAAAAATGCATCTTTGTTGGTGTAGAACCCTAGAGAAACCCTCAGTACAACTCGTAGCATTGGCCATGTGCCATCATAGAGTTACATTCAATGCCACCACCCACTCCAAATAATTCGATGTGACTCAAAAACTCTAAAGTATTAGAATCATTCGAAATTCACATGTATTGTATATACAATCAACCATACAATGACCCAAAACATTACATAGTGCCATTTAATAATTACAAGGTTAATAAGTGGTGTATCTTCATAAGTGTTATAAACCCCAACAAGGCTTTTAAAAGGTGTCAACCATCAAAGCCCTCACACTTGAGACTTAAATAATTTCTAGAAAGGTGGAGTAGGCAGTCTCAGTAGATGCCTCATAGGTATACCTGCAAACAAGTACAAATTGAATGCATTAGCGAAACTCGCTAAGTAAGTCAGAAGTTTCCATGTCTTACACCCTACCTCTCGGCAGCTCTACCGGGGTACGTACCCCTTGAAAGACCATGCATCTCATCATGGGTCATCATCCGCTATCATTAGGGACCCATCCCACCGGAATGGTCAATTAGATTTTTATAATTATGCATGCAAACTCTTGAAACAGTAAGACAAGGGTTTGTATTATTACACTTTAAACACTTGTTCACTTACGACAGATTTTCATTTATATTCATTATATAGCTTCGCAAAACTGTAGATTTCATAATCAGCAAACCATGATACTGATGAGACTAAGACACTTCAAAGAATAGAAAATAAATATCGGTGCAGTAGGTACTTATTAGTATTGAAGTTAATTTACCAGTCTTCATATATTTACCAGTTTAATCTAGTATCGGAAATTTTTTAAATTTTTACTATTTTTAAGGACATTACAGTGTTGGCGCAAGTAGAGTTCGCGTATAACAATTATGTGAATCGGTCAATAGGTTTGAGCCCATTCCATATTGTTCAAGGGTGAAGCCCACATGGAGTGGTTGATTTGGTCGAGATTCCGACACAAATCAAGAAAAGCGCGGATGCAGAATCATTCGTAGAGCACATGAAAGAAGTGCATGAAGATGTGAGAAAGCTCATAGAAAAGAGCAACGCGGCCTACAAGTTGAGAGCTGGCAGGAAGAAGACGCAACAGTCGTTCAGCAAAGGAGACTTTGTTTATGCACATTTTTTAAAGGAGATATTTCTGACAAGAACCTATAACAAGCTGAAGCTGAAGAAGATTGGACCGTGTAAGATTTTGAAGAATATTTCAGACAATGCTTATGTGTTGGAGCTGCCGAAGGACTTGAGCATTTCACCCACGTTCAATGTCTCAAATATGTACAAATATGAAGAAGGTTCAAGAAGCGCAAGCAGGGAAGTGTCGAACATCGACTGGACAACATAACTCCTAGATCGACATGACAAGGAGCAAATTGACAAAGTACTAGAAGAACAAGAAGTCAAGCACACATGCAGTTCACGAAAGAAAGAATACTTAGTGCAGTGGAAAGATTATGAGTTGCAGGAGGTGACATGGATGTTCGAAGAAGATTTCAAGATACTTACGGAGCAGTCATGTTCTTTTTCACCTGGGGAGTCTGATGCAGGAGCATTGGGGCCTAGGCAGAGCAATCGAAGATAATCGACAGAAGAAGTTTACCAGGTGGGATTTCTGACGACCACTGGTGTGAAGGAAGACTAGCTTTCGAAAGCCAGGAAGTCAAGCAGAAGATGTTGATATGCGGTCGACAGAAGGAGCGAAAGGTCGAGAGTGGACATATCTTAGGTCTACAGATGACAGGGTTTCCACAGAAGGTCGAAGGTTGACATGTTGTTGAACCGCGACATCGATAAGTTGAGGTGAAATCCAAGCGTGGAGGAAGGGGCATACTGGCAAAGCCTTCTAAGTGAATTGAATCCGAAGGGAATGTCGAAGGATGACGGAAGGAAGTATGGTTGAGGATAGTGAAGGGACTGACTACTGTAGCAGTGTCAGATAAGTTCAGAATTCAAGGAAGAGTACTTGGTAGCCATTCGGAGTTGATAAGGAAGTTATCAGTAGTTAAGAAGGTGGTTGGGATCAGAATATATGTCGCTAAGGGCATAGGCTATGCAGCATGGCCAGAGGGCGCTGACAACTATAGGTCTGCAGGATCTGGTGGATTCAACGGATCGAGACAAAGCGTGTCTTGGGGATTGGAGTGGACCTCGGGATGAGCAAATAAGCAGCGGGGTAGAAAACCAGTGTTCATGCGTAGGAGAAAGAGGCGAATTCCTATTGAAAAAATAGAAATCGTACATCCATAGCTCAATGAGCGCTTGCATTCAGCAGAGGCCATGAGAGGGAGGAGATCGCACACAGAGAGAACACCACATTACTTCTATATTGTAATAGGCTGAGGCCGACATAGGTTAGTTGTTTCCATCTCCTTTCTTTTCACATTGTAACCATTCCATTCGATTGACGTAATAAAAGCCATCTTCTGGCATCTTGTTTACAGCAAGTCTGTGTGAGCGTCGTGTGTGTTGTGTGGATTTTTAAGCAAGAAGGTCCGACTGACCCAAATTGCGCCACTCTTCCTCTAATACCTATATTTGGATCTTTTGTTCCACAAGAGTGTCGATGATTATAGTGTTTTGAGACATATAATCATTTTCATCTTCACATACCTTCTTGCAAACAAAAGAGATAGAATTTATGTTCCAAATTATGAAATTTGATGTCGACAAAGAACCCTATGAATTTCTTGAATTTATCATTAACACTTTCGATGGTGCCCATGGAAATCAATATTGAAGACAAAAAGATATAATTGTTCAATTGCAAACACACGGAAAATATATTCTACCCTTTCTAATGCATAATCAAATAAATTATATTTATGGTAATTTCCTCAAGTTCTATAGATGAAAGACAAATACAAGTGACAAATATAAAATAACGAATATAAAATAATAAATACAAGTAATAATTAATAGTAGTTAATAATAATAATTAATAATAGTAAATAAGTATTAATGAGAAGTTGCGACTCCTCAAATTAGGCCCAAGCTATATTTAAGCAGGCCAGTTCATTGTATAATTATCATCTATCAATATATTATTATTTTATCTTCAATCATGGAAGGCGGACTCGCTTCTTAACTCCACAACCGGATACGGTTTCTCCAAACAATATCCAATTTGTGCAATTCCCCAAAAAATCCTCCTTTATGTCCTCCCACATTTTTCCTTTCTCCAATTTTTTTCTTCTCTACCCCCCACCCCCCCTTTTCTAACACTCTCCCTTCCTCTTTTCCCCCCAAAAAAATACTTTCTCAACAACCCCATTCAATGCTCATAAATATTCCTCCTCTTGGTTCTAGGAAAGCATTAATTATTTAAATCAATCAAAGGAATTCACATGTATTAACAATAAAGATGAAATGTATAGTCATATGCGCTGATGTAAGTCACATCTTCACAAAATATCTATGATAGCCCCCAACAATTAATTAATTTATCCCGACAACCAATAATAAATGATGCTAGATATTTATCAAACATTTGTATGTATACATCCATGTTTTCCATCAACATTATACTACTCAATGTACAATTAATAAACTAATTTAGTATTAAAACATATAGTAATAATAGTGTACATGCATAGTGTATGTATGCGTAGCTAGTGTATACATATATTGCACATGCACTAATGAAAAACAAGAAATGCCTCTAATGCCACATTCCTATTTGTTCCCAATCAAGCATGCATACATTAATTTAACAATTAAACATTATCAATTGCATTAACTATTTGACATTAGTATAATACAAACCAAACTATGACTGATTTTATCACACATGAGTAAAGCAGGAGTTTTAACACACATAAGTAATGAAGCTATTATAACTAAATTCCTAAACTTTTTTAACCACATGCTTCATCTTTCTAATTCACAACTATCCTCCACATCTGATCCTTCCTCTAATGTAATATCTAGGAGTGTCAACTATATTGACCTAACTCCTAAAAGAACCCATAAGAAAAAGTGTTGAATACATCAAATAAGCTTCTCCAATAGGAAACTGCTAGTCATCATCACACACCTTGGGGAGCATGGCTAAACACCACCCTCCCATGACTCCAGGTTTCAAAAGATAAACTGTGCGTGATACCTCCACCCCTCCTGATAGAACTAGGGTCAACACCCAATGTTCACATATTGTGTTGTTGTTTTCGTTGTTGTTGTTCTTAGGGATACATCATCAAATATCCATTTTGGGAAACTGTTATTCCTGAAACCCCGCACTTGACCACACATCTTAGTAATCAAAACAATAATAATTCTAAATACAATGCTTCACAAGAATATTAGTCCTCTTTTGAGGTCCATGTCATTGATGTCACTTTGGTGCCTTATTTATCCATCTACCACTTATCCCATTTAACATGTGGATCAGTTACAAGATACAAGATCGTGCATAACCCTAACATTTCACCTATGATTACCATCTCATTAACTGACAAACAGTGTAAAAAACTAATTTTTTACCATGTGCACACTACTTAACATTCATTTCCAAACACATTATAATTTGGTATTCATTTACCACATTTATATATAACATAACATGATAGACGGACATCATACCCCTTTTAATCATTCAAGACTTAACGAATGAAATTTATACACAACTACCATTTACAACTAGGTATTATAATCCATACACCTATATTTTTTCTTAGCTCAACTAAGGTTAAGAAATAATAAGAAAGAGATACAATATAAATCACATTTAGGGTTTTAATTTCAATAGATGAAAATATGGGGCATTACATACATACACCCTTCAAGAAAGGAAATCCCAATTTTATGGTCACTAACAACCATAAGAAATTTTTATGACATAATATCTTGTGTCTTTCTACAAGAATACCTTGGCTATACTAGTCCCATTGGACCTTCACTAGATCAATGATGTCAATGCCATCTAAATTTTACTTAATTTATAAGAAGCAATGTATTCATATACTACATTCTATATCTCATACACCCAACTAGTCTGCCTTTCTCAAATTTCATTAAAGGCATTTTACTGCGAAAGTAGTTAGCATGCTATTAAATTTTATGGTTATTTTCCATAACTCAATTCATAGGAAGACCTGGTCTCCCATATTCAATTTTCATAGGTTCATAATTTATTTGTATGACCCGTTTATTGATTCCTAGTTTAACTGAATCTGTTTCTAATATAATCACTTACTTTTCATTTCTAGGTTTAATTACACCCAATTCTAGATGATATCGAAAATGATACCAAGTGTAATGCCCATCAAGGTTCATTAAGCCTTGATTTGGTAGTATAGTTTCTTTACAATTTCACATTTAATCAATTTCCCAATCTTCTACTATCCACAACGTAATATCAATGTTATAGTTTGAATTTTAATACATAGATCAATTCCATTCTTAAGGATTACTAAATTTTCCAACAATGCAATCAACTCCTGCACAATACAAACCTTGACCTACCACCTCTACATATCTACTCCATACACTTATACGATATGAAAATACTCTAGCACTGTCAAATATACCTTACTCTATTATTACAAGGTGAATTGCATTCCTTTAATTAATACAATCAATAGAATGTATTGATCATGACACATATGAATAGATGTGAGATACCATACTCGTCCATAATTAATCTCATCATATTCTAAACTAGGAATTTATTAAGGTGATTTTGACATAGCCTTATTACATTTCTCATTAGTAATTAATTTTAACATTTTCACTTATTAATTAGTTAAGCTATGTATTCCTCTCTAGCTATTACTTAGGGTCATCACTATACTAGATATGACTAACCCCCAATTTTCAGACACCTTGCTATGTCATTTCTTTAATTAATTACCATTCTTAAGTTAATTATCATAAAGCCATGTTCCTTTAATGATTTACTCTTCCTAATCTCTATATGCTATTCCCATATTAATGTACAACTCATTCATCAAACCACTAGTCAAAAACTTATTTTGTCATTTGAATCTTTCCAAATTATAAACAGTTATACTCAAATTTATATTATCACCTCAACTAGATGATACCTATGATACCACTCCTCAAGAGGTTGACATACGATAGTATTCTTTGGCTTAGGTACATTTACCAAGATATTACTCGTTGACATTGATCCACTCGGCAGTTGGCATTGTTGTCGAATGCTAACATCAACTGTGAAAAGTCATCGACTTCGATACAACTTCAAAAAGTTCTGGATTCCACATGAATTTGACAAAATCAACAACTTCGATAAGTTCAACAACCTTGACAGTTTCACAGCGTCGATATGTAGCATCGACTAGCGACTGACGAACCAGGACAAATTATCCAGCCAACTATAATGGTAGAACTTCCTAACTGTTCTAACTTCTTTTGTAACTGAACATAATGGGAAGTCACCCAAGCGTCTCAACATTCTCTATATAAGCATGTATAATATTGTAACATAGGGGGATATTATCTTATCTTTGAATCGACAAGTAATAGAGATGATCAATTCACATTCCTGCATATTGTCTGTGTGTATTTGTGTTTATCTGCATAGTGTATTCCTACTTTGCTTATTCTATTTCTTAAGCTTCCGCCATAATAGAGCCGACTCATTCAGTTGAACTGTTGTCCACTTAATGCACCTGGGCGCATGTAGATCATTGGTATCAAAGTAATCAATTTTGTTTGTTCTTACGTTTTGTGTATACACTTATCAAAGTTTCCTAACTTATGCCTGCTCAAACACACTTGCAATATCAGCAATCCAAGCAGATACTACCTCAAGATATCGAAAGAGAAACAAATGATATACATACAGCTAACGAGACAACACAAATTACTGAGCAAGTGTTGGCTCGACAACGGATTGAAATGTTCGACCAGTTCAATGAAATTCTCACGCGATTTGCTTCGACATCCGGAGTATTTTCGACGAGAACTAGCTACGACAAAATCAACCCCTTCAAAGTGCAAATGAACTTGGACATACCAAATCTAGAAGGCAAGATTGACGTGGAATCCTTCGACAACTGGGTACAACAATTGGAATCCTATTACTCTGTGAAGCAACTCTCAAAATCCTAAAAGATCACCATTGCATCCTTAAATATGTCAACATCTATGCATTGCTAGTGGGAGAACCTCTCGACAAAGATGGAGAAAAGAGGAGACCCCATTGACACATGGGATAAATTTTTTGAATACGTCTGAAAGGAATTTTACCCACCCAAATACCTCGAACAACAGTATAAGAAGTGTCAGCAGCTAAGGCAATGGAATGACCAATAAGTACAGACTTACACCAATGAGTTCTATCAACTCATGGCTAGACGTGGCATCCAAGAAGAAGAGAAATTACTTGTTCTAAAGTACATCAGTGGATTGTCCCAGTACATTCAGCAGGAGATGGAATTTATGACTGTCAATATGCTCACGGATGCATTCCACTATGCCAGCAAACTTGAAACTAAGCAAAAAGGAAAAGCACACTTCGCGACAAAGCCGACATCAAGACAACCACCTGACAAGAAGGCACCAGCCAACTTCGACAAGTCGAAATATTCTCAATCGACACCGCTAAATCCAAATCATGAAAAAAATCCTTTTCAAAAAAGGGAACTTAGCAAACAACTACCTACTGGGAAATGGTGTGATTACCACCAGTCATCTTGGCATGATACATCTGAATGCAAAGCTCAGAAGACAATTTTTGCAAAAGTGTCTAGATTCGACGCGTTCGACAAGACTGTGGAAGAATGTGATCCAGATGCAATGACCCTTTTGACATCAACATTGACCACTCCAGCAGCCTCGACTATCGTCGACGAGGAGGAATGAGAGTGCCTATTCCATTCACGGATATGGGTTTAGATAAATCCATTACATCTGATTGTGGATAATGGTAGGTAGAAGAATTTCATTTATGAAGATCTCGTGAGGAAACTAGGTCTTGTCACCACTCTGAATCGTCAGCCTTACAACATTGGTTGAATGAAGGATGTAGAGGAACTAAGTATCACCTAACAATGCAAACTCACCGACTTCATTAAGCCTTTTGAATATGAATTAACCTGTGACATGGCACCACTCTCTGAAGCTAACACCTTGTTTGGGAAACCTTACTTGTGGGATTGCCATGGAAGTTACCAGTCACAGACTTAGAAGGTGATTGTCAAAATCCAAAATCAATGGTACGACATACCAGACCACCAACCTACACCAACGGTCTTAATGATATATAATAAACAAACAAATAATGTCATCAATCATGCTCAAAAGTTCACATTAAACATGATCAAACTGCAACATTCTAGGAAGACTGCAGTGACAAGTTGACCCATCGACCAGTGCAGCGCCCAATAGAAGTAGTTGATTGATAATGTTCTCAATGAGTATCGTATTTTATTCGAAGAGCTGGACGGACTACCTCAACATTGCCAGTTAAAACACTCCATTGAACTTTCTCCTAGTTCTTATTTGCCTAACGCATGTGTTTACAGAATATCCATTCTCAAAAATGAAGATATTTGCAGACAAATACAAGATTTGATCGACAAAGGTCATATCCGGCCAAGCTCCTCTCCTTGTGTAAGTCCAGTTGTCCTCATTTCGAGGAAAGACGGGACTTAGAGGATGTGCATCGACTACCGGGAACTCAACAAAATTTTGGTAAGGAATCGATACCCTCTTCTGCGGATAGATGAGCTCATCGACTGTCTGAAAGGTGCTGGATTCTTTACTAAGATCAACCTCAAGTCGAGATATCATCAGATTCCAATAGAGCCCGTAGATGTGTGGAAAAATGCTTTCAAAACCAAGGAAGGATTGTTTGAATGGTTAGTCATGCCTTTCGGCTTAACTAATGCACCTGCGGCCTTCATGTGATACATGGTTAACACTCTTCGACCTTTTATCGGCAAATGTGTCATTGTCTATCTCGACGACATATTGATTTTCATTTGATCATGGGAAGAACATGTCGGACAGCTTTGATAAGTCCTCAACACTCTCCAACAACATCCACTTCAGTTGAACATGGAAAAATGCACCTTTGCGATGACCAACATCAAATATTTGGTGTATGTAATTGACTCTGCCTGCATTCACGTCGATCCAGAAAAAGTACAAATCCTCAAAGATTGGCCCATTCCTCAAAGCGTTCAAGAACTAAGAATTTTCTTGGTTTGGAGAATTTCTATTGACAATTCATACTCGAATTCAGTCACATAGCCTGGCCCTTGAATCAGTTGACAAGGGGAAATGGGAAAACTGTCTTCAAATGGACATCGACACAACAAGAAGCTTTTGAACAACTCAAGAACAAGCTCTACACTACACTAGTACTTGTGTTACCAAATTTGCATCAACCCTTTTGAGATTGAGACGGATGCATCAGACTATGCCTTGGGCGCAGTGATCACTGAGTCTGGTCACCCAATCTCTTTTCATTCCAAAAATTTTAACGACGCAGTTAGAATATATTTGACGTATGAAAAATAATTGTATGCCATTGTGCAAAATCTCAAGCAATAGAGGCATTACATCCTTGGCAAGGAAACGGTCATCGTCACTAACCATAAACCTCTACAGTTCGCTCTGACCCAGTCAAAACTACAAAAAACTCGACAACTCAAGTGGATTAATTACCTACAACAATTCCAGTTGGTGATTAAGTATCAGAAAGGTAAAGCTAACGTCATCGTCGATTGTCTAAGTCGACCACCCATTACTCTGATTTTCACAGCGATGAGTATTTAGGGATACGACATGACCACTTGGCCCCAACTGTATCAGGACGATAACAAATTTTCAATGGTCTATCGAGATCTATAGACCGACAAGTCATCGACCTCCAATTATTTCCTAAAATACACCTTGCTATACAAGCTTGGACAACTTTGTGTACTGACCGGTGAGCAAGCAGCTCATTTGGGATGGGTAATACAACAAGACTGCAGGACACTTTGGTGTAGAAAAGACCCTTGATATCCTCCAAAAGTATTTATTTTATCCTACAATTAAAAATGACATCAATAAGTACATTCAAGCATGCGTGGTTTGTGCCATTACTAAACCACCTAATCAATGACAAGGATTATACACACCTCTGCTAGTTTCTAGTCGAACATGGGAATCTATTTCTATGGATTACTTGACGGGATATCCTACTACCAAACATCAGCATGACGTGATATTAGTAGTATTCGATAGATTTTCCAAGGTAGCCATTCTCATTCCATGCAAGAAGATGATGACAGCACAACAAACCCCTCAACTCTTCTTCACACATGTTTGGAAACACTTTGGTTTACTAACAACCATTACTTTCGATCTATATGCTAGATTCATCAGCATCTTTTGGAAGACTCTTTGGAAACACCTGGAAACACGAATCCCATTGTCGACAGCTTTCCATCCTCATACCAACAGACAGACAGAAGTTGTGAATCGCTTAGTAGTACAACTGCTTCGCATGTACAACCACAAGCATTGATGAACATGGGATGAAATTCTTCCGTACATACAACACATTTACAATCATGATTAGCACAGCTCTATGGGAAAGAGTCCATTTGAGATTTGTTACAGACTTCAACCCTCAGCGCCTATCGCCTTGATCATCTCCTTGACATAGTCGAACCCCGACACTGACTACAGCCAGTGGGAAGTTGATAAAGCCTTGAATTTCGAGATCAAATTTGCGACATCCAGAAGCAAGCACAGGAAATGTTGCAACGAAAAAATGAGAAAGCTAAGGCCCAAAACGATAAGCATCGTATTAATCATTCATTCCAAATTGGGGATAAGGTCTGGTTACATCTTAAGAAGGAGCACTTCACCATCCTATACAAGAGACTCAAACCTCAATGATATGGTCCGTACAATATTCTTCGACAAATTGGAGAAAACAATTTCCAACTTGACATTCCTGCATGCCTGGGTTCGCATCCAGTATTCAATGTGGATCTACTTCGACCATACCATGCACCAATGTTGAAACATAACGACTTACCGACAGTAGAACCCAGAGACATCCCTCTAGATGTTTAGGAGCCTCTTCCTTTCGACACCATCGTGGGATGACGAGAACGCCATACAAGGACGAACACAATTCCCTTGTTTCAGGTTTCTAAATTCAGACAACTTCCATCCCAAGGAAAGTGGTAATCTGCTACTAAACTAACCGACAAGTTTCCTCAATTGACCGAGCAAACAATGGGGACCATTGTTTCTTAAGGAAGAAGGTCTGATCCATTCAGGAGTTGGCATTGTTGTCGAATGCTAACATCAACTGTGACAAGTCATCGACTTCGATACAACTTCGACAAGTTCAGAATTCGACATGACTTTGACAAAATCAGAAACTTCGCTAAGTTCATCAACCTTGACAGTTTCACAACGTCGACATGTAGCATCGACTAGCGACTAACAAACCACAACAATTTATCCAGTCTAATGTAATGGTTGAAATTTCAAACTGTTCTAAATTCTTTTGTAACTGAAATTAATGGGCAGGCACCCAAGCATATCAGCATTTACTATATAATCATGTATAATATTGTAACATAGGGGGATCTTATCGTATCTTTGAATCAACAAGTAATAGAGAAGATCAATTTGCATTCTTGCATATTTTCTGTGTGTATTTGTGTTTACTTGCGTAGTGTATTGCTGCTTTGCTTATTCTATTTCTTAAGCTTCCGCTGTAATAGAGTCGACTCATTCAGTCGAACCGTTGTCCCCCTCATGCACCTGGGCGCGTGTGGATCAGACATTTAGGATATGCAATTAATTTATAGTATCTTGATCAATACTACCAATCTTATTCACTAACTACATAATATGGATTAGATCCTAATAGGGAAAATATCAAGTATAGGATCCTCTTTGTCATATCTAAGGCACAACATAATTGTTATTTTTAATACTTGTCACTTATTGTAAATTTTAGATTAACCTCACAGTCATCTACACACTAGGTGGAAACATCATTAACTTAATTATTGACAATGATAACTATAATCCTTTTACAGCTAAACACAACATACACTTACTCAACAAATAAGAAATGTAATTTAACATAAGTCAATTCAATCATCATGTTAACCAGTGGAAATAAGATCTCCAAACACCTCATCTCTCATCGCGATATATTCAAGACAAAATATCATGAATTTTCACTCTTCCTTTAACACCTAGATTCTAGGCTCATAACACAACCACTAATTATGTATCCTAACAACAATAAAAAGAATGCAGAAATAGACATAAGTAGTTGCTACAATGATATGAAATATGTACCACCACACAAATCCCAATAACGATCAAATACAACTTGCTCACAATAATAGTTATTGCAGGATAGACACTATAACCTTACTAGGTTAAGGCTCTTGCCTATCTTAACTCTAGCGAAGTTAATGAAAACACCCATTTTGTACTCGGAAATGATCACTACCCGCATGAGGGGAGTGGTAAGTAGTGACCAACTACATTGTTATTGCACCATATTTGCACAAGCCAGATGGGTTCCAAGTTGATTATATTTTTCTAATAAAAATATGAAATGAAATAGTCAACCAACATGTATCTCCATGTAATCCCCCCCATAGCTTCCTAAACCTTGTAGTAAAATTTAAGAAACAACCTGTGATGAGATTTTTGGCCATGCACACCTTTGAGGAGAATATTTTATTCGAAAAATTAACTCTCCCCTCATATGGCCCATAAACATTCATGATAGTCACAAATATATCCAATCACTTATTAAAAAACTTAATACATAAACTAGAGGAAATTGCAAAAGGGCTATACAAAACCACATTATCATTCAATCTCATAATAACACCCCCCAACATGCTGTTAGAATTGAGTTCCCAAAATCCCCATCTGATAATAAACTTTTGTAGAGCAAGAATAAAAACGTCACCCCTTTCCATAATCCTTGTAACAACACAATATTGTTTTTTTCACTAACCATCTAATGATGCAACGCCAATTCTTTTCCCTAGCCCCATAGCATTGAGTATTAAATGAAAGAATTTTCATTGTAAAACTACTAAAGGGTAGGTGCCTACTCCAAGGTCTCTAAAACTAACTTTTTGCTTGCCTTGCATTACTTCCTAGGGTTCTTTTTTCTGGATGAGTTTGATAGTTGAATGATGTCCAATAGGTAATGCAGACATAAATAACGGAGTATCAACATCGAAACCACTGTACAAATGGAAATGATCGAAAGTATTTCCTTTTTTAGGGAACATATTGTAATGTCCATACCCCCACCCCCTGCCAATCATTGGATTCAACCAAAGTACATCCAACAATAAGGGGTTAGAAATGTTCATCACTCGACGAAAGAGGAATTTCATCCACCACATACAAATCTCATCACCCATTTTATGTTAAAATGTTGTAGATTAATTTTGGCTAAAATTAATTTATGAATTTATTAGATGTGTTTTTTGGTAAAAAAAAAATTATAGCAAAAAAGAAGTTTTTTTATATGAAAAAGAGTTGGAGAAGATCACTACAACAAAATCCTATAAGTAACATCCTTTTTAGCTCCCTTTCTTGCATCTAGTTGTGTTTTCAATGTACTTTTATTCATTTCCTTAGGCAAGTTGGCGCTATTTCCATCAATTTTTGTGTCCCATTCTCAAGTCACTACAATAATCGACACAATTAGCATTCAAATTTAAATCCTTTTTTGCATCCTTTTTTACATTATTTTTTACATCCCATTTTGAATCCTCTTTCCATCATGTTTTCCATCCCTTTTTATGTCCCATTTTGCATCTAGAAGTTGCATCCACTTTTCCATCCATTTTGGTATCTTCTTTTGCATCCAAAATTGTCATCCACATTTGCATCCTTTTTAATATGCCCCTTTTTGCATCCACTTTTGGACCCTTTTTTAGGTTGTTTCCACATCCCGTTTTGCATCAAAAATAACGTCTAGAGTTGCATCCATAATGATGTCCAAAATTGCATCCCCTCTATGCATCCATAATTATTGTCTAGTTTTGCATCACATTTTGCATCTTTTCTTGCATCCCCTTTTGTATCCAGAATGTGCATCCACTTTTGCATCTCTTTTACATCTTATTTTTCATCCATAATTTACGTCCATTTTCTTTTGGATTCACTTTTATGCCTTTTTGTGTTCCTATTTGCAACCAAAATAATTGCCAAAGTTGCATCTATAATTACATCCTTTTTTGCATCCATAATTGTGTCTAGAATTGCACCCCTTTTTGCATTAGCAATTTGCATCCACATTTTTGCTAACGTTAGCACCGCTCAAAGTGGTGCACGCATTTATGTTAGTTAGATTGCCTAGTTTTGTGCCCCATACTTTTGATTTTTGTGTACTTAGAGGCTTTGTTAGTAGTTTGGGGCACCCTAACTAACACCAAATTTTACACCATATTTGGTACAAATGTTGTGCCAACTACTGTACCATGATTTCCACCAACTTTTGTGCCAATCTTTTTGGACCGTGATTTGTACTTGGTTTTGCACCATAAGTTATGGTAATTTTTCCACAAGTATTTGTGCAAACATTTTATGCAACTTCTGTGTCATCTTTTTTAAAACTTTTGCACCATTTGTTATCTCGACAATAACACTAATCTTCATGATGACAATTATAGTGATGATGAGAACATGATGGTGGTGATGTAAAAGATGATGATGATGATGATGATGATGATGGTAATGATGTTAATGCCGACAATGAGGATTAATAAGAAGTTTGATGTAGACAAGTATTATTCAAAAATCATTTACAATTATCCAAAATTATTCAAAGAAAAATATTGATATGCCCCTTTAAACAACACCACCACCTCCACGATATGCCCCTTTGGGTTCGACTCCAAAATACACACCTTCATTTTTAACATTTATTAGTTAAAGATTAAATGTATCGAAAATATTTTAGGTAGTAACATTACAATAGATCTAGATTGGATTAAACTGGGTCTTTTCACATATGTGAGAATGTGTGTTCAGATTGACATAAATATGAGATTATGGGACAAGATGTTCTTACAACATATAAATTTTAGACAAGTTTAGTTTTTCTACCCTTAGGATATCATTTTTCAATATCATCCATGCCAACATCAAAGGAATTTCTATGATTATTGTCTCTGGCGATGATGCAAATTAGAATGATGTCAATCACCCATCTCCTGGTGTAGTGAATGAAAATATTGTTTGTTTAGAAGTGTCAAATACACATAACGAAGAAGGCATGAATACCATAGTTTTATCCATGAAGATGGTAGTTGTAACCAAAGCCCTGTTGGTGTACAGAAGGACAATATTGTTTAACTAGAAGTGTCAAATATTTAAATAAAGAAGAACACACAAATACCATAGTTTTCTTCATGAGGGTGGTAGTTGTAATCAAATCCCCTGAAAGCGGAATGGAGACACTTCAGGAATCCTATAACTTTGAGTTCAATAAGAAATTGGTTCCTTCTTCGAATCTTATCGCTTGAATTTTGAATTACATATAGTTATTGTGGACCGTTCCTTAATGGGATGACATAAGATTTAAAAGAAGAAAGGGAAAAAATGTTGGGTAGAGAATTATTTTCAAATAGATAAAAGGATATGTACATTATTTATGTAGGAAAAAAATATTAAGTATAAAATTACTTTCAAATATATAAAAGGATGTGTACATTATTTATGTAAT
This sequence comes from Larix kaempferi, assembly GCA_027924585.1. Taxonomy (NCBI): domain Eukaryota; kingdom Viridiplantae; phylum Streptophyta; class Pinopsida; order Pinales; family Pinaceae; genus Larix; species Larix kaempferi. The sequence goes on from BSBM01000556.1 coordinate 8,890,465, forward strand.
ATTATTTTTATAAGTAAAACTTCACTGTGATATTATTTTTATAAGTAAAACTTGACTGTGAGAAATATAATTTTCATTAAATTTTTTAATAGAAATGTAAATTTTTCTTTAAAAATATTACATTTTTGTAATGTTCAATTAACTTTAGTTAATCAATGTTCTAAATAATTACATTTACAATAAACACATTCATATTTCTTAATATTTTTAAAACCAAATAAACCAGTAAATATAAAAAATACTTATTTTGCTTTTTCTTTTAATAAATATGACAAAATCATTCACATACTACATCAACTATAACTTTGAGTTCGATAAGAAATTGGTTCCTTCTTCGAAACTTACCCCTTGAATTTTGAATTACAAATAGTTATTGTGGACCCTTCCTTAATGGGATGACATTAGATTTAAAAGAAGAAAGGGAAAAAATGTTGGGTAAAGAGTTACTTTTAAATGTTGAATTTTGGATTACAAATAGTTATTGTGGATCCTTCCTTAATGGGATGATATTAGATTTAAAAGAAGAAAGGGAAAAAATGTTGGGTAGAGAATTACTTTTAAATGGATAAGAGGATATGTACATTATTTATATAAGAAAAAAATGTTAGGTAGAAATTTACTTTCAAATATATAAATGGATGTGTATATTATTTATGTAATATTATTTTTATAAATACAACTTGACTTTGAAAAATATAATTTTCATTAAATTTTTTAATAGAAATGCATTTTTTTCTTTAAAAATATTACAATATTATAATATTCAATTAACTTTCACTAACCAATGTTCTAAATAATTACATTTATAATAAACACATTCATATTTCTTAATATTTTTAAAACCAAATTAACCAATGTTCTAAATAATTACATTTACAATAAACACATTCATATTTCTTAATATTTTTAAAACCAAATAAACCAGTAAATATAAAAAATACTTATTTTTCTTTTTCTATTAATAAATATGACAAAATCATTCACATACTACATCAACGTTCAATTTAAAGAAAAGAAAAAAAAGTTGATTAAGCCATACAACTATTCACATGCTTGGACCTTGGACCTCGGGATGTCCTTACAACATGGTTCTTGCCTATTGTTGTTATCAGTTGTGTCGGAACACGAGTCAAGAGGAAGTTCGAGTGGGGTCCAGCTTTTCTAAGAATTCGTGCAGTTCGGTAACATGGAAATAGTTTTCCTTTGTTTTTCACGACCCACAGGGCCATCGTTTCTATATTCACATCATCTGCATGTTAATACAGACAGTATATTCCTTGCATTTTTCTTGGTACACTCCTCGAAACCACACAACGATTTCATCTTCGCTCAGTTTGTTGAGCAGCAAATAAAAGATAAACGATTGAAGTTTTCTTTGAATCACTGTTGTGAAGTTTTCTTTGAAACACTGTTGTGAAGTTTGTAAATTGCTCGCCGTGAAGTTTTCTTTGAATCACTGTTGTGAAGTTTTCTTTGAAACACTGCTGTGAAGTAGCATGGAAATGTATTCGGTGGAATATTGTAAACGGCGTGTTGGGGTTGGAAAAGCATTTTGGTCCCTTGATAACTTAGGATTTATAACTTATGGAATGGGTGGGGTTGGGAAGATGTTCTACTTCTTTTCACGGGTGGAATGCGCATCTGATCCATCTTGGAAAGTGTAAATGGTGCACAATAATCCAACAAAACATTGGCATCATTCTGCCGATCTTCAGAATGCCTGCGCAAATGATGTTGAAAAGTGGGCTCTGAGCACGTTGCTAGCCCAGTTTCTCATGATACCATCGGTTGTGTCACCTTATGTCTTATGTTTATGTGCATGAAATAGGGGTTTAGGTGTCAATGACTTATGTCGAAGCTTGAACCATGGGTGCCCTCTTCGTCTATGTGCATAGGCTTAAAAAAATAATATATATATATATATAGACACTAAATCTTTTTTTTTTATGTTTTTACATTTTAACCTTTTTATAATTGTATGTACACCAATATAATTTTCTTCTTACTTTACATGTTTCCCATTTTAACTTTATTTGATTCTCCCAGACACATTTGAAGGACAAACACTTCGTGTTTTTTAATATTTTCATGATGCAAAATAATTGAGATTAAGGCCACCAAATGTATTTAAGAACTAATCTTCACATGCTTGATGCAATCACGTAATTCATTTCAATTTGCGAGCAAGTCAAGAAAGGAAAAACACAAATGGGCGGTAAGTAAATTCTTATTTCTGGACATTGTTTCTGAGCAACAAGTCCCTAACACGGGATAAAGTATACACGATAAAATTGGGATAAAGTACAAAGATGATGTGGACGAAAAGCTTTAGACTTCTTAGAACGTAGTTGGGGGAAATAAACTTTTGAAATGTGGATCAAAATAAATAAAGGCATGCCCTATCAAGTTCGAGATGTTTGTTGCTCCATTCAGTAGTATAAATAAACATTTCCATGTAACTGGTTGCGACTAAAATTTAGTTATTTAAAAAGTCAAAATTTCAATATCTCAATTTAATTAATTTATTTATAAAATTATTATTGTGTATTTAAAACGGTTTCAATTTTTTTAGTGTCTATATAAAATTTTAAAATTTAAAGATGTAAAGTGATCAAATTATTTTTTAAGGTGTAAATTTTCTTTGCAATCAGAAATTATTTACATTTCAAAAATAAATATAAATCTAAGATAGATTTATGATGGTGTATATTGCAAATATCTTACTACTTTGAATATAATTAGTTTAAGCTTGTCGGGAATTTTTTTGGATGGAGGATCTCCATCCAAAAACGACATCTGTAATATATATGAAAGTAGACTGTAAACTGTGAGCATCACCATTAAAAAAAATTGAATATCCATGCATTTTCTACTATAATGATATTCTTTTTATTCTTTGAGAGATAAATTTGCTTACAGTCAGAATCTGTCGTTATCCGATAATCTGTAGCTCCTAATTGGGAATAAATCTCTTCCCTGTTCGTTGGCGCAGACAGCATTTGGTCGCCATTTCTCTCAGTAGAATGTACGCAGTTGCGCCCCACTTGTTCACTAGTTCTTGCTTCTGATGCATCGAGTACTTCTAAAGGAGTGTGAACTAAGCCGCCGCCATCTGATTTCTTAGTTCCAAATATGTGAGGGATCATTTTTAAAAAGGCCTGCTTTCCCTGCAGCATCATATGATCGAGTGTCAGAAATGAAAGCATAAATGCACAGCAATAGTATTGGAAAAAGGCGATAATCATTCTAATTTCTACCTTCTTGTATTGGAGTTTTGGTTGAAATGATGTCGGTCCGAGCATTTTCCATCCAAATATTTTCTTTGATCTTTGGCCACTCATTGATTCTAACTCAGATTCGACATTCTTTTCTCTGCTATTGAACGCATGGAAGGCATCATGACGACGCTTTCTGCGCGAGATTAGATAATCCGCGAGCAAGTTGAATCTGCAATATATTTCTTTGATGCGGCCATTATCAGATGGTTGCTGGGATTGGATCATTTTACTATCCACGTGGTATTCCTGGATGTCGACGCTGGGTCTATCGGATAAGGCTTCTTCAGCTCCATTAATGTCCTCTGGTTCAACCTGCTGCCCCAGTAGCCCGATAGCCAGGCCCTCCATTCCACCCGACACAGCCTCACTTTCACTGACATGATCGACATCGACACCTGACATCCCTTCCCGTGTCGGACCAACACCCAAATGGTGAAAAGCTCGAGGCACCTCGTTGCGCAGAAATTGAACGCGCATGACGGCCTGTGTCACAATCTACACATTTCGACTACTTCCCATCAAAACAAAGTCATACCATTCATTCGAAATTTTGAAACCAGCTTGACAAATTAATCGAAATATAAGATTCTATATATGTTTTAAACAAGCTATAGCTAGCTATCTATATTTGAACTTACCCGCCTTCAAAGAAGCTTTGATGCTGCTATTATTAGCGGAACTTCGGCATAACTTTGGATGCAGCCAATCCCAAATCTCCTGCAAAATACAAATTGATTCACATGACAAGTTAATGGGCATGTGGGAATACTAGAACCACAACCAGGATTATGGTTTGTAGATTTTATGTGTAGATGTAGTATGAACCTGGGGATTACCTTCGAATGTGCAGTCGCCATCACTACTCCATATGGTGTGCTGACCATGAGCCACAACTCAGGTCAGTAACAAAACCCTCAACGCACCCACAACAGGCAAGAGAATGAACCACGAAAAATGCATCTTCATTGGTGTAGAACCCTAGAGAAACACTCATTACACTCATTTGGCCATGTGCCATCACAGAGTTACATTCAATGCCACTACCAACTCCAAATCATTCGATGTGACTCAAAAACTCTAAAGTATTAGAATCATTCAAAATTCACATGTATTGTAAATACAATCAACCATAAAATGACCCAAAACATTACATAGTGCCATTTAATAATTACAAGGTTAACAAGTGGTGTATCTTCATGGTGTATCTTCATAAGTGTTATAAACCCCAACAATGATTTTAAAAGGTGTCAACCTTCAAAGCCCTCACACTTGAGACTTAAATAATTGCTAGAAAGGTGGAGTAGGCAGTCTCGGTAAATGCCTCGTAGGTATACCTGCAAACAAGTACAAATTGAATGCATTAGCAGAACTCGCTAAGTAAGTCAAAAGTTTCCATGTCTTACACCCTACCTCTCGGCACCTCTGCCGGGGTACGTAGCCCTTGAAAGACCATGCATCTCATCATGGGTCATCAGCCGCTATCATTAGGGACCCATCCCACCGGAATGGTCAATTAGACTTTTGTAATTATGCACGCAAACTCTTGAAACAATAAGACAAGGGTTTGTATTATTACACTTTAAACACTTGTTCACTTATGACAGAGTTTCATTTATATTCATTATATCGCTTTGCAAAACTGTAGATTTTATAATCAGCAAACCATGATATTAATGAGACTAAGACACTTCAAAGAATAGAAAATAAATACCGGTGCAGTAGGTACTTATCAGTACTAGAGTTAATTTACTAGTCTTCATATCTTTACTAGTTTAATCTAGTATTGGAAAATTTTTAAATTTTTACTATTTTTAGGGACATTACAATGTTGGCGCAAGCAAAGTTCGCGTATAACAATTTTGTGAATCGGTCGACATGTTTGAGCCCATTCCAGATTGTTCAAGGGTGAAGCTCACATGGAGTGGTGGATTTGGTCGAGATTCCAACACAAATCAAGAAAAGCGTAGATGCAGAATCATTCGTAGAGCTCCTGAAAGAAGTGCATGAAGATGTGAGAAAGCGCATAGAAAGGAGCAACGCAGCCTACAAGTTGAGAGCTGACAGGAAGAAGACGCAATAGTCGTTCAGCGAAGGACACTTTGTCTATGCACATTTTTGAAAGGAGATATTTCCGACAGGAACCTATAACAAGCTAAAGCTGAAGAAGATTGGACCATGTAAGATTTTGAAGAATATTTCAGACAATGCTTATGTGTTGGAGCTGTCGAAGGACTTGAGCATTTCACCCATGTTCAATGTCTCAAATATGTAGAAGTATGAAGAAGGTTCAAGAAGCGCAAGCAGGGAAGTGTCGAACATCAACTGGACAACGTAACTCTTAGATCGACACGACAAGGAGCAAATCGCCAAAGTACTAGAAGAATAAGAAGTCAGGCACACATGCAGTTCACGAAAGAAAGAATACTTAGTGCGGTGGAAAGATTACGAGTTGCAGGAGGTGACATGGATTTTCGAAGAAGAGTTCAGGATACTTACGAAGCAGTTGTGTTCTTTTTCACCTGGGGAGTCTAATGCAGGAGCATTGGGGCCTAGGCAGAGCATTCGAAGATAATCGACAGAAGAAGTTGACCAAGAGGGATTTTTGTTGACCACTGGTGCAAAGGAAGACTAGATTTCGAAAGCTAGGAAGTCGAGCAGAAGATGTCGATATGCAGTCGACAGAAGGAGCGAAAGGTCGAGAGTGGACATATCTCAGGTCTACAGACAACAAAGGTTTCCATGGAAGGTCGAAGGTCGACATGTTGTTGAACCGCGACACTGATAAGTTGAGGCGAAAGCCAAGCGTGGAGGAAGGGGCATACTGGCGAAGCCCTCGAAGCGAAGTGAAGCCGAAGGGAATGTCAAAGGATGACGGAAGGAAGTATGGTCGAGGATAGTGAAGGGACTGACTATTGTAGCAATGTCAGATAAGTTCAGAATTCAAGGAAGAGTACTTGGTAGCTGTTCGGAGTTGCTATGGAAGTTATCAGCAGTTAAGAAGGTGGTTGGGATCAGAACATATGTCACTAAGGGCATAGGCTGTGCAGCATGGCCAGAGGGCACTGACAACGACAGGTATGCAGGATCTGGTGGATTCGATGGACCGAGACAAAGCGTGTCTTGGGGATTGGAGTGGACCTCCGGATGAGCAAATGAGTAGCGGGGTAGAATACCAGTGTGCAGGCACAAGAGAAAGAGGCGAATTCCTGTTGAAAAAACAGAAATTGTACATCCATAGCTTAATGAGCGCTTGCTTTCAGCAGAGGCCGTGAGAGGGAGGAGATCGCACATAGAGAGAACACAACATTACTTCTATATTGTAATAGGCTGAGGCTGACATGGGTTAGGTTTTTCCATTTCCTTTCTTTTCACATTGTAACCATTTCATTCGATTGACGTAATAGAATCCATCTTCTGGCATATTGTTTACAGCAAGTCTGTGTGAGTGTCGTGTCTGCCGTGTGGATTTGTAAGCAAGAAGGTCCAACCAACCCAAATTGCGCCACTCTTCCTCTAATACCTATATTTGGATCTTTTGTTCCACAAGAGTGTCAATGATTATTGTGTTTTGAGACATATAATCATTTTCATGTTCACAGACCTTATTGCAAACAAAAGAGATAGAATTTATGTTCCAAATTATGAAATTTGATGTCGACAAAGAACCCTATGAATTTCTTGAATTTATCATTAACACTTTCGATGGTGCCCATGGAAATCGATATTGAAGACAAAAAGATATAATTTTTCAATTGCAAACACACGAAAAATATATTCTACCCTTTCTAATGCATACTCAAATAAATTCTATTTATGGTAATTTCCTCAAGTCCTATAGATGAAAGACAAATACAAGTAACGAATATAAAATAATAAATACAAGTAATAATCAATAGTAGTTAATAATAATAATTAATAATAGTAAATAAGTATTAATGAGAATTTGTGACTCCTCAAGTTAGGCCTAAACTATACTTAAGCAGGCCAATTCATTGTATAATCATCATCTATCAATATATTATTATTTTATCTTCAATCATGGAAGGCGGACTCGCTTCTTAACTCCACAATCGGATATGGTTTCTCCAAACAATATCCAATTTGTGCAATTCCCAAAAAAATCCTCCTTTATGTCCTCCCACATTTTTCCTTTCTCCAAGTTTTTTCTTCTTTGCCCCCCACCCCCCCTTTTCTAACACTCTCCCTTCCTCTTTTCCCCCCAAAAAAATAATTTCTCAACAACCCCATTCAATGCTCATAAATATCCCTCCTGTTGGTTCTAGGAAAGCATTAATTATTTAAATCAATCAAAGGAATTCACATGTATTAACAATCAAGATGAAATGAATAGTCATATGCGCTGATGTAAGTCACATCTTCACAAAATATCTATGATAGCCCCAACAATTAATTAATTTATCCCAACAACCAATAATAAATGATGCTAGATATTTATCAAACATTTGTATGTATACATCCATGTTTTCCATCAACATTATACTCATCAATGTACAATTAATAAACTAATTTAGTATTAAAACATATAGTAATAATAGTGTACATGCATAGTGTATGTATGCGTAGCTAGTGTATACATATATTGCACATGCACTAATGAAAAAGAAGAAATGCCTCTAATGCCACATTCCTATTTGTTCCCAATCAAGCATGCATACATTAATTTAACAATTAAACATCATCAATTGCATTAACTATTTGACATTAGTATAATACAAACCAAATTATGACTGATTTTATAACACATGAGTAAAGCAAGAGTTTTAACACAAATAAGTAATGAAGCTATTATAACTAAATTCCTAAACTTTTTTAACCACATGCTTCATCTATCTAATTCACAACTATCTTCCACATCTGATCCTTCCTCTAATGTAATATCTAGGAGTGTCAACTATATTGACCTAACTCCTAAAAGAACCCATAAAAAAAAGTGTTGAATACATCAAGTAAGCTTCTCCAATAGGAAACTGCCAGTCATCATCACACACCTTAGGGAGCATTGCTAAACACCACCCTCCCATGACTCCAGGTTTCAAAAGATAAACCGTGTGTGATACCTCCACCCCTCCTGATAGACCTAGGGTCAACACCCAATGTTCACATATTGTGTTGTTGTTTTTGTTGTTGTTGTTCTTAGGGATACATCATCAAATATCCATTTTGGGAAACTGTTATTCCTAAAACCCCACACTTGACCACACATCTTAGCAATCAAAACAATAATAATTCTAAATACAATGCTTCACAAGCATATTAGTCCTCTTTTGAGGTCCATGTCATTGATGTCACTTTGGTGCCTTATTTATCCATCTACCACTTATCCCATTTAACATGTGGGTCAGTTGCAAGATACAAGATCATGCATAACCTTAACATTTCACCTATGATTATCATCTCATTAACTGACAAACAGTGTAAAAAACTAATATTTTTACCATGTGCACACTACTTAACGTTCATTTCCAAACACATTATAATTTGGTATTCATTGACCACATTTATATATAACATAGCATGATAGATGGACATCATACCCCTTTTAATCATTCAAGACTTAACGAATGAAATTTATACACAGCTACCATTTACAACTAGGTATTATAATCCATACACCTCTATTTTTTCTTAGCGCAACTAAGGTTAAGAAATAATAAGAAAGAGATACAATATAAATCACATTTAAGGTTTTAATTTCAATAGATGAAAATATGGGGCATTACATACACGCACCCTTCAAGAAAGGAAATCCCAATGTTATGGTCACTAAAAACCATAAGAAAGTTTCATGACATAATATCTTGTGTCTTTCTACAAGAATACCTTGGCTATACTAGTCCCATTGGACCTTCACTAGATCAATCATGTCAATGCCATCTAAAGTTTACTTAATTTATAAGAAGCAATGTATTCATATATTACATTCTATATCTCATACACACAACTAGTCTACCCTTCTCAAATTTCATTAAAGGCATTTTACAGCGAAAGTAGTTAGCATGCTATTAAATTTTATGGTTATTTTCCATAACTCAATTCATAGGAAGACCTGGTCTCCCATATTCAATTTTCATAGGTTAATAATTTATTTGTATGAACCATTTATTGATTCCTAGTTTAACTGAATCTGTTTCTAATATAATCACTTACTTTTCATTTCTAGGTTTAATTACACCCAATTCTAGATGATATCTAAAATGATACCAAGTGTAATGCCTATCAAGGTTCATTAAGCCTTGATTTGGTAGTATAGTTTCTTTACAATTTCACATTTAATCAATTTCCCAATCTTCTACTATCCACAACGTAATATCAATGTTATAGTTTGAATTTTAATACATAGATCAATTCCATTCTTAAGGATTACTAAATTTTCCAACAATGTAATCAACTCCTGCACAATACAAACCTTGACCTACCACCTCTACATATCTACTCCATACACTTATATGATATGAAAATACTCCTACATTGTCAAATATACCTTACTCTATTATTACAAGGTGAATTGCATTCCTTTACTTAATACAATTAATAGAATGTATTCATCATGACACATATGAATAGACGTGAGATACCATACTCATCCATAATTAATCTCATCATATTCTAAACTAGGAATTTCTTAAGGTTATTTTGACATAGCCTTATTAAATTTCTCATTAGTAATTAATTTTAACATTTTCACTTATTAAATAGTTAAGCTATGTATTCCTCTCTTGCTATTACTTAGGGTCATCACTATACTAGATATGACTAACCCCCAATTTTCAGACACCTTGCTATGTCATTTCTTTAATTAATTACCATTCTTAACTTAATTATCATAAAGCCATGTTCCTTTAATGATCTACTCTTCCCAATATCTATATGCTATTCCCGTATTAATGTACAACTCATTCATCGAACCACTAGTCAAAAACTCATTTTGTCATTTGAATCTTTCCAAATTATAAACAGTTATACTCAAATTTATATTATCACCTCAACTAGATGATATCGATGATACCACTCCTCAAGAGGTTGGCATACGATAGTATTCTTTGGCTTAGGTACATTTACCAAGATATTACGCGTTGACATTGATCCACTCAGTAGTTGGCATTGTTGTCGAATGCTAACATCAATTGTGACAAATCATCGACTTCGATACAACTTTGAAAAGTTCTGGATTCCACATGAATTCAACAAAATCAACAACTTTGATAAGTTCAACAACCTTGACAGTTTCACAATGTTGATATGTAGCATCGACTAGCGACTGACGAACCAAGACAGATTATCCAATCTATTGTAACGGTAGAACTTCCTAAATGTTCTAACTTCTTTTGTAACTGAACGTAATGGGAAGTCACCCAAGAATCTCAACATTCTCTATATAAGCATGTATAATATTGTAACATAGGGGGATATTATCTTATCTTTGAATCGACAAGTAATAGAGAAGATCAGTTCACATTCCTGCATATTGTCTGTGTGTATTTTTGTTTATCTGCATAGTGTATTCCTGCTTTGCTTATTCTATTTCTTAAGCTTCCACCATAACAGAGCCGACTCATTCAGTTGAACTGTTGTCCCCTTAATGCACCTGGGCGCATGTGGATAATTGGTATCAAAGTAATCAATTTTGTTTGTTCTTATGTTTTGTGTATACACTTCCATCAAAGTTTCCTAACTTATGCCTGCTCAAACACGCTTGCAATATCAACAATCCAAGCAGATAATACCTCGAGATATAACAAAAGAAACAAATGATATACATACAGCTGATGAGACAACACAAATTATTGAGCAAGTGTTGGCTCGACAACGGACTGAAATGTTCGACCAGTTCAATGAAATTCTCACACGATTTGCTTTGACATCTGGAGGATTTTCGACGAGAACTAGCTACGACAAAATCAACCCCTTCAAAGTGCAAATGAACTTGGACATACCAAATCTAGAAGGCAAGATTGATGCGGAATCCATTGACAATTGGGTACAACAATTGGAATCCTATTACTCTATGAAGCAACTCTCAAAAGCCTAAAATATCACCATTGCATCCTTAAATATGTCAACATCTGTGCACTGCTGGTGGGAGAACCTCTTGACAAAGATGGAGAAAAGAGGAGACCCCATTGACACATGGGATAAATTTTTTGAATACATCTTAAAGGAATTTTACCCACCCAAATACCTCGAACAACAATGTAAGAAGTGTCAGCACCTAAGGAAATGGAATTACCAATAAGTATAGAGTTACACCAACGAGTTCTATCAACTCATGGCTAGACTTGGCATCCAAGAAGAAGAGAAATTACTTGTTCTAAAGTACATCAGTGGATTGTCCCAGTACATTCAGCAAGAGATGGAATTTATGACTGTCAATATGCTCGCGGATGCATTCTACTATGCTAGCAAACTTGAAACTAAGCAGAAAGGAAAAGCACACTTCGCAACAATGATGACATCAGGACAACCACCTGACAAGAAGGCACTAGCTGACTTCAACAAGTTGAAATATTCTCAATCGACACCGCTAAATCCAAATCACGGCAAAAATCCTTTTCAAAAAAGGGAACGTAGCAAACAGTTGCCTACTAGGAAATGGTGTGATTACCACCACTCATCTTAGCATGATACATCTGAATGCAAAACTCGGAAGACATTTTCTTCAAAAGTGTCGACATCCGACACGTTCGACGAGACTGTGGAAGAATCTGGTCCAAATGCAATGACCCTTTTGACATCAACATCAACCACTCCAGCAGCCTTGACTATCGTCGACGAGGAGGAACGAGAGTGCCTATCCATACACAGATATGGGTTTAGAGAAATCCATTACATCTGATTGTGGATAATGGTAGGTAGAAGAATTTCATTTCTGAAGATCTCGTGAAGAAACTAGGTCTTGTCACCACTCTGCATCGTTAGCCTTACAACATTGGTTGAATGAAGGATGGAGAGGAAGTAAGGATCACCTGACAATGCAAACTCACCTACTTCATTAAGCCTTTTGAATATGAATTAACCTGTGACATGGCACCACTCTCTAAGAAACCTTACTTGTGGGATCGCCATGGAAGTTACCAGTCACGGACTTAGAAGGTGATTGTCAAAATCCAAAATAGATTGTACGACATACCAGAACGCTAACCTACACCAACAATCTCAATGATACATAATAAACAAACAAATAATCTCATCAATCATGCTCAGAAGTTCGCATTAAACATGATCAAACTGCAACATTCTAGGAAGACTGTAGTGACAAGTTGACCCATCGACCAGTGCAGCTCCCAACAGAAGTAGTTGATCGACAATGTTCTCAATGAGTATCGTATTTTATTCGAAGAGCTAGGGGGACTACCTTGACATTCCCAAGTAAAACACTCCATTGAAATTTCTCCTAGCTCTTCTTTGCCTAATGCATGTATTTACAGAATATCCATTCTCAAAAATGAAGATATTTGCAGACAAATACAAGATTTGATTGACAAAGGTCATATCCGGCCAAGCTCCTCTCCTTGTGTAAGTCAAGTTGTCCTCATTCCGAAGAAAGATGGGACTTGACTGATGTGCATCGACTACCGGGAACTCAACAAAATTTCGGTAAAGAATCGATACCCTCTTCCATGGATAGATGAGCTCATCGACTGTCTGAAAGGTGCTAGATTCTTTACTAAGATCGAACTCAAGTCGGGATATCATCAGATTCCAATCGAGCCCACAGATGTGTGGAAAAATGCTTTCAAAACCAAGGAAGGATTGTTTGAATGGTTAGTCATGCCTTTTGTCTTAACTAATGCACCCACGGCCTTCATGTGATACATGGATAACACTCTTCGACCTTTTATCGGCAAATGTGTCATTGTCTATCTCGACAAGATATTGATTTTCATTCGATCATGGGAAGAACATGTCGGATAGCTTTGATAAGTCCTCAACACTCTCCAACAACATCGACTTCAGTTGAACATGGAAAAATGCACCTTTGCGATGACCAGCATCAAATATTTGGTGTATGTAATTGACTCTGCATGCATTCACATCGATCCAGAAAAAGTACAAATCCTCAAAGATTGGCCCATTCCTCAAAGCATTCAAGAAGTAAGAATTTTTCTTGGTTTGGAGAATTTCTATCGACAATTCATACTTGAATTCAGTCGCATAGCCTGGCCCTTGAATCAGTTGACGAAGGAAAATGGGAAAACTATCTTCAAATGGACATCAACACAACAAGAAGCTTTTGAACAACTCAAGCACAAGCTCTACACTACACTAGTACTTGTGTTACCAAATTTGCATCAACCCTTTGAGATTGAGACGGATGCATCGGACTATGCCTTGGGCGCAGTGATCACTGAGTCTGGTCACCCAGTCTCTTTTCATTCCAAAAATTTTAATGACATAGTTAGAATATATTCGACGTATGAAAATTAATTGTATGCCATTGTGCAAACTCTCAAGCAATAGAAGCATTACATCCTTGGCAAGGAAACGGTAATCGTCACTGACCATAAACCTCTACAGTTCGCTCTGACCCAGTCAACACTATAAAAAAATTGACAACTCAAGTGGATTAATTACCTACAACAATTCCAGTTGGTGATTAAGTATTGGAAAGGTAAAGTTAACGTCATCACCGATTGTCTAAGTCGACCACCCATTACTCTCATTTTCATAGCGATGAGTATTTAGGGATACGACACGACCACTTGGCCTCAAATGTATCAGGACGATAATGAATTTTCAAAGGTCTATCGAGAGCTATAGATCGACAAGTCATCTACCTTCGATTATTTCCTGAAAGACACCTTGCTATACAAGCTTGGACAACTTTGTGTATCGACCGGTGAGCAAGTCGCTCATTTGGGATGTGTAATACAGCAAGACTGCAAGACACTTTGGTGTAGCAAAGACCCTTGATATCCTCCAAAAGTATTTATTTTATCCTACAATTAAAAATGACCTCAATAAGTACATTCGATCATGCGTGGTTTGTGCCATTACTAAACCGCCTAATCAACGACAAGGATTGTACACACCTCTGCTAGTTCCTAGTCGAACATGGGAATCTATTTATATGGATTACTTGATGGGATATCCTACTACCAAACATCAGCATGACGTGATATTAGTAGTATTCGATAGATTTCCCAAGGTGGCCATTCTCATTCCATGCAAGAAGATGACGACAGCACAGCAAACCCCTCAACTCTTCTTCACACATGTTTGGAAACACTTTGGTTTACCGAAAACCATTACTTTCGATCAATATGCAAGATTCATCAGCATATTTTGGAAGACTCTCTGGAAACACCTGGACACACGACTCCCATTGTCGACAGCTTTCCATCCTCACACCAACAGACAGACAGAAGTTGTGAATCACTTAGTAGTACAACTGCTTCGCATGTACAACCACAAGCATCGACGAACATGGGATGAAATTCTTCCATACATACAACACATTTACAATGATGATTAGCACAACTCTATGGGAAAGAGTACATTTGATATTTGTTATAGATTTCAACCCTCAGCGCCTATTGCCTTGATCATCTCCTCGACACAGTCGAACCCCGACACCGACTATAGCTAGTGGGAAGTTGATAAAGCCTTGAAGTTTCGAGATCAAATTTGCGACATCCAAAAGCAAGCACAGCAAATGTTGCAACGAAAAAACGAGAAAGCTAAGGCCTTAAATGATAAGCATCATATTGCTCATTCATTCCAAATTGGGGATAAGATCTGGTTACATCTCAAGAAGGAGCGCTTCACCATCCCATACAAGAAACTGAAACCTCAGCGACATGGTCCATACAGTATTCTTCAACAGATTAGAGAAAACGATTTCCAACTTGACATTCCTGCATGCCTTGGTTCACATCCAGTATTCAATGTGGATCTACTTCGACCATACCATGCACCACTGTTGAAACATAACGACTTACCGACAACAGAACCCAGAGACATCCCTCTAGATGTTTAGGAGCCTCTTCCTTTCGACACCATCGTGGGATGACGAGAATGCCATACAAGGACGAACACAATTCCCTTGTTTCAGGTTTCTAAATTCAGATAGCTTCCATACCAAGGAAAGTGGTAATCTACTACTAAACTAACTGACAAGTTTCCTCAATTACCGAGCAAACAATGGGGACCATTGTTTCTTAAGGAAGGAGGTTTGATCCACTCAGCAGTTGGCATTGTTGTCGAATGCTAACATCAACTGTGACAAGTCATCGACTTCGATACAACTTCGACAAGTTCAGAATTCGACATGACTTTGATAAAATCGAAAGCTTCGCTAAGTTCATCAACCTTGACAGTTTCACAATGTCGACATGTAGTGTCGACTAGCGACTAACGAACCACAATAGATTATCCAGTTGAATGTAACGGTTGAAATTTTGAACTATTCTAAATTCTTTTGTAACTGAAATTAATGGGCAGGCACCCAAGCATATCAACATTTACTATATAATCATGTATAATATTGTAACATAGGGGGATCTTATCTTATCTTTGAATCAACAAGTAATAAAGAAGATCAATTCGCATTCTTGCATATTTTATGTGTATTTGTGTTTACCTGCGTAGTGCATTGTTACTTTGCTTATTCTATTTCTTAAGCTTCCGCTCTAATAGAGCCGACTCATTCAGTCAAACCGTTATCCACCTCATGCACCTGGGCGCGTGTGGATCATACATTTAGGATACGCAATTAATTTATAGTCTCTTGATCAATACTACCAATCTTATTCACTAACTACATAATATGGATTAGATCCTAATAGGGAAAATATCAAGTATAGGATCCTCTTTGTCATATCTAAGGAACAACATAATTGTTATTTTTAATACTTGTCACTTATTGTAAATTTTAGATTAACCTCACGGTCATCTACACACTAGGTGGAAACATCATTAACTTAATTATTGACAATGATCACTATAATCCTTTTATAGCTAAACACAACGTACACTTACTCAACAAATAAGAAATGTAATTTAACATAAGTCAGTTCAATCATCATGTTAACCAGTGGAAATCAGATCTCCAAACACCTCATCTCTCATTACGATATATTCAAGACAAAATATCATGAATTTTCACTCTTCCTTTAACACCTAGATTCTAGGCTCATAACACAACCACTAATTATGTATCCTACCAACAGTCAAAAGAATGCATAAATACACATAAGCAGTTGCTACAATGATATGAAATATGTACCACCACACAAATCCCAATAACGATCAAATACAACTTGCTCACAATAATAGCTATTGAAGGATAGACACTATACCCTTACTAGATTAAGGCTCTTTCCTATCTTAACTCTAGCAAAGTTAAAGAAAACACCCATTTTATACTCGGAAACAATTGCTACCCGCATGAGGGGAGTGGTAAGTAGTGACCAACGACATTATTATTGCACCATATTTGCACAAGACAGATGGGTTCCAAGTTGATTAGATTTTTCCAATAAAAATATGAAATGAAATAGTCAACCAACATGTATATCCATGTAATTCCCCCCATAGCTTCCTAAACCTTGTAGTAAAATTTAAGGAGCACCCCGTGATAATATTTTTGGCCATGCACACCTTTGAGGAGAATATTTTATTCCAAAAATTAACTCTCCCCTCATATGGCCCATAAAGATTCATGATAGTCACAAATTTATCCAAGCACTTATTAAAAAACTTAATACATAAACTAGAGGAAATTGCAAAAGGGATATACAAAACCACATTATCATTCAATCCCATAATAACACCCCCCAACATGCTGTTAGAATTGAGTTCCAAAAATCCCCATCTGATAATAAACTTTTTTAGAGAAAGAATAAAAACATCACCCCTTTCCATAATCCTTGTAACAACACAATATTGTTTTTTTCACTAACCATCGAATGATGCAATGCCAATTATTTTCCCTAGCCCCATAGCATTGAGTATTAAATGAAAGAATTTTCATTGTAAAACTACTAAAGGGTAGGTGCCTACTCCAATGTCTCTAAATTTAACTTTTTGCTTGCCTTGCATTACTTCTTTGGCTTCTTTTTCCTGGATGAGTTTGATAGTTGATTGATGTCCAACAGGTAGTGCAGAGATAAGTAACAGAGTATCAACACCGAAACCACTGTACAAATGGAAATGATCGAAAGTATTTCCTTTTTTAGGGAACATATTGTAATGCCCATACCCCCACCCTCTGCCAATCATTGGATTCAACCAAAGTACATCCAACAATAAGGGGTTAGAAATGTTCATCACTCGACGAAAGAGGAATTTCATCCACCACATACAAATCTCATCACCCATTTTATGTTAAAATGTTGTAGATTAATTTTGGCTAAAATTAATTTATTAATTTATGAATTTATTAGATGTGTTTTTTGGTAAAAAAAATTTATAGCAAAAAACTAGATTTTTTTATATGAAAAAGAGTTGGAGAAGATCACTACAACAAAATCCTATAAGTAACATCCTTTTTAGCTCCCTTTCTTGCATCTAGTTGTGTTTTCAATGTACTTTTATTCATTTCCTTAGGCAAGTTGGCGCTATTTCCATCAATTTTTGTGTCCCATTCTCAAGTCACTGCAATAATCGACACAATTATCATTCAAATTTAAATCCTTTTTTGCATCCTTTTTTGCATCCTTTTTTACATCATTTTTTACATCCCATTTTGAATCCTCTTTCCATCATGTTTTCCATCCCTTTTTATGTCCCATTTTGCATCTAGAAGTTGCATCCATTTTTCCATCCATTTTGGTATCTTCTTTTGCATCCAAAATTGTCATCCACATTTGCATCCTTTTTAACTATGCCCCTTTTTGCATTCACTTTTGGACCATTTTAAGGTTTTTTCCACATCCCGTTTTGCATCAAAAATAACGTCTAGAGTTGCATCCATAATGATGTCCAAAATTGCATCCCCTCTATGCATCCATAATTATTGTCTAGTTTTGCATCATATTTTGCATATTTTCTTGCATCCCCTTTTGTATCCAGAATGTGCATCCACTTTTGCATCTCTTTTACATCTTATTTTTCATCCATAATTTACGTCCATTTTCTTTTGGATTCACTTTTATGCCTTTTTGTGTTCCTATTTGCAACCAAAATAATTGACAAAGTTGCATCTATAATTACATCCTTTTTTGCATCCATAATTGTGTCTAGAATTGCACCCCTTTTTAGATTAGCAATTTGCATCCACTTTTTTGCTAACGTTAGCACCGCTCAAAGTGGTGCAAGCATTTATGTTAGTTAGATTGCCTAGTTTTGTGCCCCATACTTCTGATTTTTGTGTACTTAGAGGCTTTGTTAGTAGTTTGGGGCACCCTAACTGACACCAAATTTTACACCATATTTGGTACAACTGTTGTGCCAACTACTGTACCATGATTTCGACCAACTTTTGTGCCAATCCTTTTGGACCATGATTTGTACTTGGTTTTGCACTAGACGTTATGGTAATTTTTCCACAAGTATTTGTGCAAACATTTTATGCAACTTCTGTGTCATCTTTTTTAAAACTTTTGCACCATTTGTTATGTCGACAATAATAGTAATCTTCATGATGACAATTATAGTGATGATGAGAACATGATGGTGGCGATGTAAAAGATGATGATGATGATGGTAATGATGCTAATGTAAATGATGCTAATGTCGACAACGAGGATAAATAAGAAGTTTGATGTAAACAAGTATTATTCAAAAATCATTTACAATTATCCAAAATTATTCAAAGAAAAATATTGATATGCCCCTTTAAACAACACCACCACCTCCACGATATGCCCCTTTGGGTTTGACTCCAAAATACACACCTTCATTTTTAACATTTATTAGTTAAAGATTAAATGTATCGAAAATATTTTAGGTAGTAACATTACAATAGATCTAGATTGGATTAAACTGGGTCTTTTCACATATGTGAGAATGTGTGTTCAGATTGACATAAATATGAGATTATGGGACAAGATGTTCTTACAACAGATAAATTTGAGACAAGTTTAGTTTTTCTACCCTTAGAATATCATTTTTCATTATCATCCATGCAACATCAGAGGAATTTCTATGATTATTGTCTATGGGGATGATGCAAATTAGAATGATGTCAATCACCCATCTCCTGGTGTAGCGAATGAAAATATTGTTTGTTTAGAAGTGTCAAATACACATAACAAAGAAGGCATGAATACCATAGTTTTATCCATGAAGATGGTAGTTGTAACCAAAGCCCTGTTGGTGTACAGAAGGACAATATTGTTTAACTAGAAGTGTCAAATATTTAAGTAAAGAAGAACACACGAATACCATAGTTTTCTTTGTGAGGGTGGTAGTTGTAATCAAATCCCCTAAGAGCGGAATGGAGACACTTCAGGAATCCTATAACTTTGAGTTTGATAAGAAATTGGTTCCTTCTTCGAAACTTACCCCTTGAATTTTGAATTACATATAGTTATTGTGGACCCTTCCTTAATGGGATGACATTAGATTTAAAAGAATAAAGGGAAAAAATGTTGGGTAGAGAATTACTTTCAAATGGATAAAAGGATTTGTACATTATTTATGTAGGAAAAAAATGTTAAGTAGAAAATTACTTTCAAATATATAAAAGGATGTGTACATTATTTATGTAATATTATTTTTATAAGTAAAATTTGACTGTGAGAAATATAATTTTCATTAAATTTTTTAATAGACATGTATATCTTTCTTTAAAAATATTACAATATTGTAATGTTCAATTAACTTTAATTAATCAATGTTCTAAATAATTATATTTACAATAAACACATTCATATTTCTTAATATTTTTAAAACCAAATAAACCAGTAAATATAAAAAATACTTATTTTGCTTTTTCTTTTAATAAATATGACAAAATCATTCACATACTACATCAAGTATAACTTTGAGTTAGATAAGAAATTGGTTCCTTCTCCGAAACTTACCCCTTGAATTTTGAATTACAAATAGTTATTGTGGACCCTTCCTTAATGGGATGACATTAGATTTAAAAGAAGAAAGGGAAAAAATGTTGGGTGGAGAATTACTTTTAAATGGATAAAAGGATATGTAAATTATTTATATAAAAAAAAATGTTAGATAGAAATTTACTTTCAAATATATAAAGTTATGTAATATTATTTTTATAAGTACACCTTGACTTTGAGAAATATAATTTTCATTAAAAAATTTAATAGAAATGTATTTTTTTCTTTAAAAATATTACAATATTATAATATTCAATTAACTTTCATTAACCAATGTTCTAAATAATTACATTTACAATAAACACATTCATATTTCTTAATATTTTTAAAACCAAATTAACCAAGGTTCTAAATAATTACATTTACAATCAACACATTCATGTTTCTTAATATTTTTAAAACCAAATAAACGAGTAAATATAAAAAATACTTAGTTTTCTTTTTCTATTAATAAATATGACAAAATCGTTCACATACTACATCAACATTCAATTTAAAAAGAAAAAAAATTGATTAAGCCATACAACTATTCACATGCTTGGACCTTGGACCTCGGGATGTCCTTACAACATGGTTCTTGCCTATTGTTGTTATCAGTTGTGTCGGAACACGAGTCAAGAGGAAGTTCGAGTGGGGTCCAGCTTTTCTAAGAATTCGTGCAGTTCGGTAACATGGAAATAGTTTTCCTTTGTTTTTCACGACCCACAGGGCCATCGTTTCTATATTCACATCATCTGCATGTTAATACAGACAGTATATTCACATGCTTGGACCTCGGGATGTCCTTACAACATGGTTCTTGCCTATTGTTGTTATCAGTTGTGTCGGAACACGAGTCAAGAGGAAGTTCGAGTGGGGTCCAGCTTTTCTAAGAATTCGTGCAGTTCGGTAACATGGAAATAGTTTCCCTTTGTTTGTGGGAATTGTAGGGAAAAATAAACTTTTGAAATGTGGATCAAAATAAATTAAGGCAGGCCATATCAAGTTCGAGATGTTTGCTGGGCATTTCCATTTAGTAGTATAAAATTATTTATTATTGGGCAGGGCAGGCCATATCTCAATTTGATTAATTTATTTATAAAATTATTATTGTGTATTTAAAACGGTTTCAATTTTTTTAGTGTCTATATAAAATTTTAAAATTTAAAGATGTAAAGTGATCAAATTATTTTTTAAGGTGTAAATTTTCTTTGTTATAAGAAATTATTTACATTTCAAAAATAAATATAAATCTAAGATAGATTTATGATGGTGTATATTGCAAATATTTTACTACTTTGAATATAATGAGTTTAAGCTTGTTAGGGGATTTTTTGGATGGAGGATATCTGCAACCCTCAAGGGCTTTCCTTTCATCCCCTGAACTCTCTCCCCCCTCTATCAGGTGCACTTTTCTAAAAATATCCCTGCCTCGAGTGACATGGTGTTCGAGGATGACGAACTCCTAGACTACTCGGAAGACCCGTGGTAGTATATCACTATCTTCACCTCCCCGGTATCAGACACGACCTTTTGTTCTGCTACTGGTAACCTTTTGTCGGACCCCCTGCCATCTAGTTTACGTCACCTTTATTCTGGGACTATGGATCCTAGGGTTTCTGAGATGCCTCTTTCCTCTCCTTAAACCCTATATGTCTACCTGTCACAACCACCACTAACTAACTATTTTTTGGAACCGATACTCGGGGTTAACTCTCTACCTCTCTCCCCTCTCCCCTTCGACCTGGGTCTCAATTTCACATCCACAGATACCCCTATTCTACCCTCGGAACACTACACCACCTCGGCTTTGAATCCCCCCTCCGCTATTAGAACAGACTTGAATTTCCGATCTGGAATTACAAGAAGCGAGTTGTCTTGGAACCCTTCCTGACATCGCTAACAAACAGTCTAGGGCCTCTCCAGCCTTCAAAGACACCAGCACCTCTAAGGGTTTCGTTGCTTCCCTCTTATGCTCAGATGAATCTCATGGCACCTGTATTGAGTCTGGCTTGGACAACAGCAATGGAGACGAACGGGGTGGCACGTTGGCTGGTAGTCTTGATGGGAAAAAAAACCTCTCAGAAAGCGGAAGAACAAGTGCCTTTCTCCGAGTGGCGAACCTTTAAATCTAGTCTGTGGTGTCAACGTATCCCTTGAAGAAGCACAACCGATGACAGAACAAACTCTGGTTGGGAAGATCTGAGGTCTCATTCCCAGTCCAGATGAAATGGATTCCTGGGTTTGACAAAATTGGACAAACCTCCTCCATTTCAAGCCAGAAATCAGCACCGTCTCTAAAGGTTGGTTCGGCTTTATGTTCAAGGAAGCGGAAGATGTGGATAAGATCCTGAATCAACATTGGAGTTATGGGACCATTCCCATCATGCTCAAAAAATGGACTCCACTCTTCGATGCTGACAGTGAGAAATTAGATACCCTCTCGATATGGGTCGGACTGCCGGGCTTACCATGGGAATTATGGAACCGGGTCTCCCTGCACAACCTTGGAAATGCCTTGGGAGTCTTCTTAGAGGCAAACCTCTCCTTTCAGTAGACTCGAAGACGCTTGGTGGCAAGAATTCTGGTCTCCCTATATATTAGGACTGACCTCCGAGAACATCTTAATCTCATATGGGGTTCCACCATCAGAAAATAGATATTGGACTATGAAGGGATCCCCTTCATATGCCACCGATGCCATGAAATGGGACATATTGCTCGAAATTGCCAACAGGGGCTTCTGCAAGAACCCTCTAGAAAAAGGTGGTCTACACAGGAAAAAGTGGCTTAGGAAAAAAAAGGGTCTCCACAAGACTCTCTGAAGAAGGTCACATTAATCCTCTAGCAGGCTTGATTCAACAAACGACTGTTATAGATCTGCTGCTTCCTCGTCCAACGTCTAAACTGGATCACTCCCAACTTCGAGACCCGACTCTTATCATAGGTACTCACCCAGTTACTTCCTTGAATGATCATTTGAATTCTGTGCATCTTGTTGACTCAATTACTCCCCCTTTAACTCCCCCTTGCCTTCCCCCACCCCCTCACCCTTAAAGGAAGCAACCTCCCCCTTGCACCTAGCGACTTCGGCTCCCTTGACCCACTCACCCCCTTCACAATCTATTTCTCTAGACTCCACCTTAAAATCCTACTCAATTCATTTTCATCTCAGGTCAAGAGACATCCCGGCTATGCATGAACCATCTTCTATCCACCCAGGTTTAGGGCCAAATCCCTCCCTACCTACAAAAGGTAAGGGAAGGGGCAGACTGTCACACCTCTATTTGGCTTAGCAAAAGGCACTTCATGATCAAACAAAAGGAAAACAGAAAACTATCTTCAGGGCACTTAGAGCAGCAAAATCCTCCGAAGGGGTTTCTCAATGAAACTCCTCTCCTTCAATTGAAGGGGTTTCACAATGAAACTCCTCTAAATGAAACTCCTCTCAGTAGAGGACGAAGAGCGCATGGCGCAGCAGCTGCCACAGTGGATCGTGATATTTCGATGAGTGTGTCCGAACAATGTGAACTTTGTGGAATGAAGTCACATCGATCAAAGAAAACCAAAGGCGTGGTTGTATTCCTGATGCGCTAGACCACAACGATGAGGAAGTCGAAGAAGTGGAAGCTCAGGAAGCCACAGGAGAAGAACCAAAAGAAAAACTGATCAAACTTCTGATAGAGATGAGAGGACAGGCCAAGATAGACGTTCGTACCTACTCAGGAATTCTCGATCCAGAAGATTTGATCGACTAGTTCAAAGAGATGGAGAAATACTTCAACATAGAGCAGATCGAGGATCCTAAACGGGTTAAGACTACATGTCTGAGGTTGAAGGGTTATGCCTCATTGTGGTGGGACAATGTACAGGCTAACAGAGTTAAGAAAGGAAAGAAGAAAATCAAGTCTTAGCACAGGATGGTCGCCAAGTTGAAAGGAAAGTTCCTGCCGAACGACTATGTGATTTCCTTGTTCAGGAAGTTGCAGAACTTTCGATAAAAGGAGATCACCGTGAAGGAGTTGTTAGGAAACCATGTCTTTACTTTGTTAGTATATTGTTGTTGGACGCATATGCTTTGTAAGTCGTCCTGTAGTATTTGGTGATCCATAGTTGTGTTATTGTTGTTTGGCACATATGCTTTGTAAGTCGCCCATAGTATTGTTGATCCATAGTTTTGTATTGGCCCATGGTTTTGACCCATAGTATTGGTGCCTAGACTTAGTATATAAGTGTGTGTTGAGGCCTATGAAGGCACCGTGAAGTTATTTGTATTGAGTTTGCTCAAAGGAGGTTGCCCCCTCGAAGTGGCCTGCGATCAATAAAAGTGATTCTGAGTTCTGTCATTTCTGCTATTTCACATATTCTTATTAATTAATTCTTGCAGGTTCTCCACATTTGGTATCAGAGCACTTTCTTGGGCACGTTGGGTGGAATTTCTGCCAATTTTTTTTTTCGCATCTGTTGCAAGTTCGGATCTGGGAATAATCCATATCCGCTTAACTGTGGGAAGTACTTGGGCATATGCCCTAGAACTCATTGTGAGGAGTACCATAGGAACCCCAAAGTAGCTGGCCCATTGAGAGGACCTGCCAGTGAAAAGGAAAACGACCCCTACCTGATTGACTAGTTCCCACCCGTGAGGTAAACCAAGAGCTGTCGTTTGTGGCAAAGCGGTTATCAGTTTTACCTAAGCCGTGGAGTGAGGGGTACTGCCCTAATACGCAAGCCGTCAGACAACATTGGTGGCCGAGTGAAACCCCTGAACTATTAGGAAGCCGCACATACCTGGGGTCCATATCTATTTTCAGCTGAACTATTGTCGATCACTGCTGCGTCGTTTCATATCCAGCCATTCAGATCCATTCGGAAAGCCATTCCAGATCTATTGCAGATCCATCCATTTTCAATCCATTCGGCACTGTTTCAGATCCCTTTATTTCTGATCACTTCCACGCCGTTGCAGATCTATCTGTTTCAGATCCCTTCCACACCGTAGCCACTCCATTCAGTGTTTTCTCCATATCTCCCTCGTTTTCAGTCCATTTCCCTTGAAACTTTTCGGGAACCCCTATAATCCCATTCTGCATATTTCATTCCCGAGAACCCTATCCCAAATTCCACTTCCCAAAGCTCGAAATCCCACATTTGTCTATTTTTAGGGTTTGCCATAACTTCCTTGGATTTCACCCAATCACCTTCAAATTTTACCACAGAGCTCCTTTCCTAATTTTGCTTCTTTGTCCTTCTCTGCAAAATTTTCCCATTCATTCACTCCGCTTCTGAAATCCTCCTTTTTTGCTTCCCTGTCCATTCGACAGTGTCCAAACCCTAGTCAAACCCCAATTACCCTTCAGATTTTTTCCTAAACTCAAATTTTCCTTTACTAAAGCAACTGTTTGTGTTTTTCTATCCATTCCCCCCCCCCTAAAAAAAAAAACTCCTGGTTATGGTTGTCACCCGTGCAGGAGCAAAAACCATGGAAGAAGCACTTGCAGCCATCCAAGCCAAACTCCAGGATCTTGACGAAAAATTTGTCGTCCTCCATCTTGAGCTTTCAGCCATGAACAACAAACAACAATCCGAGTCTTCATCAAACAATGGGTTCTCTTCTTCCAGCAATTTTCGTGGTCCAAAGCTTGATTTTCCTCGCTTCAATGGTACTGATCCGACTGGATGGATCTATTGTGCAGAACAATATTTCAGTCTGCATGATACTTTTGATGTCAACAAATTTCCACTTGCATCCTTTCATTTGGAACAGGAAGCTCTTCAATGGTACCGTTGGTACATCAAGGCTCATGAAGAGCCAAAATGGACAAATTTTTGCTAGCTCCTTTTGCAACGATTTTCTCCCAGTGCTTTTGATGACTTCACGGGATCCCTCACTAAACTTCGCTAAATTGGCACTGTGAGAGAGTACCAAACTGAATTTGAGAAACTAGCCAACCACACTGAAGGATTGCCTGATGACTTCTAGCGGAGTTGTTTTATTAGTGGTCTAAAGGATGCAATCCGCTCTCAGGTCAAAATGTTATGTCCCAACACCATGATGGAAGCCCTAGGGTTGGCTAAGTTGACAGAAGACAAGATTTTAGCCCAACAGCGCTCTAAACCCACTTTTGTTCCCTTCCAAGATATAGGTTCTCAACGACCTCCCATCCCGCCAGCTCCTCGACCAACTCCTATCAAGCATTTGTCTGAAACTGAGATGCAGGAACGCAGAGAAAAAGGACTTTGTTATAATTGTGATGAGAAATTCACTCGGGGACATATATGTGTTCAACAAAAGCTCTATCTCTTGGATATGGATTCTCCGCCTGCCTCTAAAATTGGTGAAGAAGCTCTAGATACAATGGATGCTCAGGTCGACATTACGGAGCCGCCTATTGACCCTCCGTCTCAGGATGACCAGCTAGAGATATCTCTCCATGTTTTAGCTGGAATCACCACCCCACAAACCATGTGGGTCAGGGGTTACTTCAAGAAGCTTCCTCTTAAAATACTCATTGATTCTGGTAGCACTCATAATTTCATTGACCCTCGGATCGCCAAACAGGCTGATTGTTTTATCCATCCTTGCTCCAACTTTGAAGTCATAGTTTCTAATGGGGGCACCTTACCTTGCAAAGGGAAGTGTCGTAATGTCCGTATCTCTATGGGAGATTATAACCTGTGCTCTGGCATGTTTTCCTTGACTTTAGGCGGATGTGATGTGGTTTTGGGCGCTCAATGGCTACTCATACTTGGCCCCATCTTATGGGATTTTGCCGAACTTTGGATGCAGTTTTCCCCCAATGGAAAAAAACACACATTGACATGCTTACAACCAGGGTGTCTCAGCATCATCATCTCACATCGCATGGAAAAACGCCTTAAGAAGAATTCACATGGTGTCATTGCTCAGATCCATTCCATTCAGATACAACCATCAATGGTCTCCACTACTCCTTTGGATCTACAACAAATTCTGGATCGATATACTGGTGTCTTTGTTGAACCAGTGGGATTGCCACCTTCAAGGCCAAAGGACCATCATATTCAGGTCCTTTCTGGAAGTGTTCCTCCCAACATCAAGCCTTATCGCTACCAAAAACTGAGATTGAAATGCTTGTTCAGGACTTACTGAAGCAAGGTATTATTCACCCAAGCACTAGTTCCTTTTCTTCTCCAGTTCAGGCAGTTGACACAGTCCTTCGCAACCGCGATCAGATTCTTCGCATCTTGCGGGACAATCTTCACATGGCAAGAAATCACATGAAGCAACAAGCAGATCAACACCGTTCTAAGCGCACTTTTCAAGCAGGTGATATGGTTTTTCTTCGTCTCTAGCCGTACAAGAAATCCTCCCTGAAACTCAAAGGGCGTCATAAGCTCGCTCCAAATTTCTATGGGCCATATCGGATTCTTCATAATATTGGGTCTGTTGCTTATAAATTGAAACTTCCTCCTTCTTCCCGCATTCATCCAGCATTTCATGTCTCTTGTCTAAAGAAAGTTCTTAGCACCAACATCAGAGGACAAACTATTTTACCCGAACTGGATAATGAAGGATCCATCCTTTTGGAACCGGAGGCCATCCTCAATAAGTGCACTCATCAGCATCTATCTCGCTCTATCACAGAGGTCTTAATTCAATGGCACGACATGCAACCAGAGGATGCTACATGGGAACCGCTCCTGCAGATTCAACAATAATTTCCACATCTAAAGCTTTGAGGACAAAGCTTTTTCTAAGGGGGAGGGGATGTTAGGAATCCATGTCTTTACTTTGTTAGTATATTGTTGTTGGACGCATATGCTTTGTAAGTCATCCTGTAGTATTTGTTGATCCATAGTTGTGTTATTGTTGCTTGACGTATATGCTTTGTAAGTCGCCCATAGTATTATTGATCCATAGTTTTGTATTGGCCCATGGTTTTGACCCATAGTATTGGTGCCTAGACTTAGTATATAAGTGTGCGTTGAGGCCTATGAAGGCACCGGGAAGTTATTTGTATTGAGTTTGTACAAAAGAGGTTGCCCCCTCGAAGTGGCCTGCGATCAATAAAAGTGATTCTGAGTTCTGTCATTTCTGCTATTTCGCAAATTCTCATTAATTAATTGTTGCAGGTTCTCCACAAGAGTACATGGAAGAGTTCTACATATTTTCGATAAGGTCAGGTCAGGCCGACAAAGGAGAAGATGTTGTTGCTAGATATGTGAATGGATTAAAATATGTCATTCAGGATGAATTGAGCTTGTCAATATTCAGAGCAGTGGGCGAAGCCTACCAGCTAGCTCTGAAGGTCGAAGAGAAACTATGGAGGAAATCCATAGGGACCAGAGGTAGGATGATCGGTTGGAGTGCAAAGACTGTTTCCGTGAAAGGCCAAAGTAGTGGTTATAGGAGAGAAACTATCGAAGATAGTCGACATGTGGAAGGGACTATTAGCACCCCAAAATTCTTGCGATTAATTGTCTTCTAGCGATATTAATTGTCTTCGGGCAGCGTCGGCAATGCAAAATTAGGACACTTTTCTCATAATGGCAGGTTTCAAAGCTTGTCCGAGAAGGAAAAATTTGTCTTCGGTTGCAGACACCATGGTTGCAAAAGAAAAATGGTTCGAGAAAAGCCAAATTGAAGAGAAGGGGTTTTGATTTTTTATGTCTAAAGTCCAAAATTTATGAGGAATTAGTAGCCTAAGTTTCGATTTTCATAATGGTGGGACAAAGTTTTAAAAATGGAGCAAAAGGGTAATGTGCCCAGCACAGAGGGCTTCACCATGGGACCAAGCACCCAGTCAGAAGGGCCCACGTATCTTTCATCACCCAAGCACCCAAGGCTAAAGCTTTTTCTCATTTGTTACTTGATATATATGAGAAACAAAGGAGTATATAAAGAAGGAGGGGAGCAGTTGTGTTCTGCATGTGGGATAAGTCCAAGGAAAAATGTGAGTGCTCAAGCCTACACAATACCATTCCAAACGAAGATCCAGCCCATCATCAAAGCCTGCGAATGGAGGACTTGGTTCCATGTTTTGTTTTAGATATGCAAGATGGTGATGGATTCGAAAATTCAGAAGAGAAGATCGAGCCAAAGATAGGAGATCAACGTTTTGTTTTGATGTCTCATTACCAAGATGCTCAAGGGATAAGAAGTAAGGTGGGCTCCGACGTGAATACCGCTAACCAATGTGTCACTTTTTGGGCTCATCACATATGAAAAAAGTGTTATTAGAAAGCAGCCCGAGCCCATGCGACACCACCTTCGTCAATTAAATCCGTTTGGAAATATTATAAAAGGAAGGTTGTCTTTTCCTTTTTAGCGACTTGTTTTCTGACCGAGGCATCAAAGTTACAAAAACCTAAACATCGAGTTGCATCTACCAGCTACCGGAAGGACCAATGTGTTGTCAGTTGGTGAGTTTGTTTACCCTACAGTTGCAACCCACTAGATGGTGAAATATTCAATGCATAGTTGCGCGGTCCAAACAAAATCGTGGACACATCTACAAGGACAAATCCCGTTTCATGATTCATTCGATGGTTCGTAAGGGTTTGATGGCCACGACAATGGAGATTTCCAGGGAGGTGTTGGGCCTATGCGACTCAGACAATTCATTTCTCCCAAACTATGCAACGACAAGAAGTCTGAACAGGGTTTGATGCTACCATCATTTTACGTAGCAGAGAAAGAGATACATTTGTTGCATGCTTTAATAAGCAAAGGAAATCGCCCAGTTTTTCAGAGCCGTTGTACCCACGATTTCCAGATCTCTGTCTATGTTTGGTGTCCTGCAGCCAAGAGGGTTTGGTGCTATCTCCTTTTCTACGTGGCAGAGGAAGAAAATACTCACTCGCCCTCTGAGATTAAATACCATGGGTGGGCTATTGGAACGCCTCTATATCAAAATGCCTCACTTTCTATGTTGCAGTCAAGCTTTGCGGGGAAGATTGGGGTGATGGGTTTCTTTTTAATAAATCCTTCAGATATCTCTCAGGCCGAAACCCTAACTCTGATTGTGCACAAAGCAGGATGTTTTCAGTAGCATGGAGAGTTTGAGTAAGTTGTTTCTAGTGCTGTTCTTCACCGGCCATTCTCCTGTATCCCAGGTCATGGTGAAGAGTTTGTGGTATCAAAATACGTAGCAGGAACGGTTATTGGAGAACAAATCAAAATTTCCATAAGAACAAAGGCGATGAGTCCGTTAAGATGATTCTTCCCTAAGTCGAGGGTCGTGGAAGCAGTTACAGTTATCCTCCATTAGAGCATTGTACAACAAAAGGTGTGTAAGTCCCGGTCAAAGAGATTGGGTCGTTTTGCGAGTGTAAGAAAGCTGTGCAAATATCTTTCTTGTGGGTTGAGGGCAAGTGGGTCTCGCTCCATAAAAAATTTGGTGTCATTTTGCTGGCAGATAGTAGAAGAAGGGTTTCTAGCATGGGCATTCTCTCTATTTGCAACCATACAAGTCTGTCTGGTGCAGCCATTCCCTACATCGATTCCACTAGTCAGGAATTCCAGAACACTATGCTTGCAGGGTTAATCTTTGGGCCACTTTGGGCATTTGGAAGAGGCACGTGACTTTGTTAAGGAGGGGCCATTTGAGCCTGTAACCAAAACCTTATTTCAGTGATGATAGAAGTAGTGGGTCTCTTGGAGGTTAGCTGGAACATATATCTGTAGAGTGCCATCGAAATATATGCTATAGAATTCATGAAAAGCATGGAGAATCCTCCAGTGACCCTCAAGGGGCATGGGTGTAGGGTTTGGCCCAGATATTTAAGAAGATGAATGCTGCTGTCAGGGGTTCATCTATTTGTTGCAGACGTATGCTTCAAAGATTTTCTAATCTTTTCTGCAGCTATTATATCTCTTGGAATGGAATTCAACAAAGCCATGGGGTAAAATTTGGAGGCTACATGGAGTGATACGTGGCATTCAGAAGTGGACAAAAATGGAGATTCGAGAGCTAGTGGAGTAGCCACCTGAAGACCATCCCAGAAATATCTCTTTGTCCTGCTTTGTAACAAATTTGTCATTTACTGAAAATTGCTGTCGGACGTAAAAAGTAGTTAGGATATCTCTTAAATTTTGTTTTTAAAGGATCGGAGGCAGAGTTGTATTTATGAGCTTTCACTAAATTTGTAACTATTTTCTGTTAAGAGTTAGGTCGACTATGAGTCTCAGGACAACTATATATTCATTATAATAGAAGACCTAAGGGTGAGTGAATCATTTGGCCGAAGCCTAGGAGAGCTCAACTCTGTTTTTGAGATTTTATTGTTAAATATATCAGCAGTGTTTGAGGCTGGGTTATTTTGCAGAGAATTCCTGTGTTATCTTTCTTGCAGTCTGTCTTTCCTTTCTCATGTTAATTTGTTCATCTTTTCTTTGTAATTCATTCTGTTAAATTTCTCTCATGCTTGAATAAGGGTAGCATTGGAATATGATTCATTGAAATAATGCCCTGTTCCTTTCATTTTAGGAATTTTACCACTAGTTTCTGCTAAAGTTGGCATAGGATTCATCCTTGTTAGATGCCCTATGCTGATGGACTGTTCTTCTTCTTCTGTTTCACCCCTTAAAGCTCTTTGACTGTGCGTGGGTGGCTACCTTGCCTCTGTTTAGATAGCTTATGCAGCTGCACTGTTATGTGTTTATGATTCATCTTTTGACTCCATTGCCCAATAGTTCTTCTCCTGATTCTCTTACCAAGGTTTTAAACAATTTGCTTCAGCAGAAATCTGATCTTCTGCACCTGTTGTTCATTGAATATCTTAGATGTTGAATGCTGGTCTATTTCTTCATTATTGACACTCTTGATGATTTTCAGCTTTCTGTGAGTTAAAGAGAGAGCCCTCTTTGTTTTTGTTAGGTTAGAGACGCAAGCGAAATACCAGTTAGTGGTTACCCATCATTCTCCTCTCCACAACCTAGGGGGTCCATTTTGGTGTTAACAGGGACATTAACAAGGGAGAAAGTGCAAGAAATTCGACGTGATGGTCAAGGAACAAGCAGTCGAGGTGCGTATGGTTGAAGTGGTCCATCAGATAGAAAAAGAGCTGATAGACTAGCCACAATTTGTTATAAGTGCTGCGGAGTGGGACACAATCCATATGAATGCCCAGAGAACCTACATGTTGCAAGGGAGTCGAAACATAGACGTTGAAGGGACGAGCATTTCGACGAGAGGGAAGAATCGGCATCTGACAGTAGTGGGGATGGTAAGAAGAAAAGTCGGGCCATGATAGACAGTAAGACACTAGTTTTGGATGACGAATGCAATGAGCAAGAGCCGGCACAACGAAAGGCGATCTTTCGAACCAAGGTGCGAATCGACGAATGGCATTGCAAGACCATAGTTGATGGTGGAAGCACTGAGAATCTTGCATCCACAGAGGTGATCGACAAAGCGAAGTTAAAGTGTTGGGAATATCCATACCCATACAAGATCTCATGGTTACAGAAAGGACATCATGTGAAGGTGACCAAACAGTGCCTGATTAACTTCAAGGTTGGGAAGTTAGAGGACAGTGTACTGTGCGACGTAATCCTAATGGACACATGCCATTTGTTGTTAGGGAGACCATGGAAATATGATTGGAAAATGGTCTATGATGGTCGAGCCAACATAGTCACAGTATGGAAGAATGGCGTGAAAAGGACTCTTAAGCCAAAACCGGAGGAGCAAGCCGACGGTAAGTAGGGCAAGAGCAACTTTTGGGAGAAGCAAGTGTTGATTTTTTCAGCGAAAGAATTCCTTGTGGAAGAGGAAAAGAAGTCGGGATGTTTTGAAATCATTCCAAATGGACCATGTGTCGAGAGGGCAACAATGGAGAAGATTCCGGTCGAAGTCAGAAAGATGCTTGAAGAGTTTCAGAGCATAGTAGTCGATGAGACACCGACGGGATTGCCGCTGACAAGGAGCATATCCCATCAGATCGACTTGATTCTAGCATCAAGTTTTCCATACAAAGCACCGCATAGGATGAGTCCGACAGAAGGTCAGGAACTCAACCGACAGGTCCAAGAGTTGTTGGACAGAGGGTTGATCAGAGAGAGTCTGAGTCTGTGCACGGTACCAGAAGTATTAGTGCCAAAGAAGGGTGGAGAATGGAGGATGTGTACAAACTCCAGAGATATCAACAAAATCATGATCAAGTATTGGTTTCCACTGTCGAGAATAGATGACTTGATGGATTGTTTGAGTGGAGCAAAGTACTTCACAAAGATAGACTTGAAGAGCGGTTATCACTAGATTTGGGTGAGAGAAGGAGATGAATGGAAGACAACATTCAAGATGAAAGAAGGGTTGTATGCCGTGATTAGTCATGCCATTAGGATTGAATAATGCACCCAGTACATTCATGCGATTGATAAATGAGTTACAGAAGCCATTCTTGGGAAAGTTTGTCGTAGTCTACCTAGACGACATTCTGATTTTCAGTCGAACCAAGATAGAACACTTGGGGCACATTCGACAGGTATTGCAAAAGTTGCAGGACGAAAAGCTGATGGTGAACCTACAAAAGTGTTTCTTCATGAAGGAGGAGCTGGTATACCTGGGATTTGTAATTTCGGGTAAAGGGTTGGTGATGGACCCAGAAAAGGTGAAGGCAATAGTGGATTGGCCTGAACCGATAAGCGCGATAGGAGTAAGGAGTTTCCATGGACTTGCCACTTTCTATAGGAAGTTCATCAGGGGATTCAGTCAGATTTGCGCACCATTGACAGAGTGTATGAAAAAGGGCGAGTTCAAGTTGATGGAAGCAGCCCAGAAAGCTTTCGAGAAGTTGAAGGAAAAGGTCACTGAGAGCCCAGTGTTAGCGCTCCCATATTTCGACAAACTTTTCTAGGTTGATTACGACGCAATTGGAATAGCATTTGGAGTAGTGTTGATCTAGGAGGGCCGACCAATTGCATTCTTCAGTGAAAAATTGGATGATGTGAAGCAGAGGTATTCGGTCTATGACCAGAAATTTTATGCTATTGTCCAAGCATTGAAGAAGTGGAGGAATTATTTGTTTCCCAAGGAATATGTGTTATACACAAATCACCAAGCACTGAAGTATCTAAATACTCAGTTGAAGTTGAATCAACGGCACATGAAATGGGTTGAATTCCTATAGGGATATACATTCATGTTGCGACATAGGTCGGGCAAGTCGAATAAGGTTGTCGACGCACTGAGTAGAAGAGTTGCATTGCTGAACACAGCAATAGTTCAGGCAACTAGGATAGAGTTGGTAAAGATAGAGTACACTATCGATGAGGATTTTGCGAAAGCATGGGAGGCTTGTCGCGAACCATGGAGTGTTGACAGAACTCCATACCTGAATTATTTTATTTAAGAGGGATACCTGTTCAACGGACGACAGTTGTGTATTCCCAGAGGATAAATGTGGGAGAACCTAATCCAAGAGTTGCATAGTGGTGGATTAGTAGGTCATTTTGGCATCGACAAGACTAAGGAATTAGTCGAAGAAAATTATTATTGACCAGGGATGGCGACAGATGTCAGAAAGTGGGTTCGACATTGTAGAATTTCCCAGTTGGAAAAAGGGATAAGTCAGAACACGGGGTTGTGTACACCATTGACGGTACCAAATACCCCATGGGAGAAGCTAAGACTGGATTTTGTGTTAATATTGCCGAAGACGCAACAAGGGAGCGACTCAATATTTGTTGTAGTCGATAGATTTTAAAAAATGGCACACTTTATTTAGTGTCGGAAGACAAGTGACGCCATAAGCATTGTTGTACTATTCTTCAAGGAAGTAGTCAGATTGCATGGGTTGCCAAAGAGTGTTACATCGGATAGAGATACCAAGTTTATGGGGCATTTTTGGAGAACTCTATGGAAGAAACTAGACATGAGGTTACAGTTTAGCTCGACATATCATCTGCAGACATACAGACAGACCAAGGTGGTGAACAGAAGTCTGGGAAACCTTCTAAGGTGTTTGACGACTGACAGACCCAAGCAGTGGGAGAACATGTTGGCGCAAGAAGAGTTTTCATGCAACAATTATGTGAATTGATTGACATGTTTGATCCCATTCTAGATTGTTCAAGGAAGAAGCCCACATGGAGTCGTGGATTTGTTTGAGTTGCCAAGAGAAATCAGGAAAAGCACGGCTGCAGAATCATTCACAGAGCACATGAAAGAAGTTCATGAAGATGTGAGAAAGCACATAGAAAGAAGCAATGCGACAGACAAGTTGAAGCTGACAAGAAGAAGAGACTACAGTCATTCAACGAAGGAGACTTGGTCTATGCACATTTGTGGAAGGAGAGATTTCTGACAAGGACATATAACAAGCTGAAGCTGAAAAAGATTGGACCATGTAAGATTCTAAAGAAGATTTCGGACAATGCTTATGTGTTGGAGCTGTCGAATGACTTGAGCATCTCACCAACATTCAATGTCTCATATCTGTACAAGTTTGAATAAGTTTCAAGTAGAGGAAGCGCAGGAGTGTCGAACATCGACTGGGCGGTGCAGATTTTAGATCGACATGAGCCTGGAGGAGATCACATAAGTAATAGAGGAACGCGAAGTCGGGCGTATGCGCAGTTCGAGAAGGAAGGAATACTTAGT
Organism: Larix kaempferi; assembly: GCA_027924585.1. Taxonomy (NCBI): domain Eukaryota; kingdom Viridiplantae; phylum Streptophyta; class Pinopsida; order Pinales; family Pinaceae; genus Larix; species Larix kaempferi. The sequence goes on from BSBM01000556.1 coordinate 8,926,336, forward strand.
GAGATGGAGGGATGATGAGTTGCAGGAGGTGACATGGATTTCCAAATAAGAGTTTAGGAAACTGACAAAGCAGTTGAGTTCTTTTTCACCTGGGGAGTCTGATGTAGAGGCATTGGGACCTAGGCAGATCAGTCGAAGTTGATAAACATAAGGAGACCGAAAAGAGGGAGTGCTGATGACCACTAGAACGAGAAGCAGATTGACTTTTCGAAGTCAATAAGTCGAGTAGGGAGATGTCGAAACAGTCGATAGGAACGAAGGAATCAAGAGTTGACATGTCAATGGTCGACAAACGACGGTTGATAGGAAACATGTGAATGTCAAAAGGTGACAAGTTGCCACATGGTCGTGGTAAGGTCAACCTGTTGTCGGACCAGGATATCGACATGTTTGGCGGAGCCAAGCGCAGACGAAGGGGAGGACTAGAGAATTGCAAGGAGCAGAGTGAACCGACAGAATGGTAGAGGTGATGTGACCGACTACTGTAGTAGGGTCAGAAGAACAGAAAGTCAATGAAATTGTACTTGGTAGCTGTTCGTGAATGCTAAGGAAGTTAATGGCAGTTATTGCAGGTGGTTGAATACATGACAGACGTCGTGGAGACTGTGCATCACGGTAGAGGCGCTGACAATTGCAGGTATGCAAGATCATGGAGGGATCGACTGACAGAGGATGCGTGTCTCGGTTTTTGGAGTGGAAATCTGGCACAACAACAACAAAGTAGAATACTTGTGCATTGGCATAGGGTGAAGCGAGGGGGATCAGTTCCATTGTGTTGGAGTTACAGAGCAGAGTTCAGGGAGAATATTGTTGATGTAGTTGTAACTTTGGAATATATTCACTTGTATATTGTAATTGTACTTTATTCTATTCCCAATGGAGATGTATTATTCCTCCGATTGGAAGTGTCGTCAGTTGTACTTGCATGTGTGGCAGGTTATATTGTAAGTGTCGTAACTTATAATTGATGGGTTATTAGACCACCTTGATGGGGTCGGCCCTGTATGAGTCATGTGGGTCAAAGGGTTTAGACAACCCTAGTAGGGGTTGGCCTAGTCAGCATTATGTTAAGTAGTTAAGTTGGGGCCAACCTAGTTGAGTAAAGGTCAAGTCAAGTTAGTGTATAAATAGAGAGTGTGACTCTCTCTATTTTACAGATTATCTCATTCACTCACTTTGCATTAGTGAGAGAAGAGGAGGATGCGCACAAGTGGAGGAGGAGCATGCTATTGAATATGTATATCTCTTGGGTTTGATCATGGTGATCCTTGTATTGATGCTTATTCTATCTCCGAGGAAGTTGCGGGGTTTTTCACCTTCTTGGTTTTCCCCAGTGAAATGTTTTGTGTCTCTTGTCTCTTATGCTTGATATGCTATACATGTTGTTCTTTCAATTAAGATCCTAGATATATTGAATTTATGCTCAAAATATAACATGGTATTAGAGCTAGCCTGAAGGAAGGCATGCTATGACATTTATGAGACTTGTTGCACTTGCGACAAATCGAAAGCTAGGGCTTGATATAGCAAAAACCAGTCATTGTAGCACTTTATCTATAAATAGATTTTGGCAAAGGTTCAGGATCGAAAACTTTTATAGGTCGTAGATAACATCCCCATGTACCTTGTGTCCGAATTACAACATCTAATTCATTGTACTTTGTGATTTATGATCTGTACAATCTAGGGTTTCTGCTTCTTCCAGATCTTAATCATAAACAGGTGACCTAGGAAAAAGGGTCACAACTTGGGATAGGAAGATCCAAAAGAAATTTCATAAAATTGGACAGGTAGAGAATGGAATTTAGTTTGTTAGGTAAGTTTTGCAGAGTCCGAAGTTGAACCAGTGACACGTGGCATGCCGTACAAGTTCACTCTCCTGTTTTATCCCATAAACCATTCACGTTGCGACACTTGGAATACATTTCTCTCAGAGAATCCAATTGAGGTCAAACCTGTGGGGTTGGAAAGATAACAGGTCTAGCTACCACATGCCAAAGTTTCAGACCCCGTGGATTTGTAATTTCAGAGATGCACCAGAAACAATCAGGTGCATATTTATGTCAAAATAGAATTGGATTTTGAGCACTTTCATTCTTGGCTTGTCACTGCTGCGGGAATTTAGGGCTTTGGGGAAAAGTTGGAATTTTTGGAATCAGAATCCATAGCTGAATGCTCCTCATCAAAATTGAAATTTCGAGACCAAGTTCGAATTTGTTAGTTGGGAAGAAGGTCGGGCTTGACCAAACCCTAGTTCAGGATTTTGATCGCAAAGATGGGAATTTAGGGCTTCTGCAAAAGTTGGAATTTCTGAAGTTTGTGACCACGGCTAGAAGCTCCTCAGAAAAATCAAAGTTTAGAGCTTTGTATCAAACCTTTTGGTTGGGCAGAAGGATGGGCTTTATTAAACCCTATTTCAAGGTCCTGTCTAGTGAATCCGAAAGTTTCAAAGGCAATTTTGAGGGGTCAAATTTTGTAGTTTTCAAAATTGAAGTATACCAGCTTGATCAGCTCAGCAAGGCACATCTTTCCATCCATTCAGAAGTTTGAAATTCAAAATTTGAATTTTTAGGGTTTCTCTGACAAACCCTAATCTAGCTCCAGATCCAATTTCAACAAATCAAAGTGGATTGGGTTAATCCTAGAAGAGAATGAATTGGACACGTGCATGAGTGAAGAAGTTCCAGTTCTAGAGGGAGATAAGGCTAAGGCCTTACATAAGAAGACTACAAGCAATTTCGTTAGGTATGACTTGAGGAAATACAAGTATGTTTTGAAATTTGTTCATGATATGTTTGTCTTCATATTATTGAGGTTAGCACAATCTTGATTAATTTTAGACTTGTCTTATCACCCTAGTAAAAGTATGAATGCATGTGAATGATGGAATAACTTCATTGATTAGGGTTATGACACTTATTATTGTACTAATGCACTGTGGTGTTGTATGATGATGATGTTGTCCGCTAACATGAAAGGAACATCAATAAATTTCTAGATCAAGAACATATGACCATGGTGACATGAAGACAAAGACTCATCCATATTCATGGATAACATAGGATCTCTACTTACTAGGTATGTATAATTTGGTTCTACAATGGTTAACTTATGAGTTATGCAGGTTACTAAGCACAAGTCTTTGAAGAAGAACAAAAAGAGATTATATGGGTATGTTAGACATAACTAGCAAGCATGATAATCTAGGTATGTTTTTCCTATATCAAATTAGAATCCTACCTTATGTTAGGATATTATATTTTTGTATGAATGATAATGATTATTCTTGAAGTTAGAAGTTTAAGTAATAAAGGGGTTATGCATATTATGTTTCTTACTTTGATTGATGATATGACTAACTAGAAGAGTCTTATGGTCAATAAGAATATGCATGAGTAATAGAAGTCCTTCCTGAAACCTTGAATACTAATGCTTGTGATAAATTATCTGTGTGTGAAATAATCATGAACATACATGTTAAGTTTATTTAGGATCATAATGATGATATATTGAGGATGACATTAGTGCACACTTAAGCATGCATAGTGGCCCAGGATGAATATAAGTTCAAGGATAGGTAATCCAGGAAGCAAAGATCAAAAGGGAGCACACTCCAATAGTTCCTGCAAGGAAGCAAAGATCAAGAGGGAGTCCACCCAACAACTAAACAAAGATATGTATTTGAATTGTTATTTATTATATGATTACTTAAATGATGTTGTCCAGTCATGTACATACTTATGTTCCTAGATTTAGGATGTACATTTTGCATTTTAGAAAAGTTGCATTAATGAACAATATACTACTAATATGCATGTAATGGGTAAGTGGCCTATGGCACTGTACAACATTCCATTGCTACTTAAATAGAATGAAACCTCTTTGCTGACATGTTAGGAGTATTGCAAACTCTTAACAATGTTCTGGTAGACATGAAAGGCATCTAGAAAGTTACAGGATATGGATAAATGTTGTATTGAAGCATTGGCTAACGATAATTGCATGACTGTATGACATATGTCTTTATGCATAAGAATGTGTTTTTGAAAAACTATGAGAAGTTTCTAATCATGCAATTGAATCTGACTTGTAGGAAAGATCGTGTACAGTCACCTACAAGGACAACAACATTTGTTCTAGCAATGAAGTTCAAGAAAACTATTTATTGAAGATATTGAAGAATATTAAGTTCCCAAGATCCGGGATGAAGTAATGAAAGGATTACATGATCGAGGAGTACCAGTTAATCATGAAGAATGATGTCTGGGATGTGGTCCCGAGACCAGAAGGGAAGTATGTTGTGACTTCCAAGTGGATCTATAAGATCAAGCATGCTACAGATGGTAGCATAGAGAAATATAAAGCGAGTGATGAAGTGGAAGATACACTAGATGGATATGGTGCAGTCGAAGAGGAAGTGTATGTGGATTAACCACTCGGTTTTGAGACACATGATAGGGATTCATATGTGTGTAGGTTGAAGAAAGCCTTGTATGGCTTGAAGCAAGCTCCTAGGACTTGGTATGGTAGGATAGACAGCTTTCTATCCAGTTTGGGATTTACCAAGAGTAAAGCGGATTCCAACCTTTACTACAAGGTTGATGAAGGAAATCTAGTGATACTACTTCTGTATGTGGATGACCTATTTGTTACAAGTGAGGATAGATTGATTTCCAATACGAAGAGGAAGCTTGCTGCCGAGTTCGAGATGAAGGACTTGGGTATGATGCACTACTTTCGAGGTATGGAGGTGTGGCAGATCACAGATGGAATCTTCCTTGGAAAAGGGAAGTATGCAGTAGAGATCCTGAAGAGGTTCGGGATGATGGAATGCAAGGCCATGGCTACACCTATGACATCGAACTTGAAGATTCTGTCTGATGCTTCATCTGAGCCGGTTGATGCCACAATGTATCGTCAGATGGTTGGGTCATTGATGTACCTGACGAATACGAGACCAGATATCTGCTTTGCGGTGAACACCTTGAGCCAGTACTTGAAAGATCCGAGACATGTTCACTTGATAGCTGCAAAGCATATTCTAAGGTACTTGAAGGGTATGATTGATTATGGGCTCAAGTTTGATGCAAATCAAAAGTTTAACTTGGAGGGTTATGTTGATTCAGATTGGGAAAGCAGTGCCATTGATCGGAAGAGCACTTTGGGGTGTTGCTTCATTATGGGATCCGGTATGATCTATTAGTTTAGCAGGAAGCAGTCCTGTGTGACACTGAGTACAGCCGAAGCAGAGTGTATCGCAGCTTGTTTGGCTAGTTGTGAGGAAGTATGGCTTAGGAAGCTACTGTCTGATTTGTTTGATCTCCAGCTGAGTGCTACTTGTATATATTGCGACAACCAGAGTTGTGTGAAGTTGTCGGAGAACCCAGTGTTCCATGACAAGTTGAAGCACATTGAGATCAAGTTACACTATATGAGGTATATGGTGCAGAGAGGAGCAGTGAAACTCCTGTATGTTGCGACGGACGAGCAAATAGCTGATGTGTTGACCAAGCTACTGGCCAGAGTGAAGTTTGAGTACTTCGGAGAGAGAGTTGGTGTACTTTAGATCAAGATTCCTTCCAAGGGGAAGTGATGAGTTCGGAGACACAGATGCAGATGAACCATTCTCACATGGGGGTAGGTCTGTCCTCCCATGGTGTAGATATAAGGGCTGGGGCCATTCCGACATGGTTGAAGTGTGTCATTCCATGGTCGTTGATGTAAGAGCTATGCCATTCGAGCATGGTTGAAGTGTGTCTTCCCATGGTTGTGATATAAGTGTTGTGCCATTCGAGGATAGTTGAAGTGTGTCTTCCCATGGTTGCGATATAAGTGTTGTGACATTCCTAGCATGGTTGAAGTGTGTCTTCCCATGGTTATGGATATAAGTTCGATGCCATTCTCGCATGGTTGAAGTGTGTCTTCCCATGGCGTAGATATAAGTGCTGAGCCTTTCACGGATGGTTGAGGTGTGTCTTCCATGCCAGTGAGTGTAAGTGTTGTGGCATGTGCATCTGGGTTGTGCTCCATGGACGATGACGATGATATGAAGACGATGATGTGACAGTATGGTACACAGGTTTTGCAGAGGCATATAATTGGTCCTGAGATGCTCTTGCAGGTTTTGTAGAGGCAGTGTAATCAGTCCTAGGATATCTTGCAGGTTTTGCAGAGGAAGTGTAATCAGTCCTAAGGTGTACCTACTTGATGGCTTGCTCGCACGGATGATGAAGACCTACATGGAGGCTAGGCTTACATCCAGCATGAAAAAGGGATGGTTTTGTAAAAATTCCTATGACAAAAAGAATTATGACCAGTGATCAAGATGTCGAGTACAGCAGCAATGATGATGATGATGCTCTGTGATCTAGTGTTGATGATCCAGTTCAAGAATTGAAGGCTTGTGCTTATATGTATTGATGACTTCTGTCAAGAGAATACCTTCCTAGTTAAGAGGAAGTGTTGATGTATTTGTAACTTCGGCAGATATTCACTTGTATATTGTAATTGTACTTTATTGTATCCCCAACGGAGATGTATTATTCCTCCCATTGGAAGTGTCATCAGTTGTACTTGCATGTGTCGCAAGTTGTATTGTAAGTGTCGTAACTTATACTTGATGGGTTATTAGACCACCTTGATGGGGTCGGCCCTGTATGAGTCATGTGGTTCAAAGGGTTATTAGACCACCTTAGTAGGGGTCAACCCAGTCAACATTATGTTAAGTGTTTAAGTTGGGGCCGACCTAGTTGAGTAAAGGTCAAGTCAAGTTAGTGTATAAATAGAGAGTGTAACTCTCTCTATTTTACACATTATCTCATTCTATCACTTCGCATTAGTGATAGAAGAGGAGGGTGCACACAAGTGGAGGAGGAGCATGCTGCTAAACATGTCTATCTCTTGGGTTTGATCATGGTGATCCTTGTATTGATGATTATTATATCTCTGAGGAAGTTGCGGGGTTTTTCACCTTCTTGGTTTTTCCTGGTGAAATATTTTGTGTCTCTTGTCTCTTGTCTCTTATGATTGATATACTGTACATGTTGTTCTTTCAGTCAAGATCCTAGATTTATTGAATTTATGCTCAAAATCTAACAAAGATTGGTAGACTACAGCGAACAGTTACACAAATTCCGAACCATGGAAAGATCGAGCCATAGCTCAGAGTTCTGCAGTGAACCAGGAGAGGGTAAGGTCGACACACTAAGTGAGCACAATGCAGTTAATTCTGTGTTGTAACGGATGTGGCCGACTAACAGTTAGTTTTTTGTATGTACAGTTATTCCGCATTGTAACCGATTGGTAGAAGTAATATAAGCCACTTCTGGCATCCTGTTTTACACATTGTTTGTGTGAGCATTGTGGTTGTGTCATGTGTATTGTTAAGTAAGAACCTTAGGGATCAGAACATGAATTTTCTTCACATCTCTCCTCAATCACATCATCATTCTCTTTTCTAGCTCAGAGTGCCATAGGTCTCTCTGGTGGGCTGGCAATTAGTTGGAACTAGTCCACGGTCAAGCTACTAAACTCCTGGGGTGCTCCATTCGGTATGGGTATCCAAGTTCACTTGGATGAAGCAACACTCTCTCTAAACACCATAAATATCTATGAACCCTACTCTAATAGAGTAGATTTCTGGCATGGGGGCTTCACTCAATAAATCGCTATCATAGCACATTCATTCATGGCATATGAAACAATACCCCTAGTTTCACTAGATATTGGAAAATAACTTCCAAAATCGTTTTGTTTAACCCCCTCCCAATATGCCTTCCCAATTTAAAAAAACCCCAATTTTCACTAGATATTGTATGTATCAATTTTCTCATTAACATTTTTTATACCCCTTTATATTTCTACCTAGTATATTGATATAATACCCCTCTTATTACCTCACATGCATTCTACAATGCACCTTGCTTCTTTCGATGTATATTGTGGATGCACATTACTTCACCCACAATGAAATTACTCAAGCACATATCATTATGATTTGCAACATCTAATGGTCTAATGAAGAGATAGGAGATCACTTCTTATATGTCACTAGAGCCAATGCACATAGTAAAACATTTAGATTGCATGTTGCAGTTCCCCAATCGTTGACTAAGCCTATTGTGGGATAGGTATCCAAGCCCCTAGGGCCTGTAAATAGCTCTAGGAGGATGACTGAACCTCCCAAGGCCTGTAATAGGCACGAGTGGTTGGATAATAAAGTCCCCAAGGCCTATCGAAGGCCTATAACAAGCCCTGGAGGCTTAGAGCCTCCCAAGGCTATTGGTAACAATTGGCTGAGTGCTATTGGTAACAATTGGCTGTCAATGACCATTGTCTCTCGATTATGATCAACTGGCAACCCACTTCACCACAAAACCCCTGGCCTCAAGCATGCCTCAAGACATAATTTCCCTACTTACTAGTAAGCCCAAGCCTTGCCTCAACCCAATTTCTCATCTAGTCGTGATCCCGCCATCTCCTTTTGGTGGATATTTTCCATCCCTCCCGTATAAAAATACCCCAAAGTATTTTTGTATTGTTACATTAAATTAAAAAAAAACCTTTTCCCCTTAATATATAAGCAATATAATTTTTAGGTTTTCATGAATATTAAATATTGCAATATGAATGAACGTGATATTATATTTCCTTCTAGTGAAGCTCTCATGATTTCTGGGAGACCATTCAAGCCTCCTCCCTGGTAAGAATTGAAAACACAGTGATTGGTGGGGATCTCAATTTCACATTGTGATCACATGAAATCTAGGGTTCGAGTGCTAGAGTTGATCCTCTGGAAAAGTTTTTCATCAATCTCTTTGAGAAAATCTAGATGGTGGACCTTGATCCCATGAAATTTAAGCCCACTTGGAAAAATCGATGACTTGGGGAGGATGAAATAGCTAAGAGACTTGATGGATTTCTCCTGACTAAAATCCTTCCGGAGCGAGATCTCATATTCAAACAATGGGTGGACTCAGGCGGCGACTCTGATCATCTTCCTATCTGCATGGAAATTCTCAGAAACCCTAAGTCCTTTCAAGTCCTATGTTGCTTGGCTCAAAGAAGTAGACGCTCTCAGACTCATTCACACAAATTTGATCCCCTTTGTGGAAGAGGATGGACACCACACAGCCACACACTTTGCTCAGAATCTCTCCCGCATAAAAGGCCTCCTTAAAGTCTGGGAAAAGGAAAAAAAGATTGCGGATGATCAGGCTATACTCTAGATTGAGGCTGAGTTGGCTGAAATCCAAAATAGCGAGGGGGGGGGGTTTCTCAATTTGGATGATAAGGAAAAACTGCTCTCCCTAGAGTCTAGTAGAACTAAGATTCTAAAAGAGTGTGAAGAATTCTGGAGACTTAAGAGTAGAGAAATATGGATGGCCAGTGGGGATGACAATACCAAATTCTTTCAAGCTTATGCAAAGGGCAAAAACCAACATAATACAATCCAGGAAATACAGAACATCAGAAATGAACGAGTCTCTACTTTTGAAGACATGGCTGAGACTAGCAAATCTTTCTTTGAATCCCTCTTCAAAGATTATCAATAGGGCTCCATTGCTGAAGTTATTCATATCGCTCGTTACTTCCCCACGGAATCACTGATGAAGACAATTCTGATCTCAGGGAAGAGGTCTCGGAAGAAGAACTTAAATCCATATTGCATAACATCCAAAAGGACAAAATCCCAGGACCGTATGGTTGGACCATTGAATTCGTTTTGGAAACCTTTGATATAATTGGACCTGATCTCCTTCATCTGATTGAAGAATCTTGGTTAAATGGTCACATTTAGCCACCTCTCAACTCGACCTTTCTTTCCCTCATCCCTAAGAAAGAAAGTTTAATTTTTCTGGAAGACTTCAGGCCTATCTCTCTCTGCAAGATTAACTACAAAGTGGTTGCAAAAGTGATTTCTCAAAGATTCAACAAGGTTCTTTCGAAAATCATATGTTCTGAGCAATTTGGCTTTCTAGAGAACTAACAAATCCATGAAGCAATAGGAGTTGCAAAGGAAGGCATGCACACCATTAAATTCAATAAGTCAAAAGGGCCAATCCTCAAAATTGATCTATCGGGGAAGCAAAGATTCTTTAAGGAATGCTGCAACTTTTATGCAATGCCACTAGTATGAAGCTCAACGATCAGAAATCCACCATCACCACTTTCAACTTGGAAGAGAATGCCATCAAAAGAGTATTGGTCTTTTTCCATTTTGTTGTCACCCCCTTGGATGAAGGCCTTAAATACTTGGGCTTCAAATTGAAACCAAATAGCTACAAAAAGGAAGATTGGTTTTGGTTAATTGCAAAATTGGAATGTAGAATCAATGTCTGGAGAAACCGATGGATTTCAAGAGCTAGGAGAATAATTTTAGTAAAATTAGTTCTGGAAGCCATCCCTGTCTATTGGATGGCCCTTTCTTGGATCCCTAAATCCATTCTGGAAAGAACCATACAAATCTACTCACGTTTTCTATGGACCAGGAAAAAAGATCAAAAGGTTACTCCCTGGGTAAAATGGGACCAGCTAGCTCGTACAAAATATCTAGGAGGCTGGGGGATAAAAAACATCTCGCTCTTTGCAAAAGCTGGCTAGAGGCTCATTTCAACAAAAATTCTTTGGACGGAGGTTGTCACTCATAAATACATTTCCCCTCTCTCATGGAAGAGGTCTCGAAAGAAGAACTTAAATCCATATTGCATAGCATCCAAAAGGACAAAAGCCCGAGACTATATAGTTGGACCATTGAATTCGTTTTCGAAGCCTTTGATACAATTGGACCTGATCTCCTTCATCTGATTGAAGAATCTCGGTTAAATGGTCACATTTAGCCACCTCTCAACTCGACCTTTCTTTCCCTAATCCCCAAGAAAGAAAGTTCAATTTGTTCTTCAGGCCTATCTCTCTCTGCAACATTACCTACAAAGTGGTTGTGAAAGTGATTTCTCAAAGATTCAAGAAGGTTCTTTCAAAAATCATATGTTCTGAGGAAATTGGCTTTCTAGAGAACTGACAAATCCATGAAGCAATAGGAGTTGCAAAGGAAGGCATGCACAACATTAAATTCAAGAAGTCAAAAGGGGCAATCCTCAAAATTGATCTATCAAAAGATTTCGATAGAGTAAGCTGGTTCTATCTAAGGCTCCTGCTCACTCATTTAGGCTTCATCAAATGGATCTTTTCCTGCATCACCACTGCATCTTTCTCAGTCCTAATAAACAGATCTGCTACACCTTTCTTCCACTCAAAAAGAGGACTTCAACAAGGCTGCCTTCTCTCTCCTCTTCTCTTCCTCTTGGTGGCTGAAGGGATAAGTAGAGATATCCTAGATGCTAAAAGCATAGGTTTATTCACTGGGATTAAGATTTTTCAGAACCTAAATATAACCCACCTCCTGTTTTTGGATGACATCCTTATCTTCTGGAACGACTCCATTAGGGAAGCAAAGATTCTTTCAGGAATCCTGCAACTTTTCTGCAACGCCACTTGTATGAAGCTCAACGATCAGAAATCCACCATCACCAGTTTCAGCTTGGAATAGAATGCCATCAAAAGACTATTGGTCTTTTTCCATTTGTTTTCAACCCCTTGGATGAAGGCCTTAAATACTTGGGATTCAGATTGAAACCAAACAGCTACAAAAAGGAAGATTGGTTTTGGTTAATTGCAAAATTGGAATCTAGAATCAATGTCTGGAGCAACCGATGGCCTTCAAGAGCTAGGACAATAATTTTAGTAAAATCAGTTCTGGAATCCATCCCTGTCTATTGGATGGCCTTGCTTGGATCCCTAAATCCATTCTGGAAAGAACCAGAAAAATCAGCTCACGTTTTTTGTGGAACAGAAAAAGAGATCAAAAGGCTACCCCCTGGGTAAAATGGGACCAGCTAGATCGTCCAAAATATCTGGGAGGTTGGGGGATAAAAAAAATCTCGCTCTTTGCAAAAGATCTAGTAGCAAAAGTTGGTTGGAGTCTCATTTCAACAAAAAGTATTTGGACGGAGGTTGTCACTCATAAATACATTTCCCCTCTCTCTATATGGGATTGGATTAGAAACTCAACCTTTACTGCTCAATATTCGGGGACTATCATTTGGAAATCCATTTGCAACGCTTTTCCTCTCATCCACAACGACCTTTCCTGGAAAGTAGGGAATGGCTCTCAAGTGCGAATTGGAGTAGATTCTTGGCCCAAAAGGCAGCAGCAACACCTTATCCCCCCCCAACTCATTCAGCTCCTTAATGAAAACGGTTTCTTCCACTTGAACCAGATTGCAGATCTAGCATCAAAAATTTATCATATCAGGGGTGGAAAGGCATAAGAGACCTGGATATTCCAAACTTATGGCTTGCAGAATCAAATAGATACATCAATGCCCTTCTTGTTTCCCACATCCGTCTCATGGATACACGGGATGAGCTAATGGGAACTCGTTGCACATGGAAGTTACACTCCCAAAATAGGCTATCAAAGCCTTTATTCAACAACTTTTCCATTGATTCCTAAATGGTGGCAAATCGGACTTTGGAAATTAAAATGCCCTCTGAAGGTGAAAATATTCATGTGGTGCACATTGGAAAACAAAATCCCAACCAGGGACAGAATGAAGAACTGACAATTGGAAGGCCCTGGATGGATCCCTTTATGCAAAAACAATGAGGAAAGCCCCAACCATCTTTTCCTTCCTTGCTCCTTTACTCTACAAGTCTGGTCATTTTCAAAATCCACCCTCAATCTCAGACTTAATTGGCATGGCCACTCCCTTGAAGATGCGTGGAATTGTTGGTCCTCTTCAACCCATTCCATACACATCAAAGCTCTGCCTCTTATCCATATTTGGGGAATTTTGATTGCTCGAAATTCTGCCATTTCCCAGGAAAAAGCCTCTTCTCTAGAAGTAGTTGCAAACAAGGCCTTGATATCCTATCTTTCTTCCCACAATCAAAAGATACTTCAACAATCTGAAACATCATTGAAGAACAGATTGATACCTCCCTCCCTTGGTAATTTTTTGATGGTGCATCCCAAAACCATTCCTATGGTGGTGGAGCAACACTCTTTCTCTCTCAAAACCATCATTTTCAGATCCAAATGGGCTTAGGGGAAGGCACAAAAAACTATGCAAAACTTCTGCAATTAAAACTTTTGCTCTGTTTTGCTTTGAAGAAAAAATGCAAAAAGCTTCAAATTTTTGGTTACTCTCTCATTGTTATAAATTGGGTGAACAAAGTCCAAAGTTGCAGAAATATTTCCCTTATCACCTTGTTTGAAGAAGTTTGCAGAATCACAACTCGTTTTGACAACATCACCTATCGACATGTGTACAGGGAAAGAAACACTGTTGCTGATCATTTGTCAAAACAATGGTTGACTATGGAGTTTGAGACTTGGAAATTCATGGAATCCAGGGATGCTGAATTCTATGAATTTTTTCATAGACCCTTTATGGATAATCAACTCCAACAAACTTAATATCTGAACACTCTTTTTACTTTTTCGGGACATTACAATAGCCATAGATGTACTCCAACAGTTTATTGTTTTTTTTGGTCTCCCTCACAGGACTACATGCTCTAATTTTCTGTATTTAACTGGACTACGATTCAGTTATGGATTGGATATTTTTTGTTACTCACTTTTGATAGTGAAGCCTTGGATATTCCTCATAGTGCATTCCCATCAACACTGTCATGAAAGTTGTATGCTTGCATAACTTTGTAATATTGACACTCTTTTTGGATATATAAAATAAGCTTCTTTCCATTGGAAAAAAAAATAACTAGCTTAATTTTAATAATAACCATTCTTTAATTTAAATATTTGATTTAAAAAATATTCATTTTGAATAAATATTATGCCCAAGAAAAAAATGTAACGAAGATAGAAGAAATAATAATAGATATCAAATCAAATGATGAATTGGAGAATTTACAAGTTGAAGTCCCAACAAAAGTAAACTTTAAAGGCTTTGTATAAATTTGGCACCGCCTCACATTTTTCTCATTTATTGGAACTTGAGTGTACACATGGCTACTACTTTGAAATATCGTTGAAAATGAATTCTTTATATATATTTTTAAATAAAAATAAAAATAAAAATAAAATAATTTTCTTTTAAATATTATGAAATATATATTATTATAAATAACCAAAACTTTAGAAAATAACTTTAAATGAATAAGGTCAATAATAATAATATAAGGGTGGGTGCATGAAGATGCTCCCCAAATTCGTTGCAATAGGGCCGCGCTAGCGGAGAAAAAAAATAGCGCGACGGCACCAAAGGAGATGCGCACGCACCTCTAGGTTCAGTACCGAACCGAGTCGCGTGTGTGTTGATGGCATGTGTGTGTTGCTGACGCGTACACATAGAGGAGACGTGCACGCACCCCTGTTAAAAATATATAATAAAAACAAAAGTCGACAATTTCCCCATTTTTCATTTGGCCGGCCAAGCACGTCCTCTTCCTCCGCGTACGCGTCCATTCAACTACCAACGGAGGCCAAATCCACTCCAAAGCCACCCAACAACACCCACAAACTCGTCACCACTTCGATTAATAGGTAAATATCACGTTTTTTTTCAATTTTATTCATTATTTGTGTTAATTTTTTTATTTTTTTTGTTTATGTAATTGTAAATAATTCCCAAATTTTAAAAACAATGAACCAATTTTCAACTGCAGATTGCAATTGAGACAATGAGTGAACAAGATGTTAACCCCAAGTCCGGTGGAACACAAGAAAACCCGAACCTTGGACCCAATTCCAAACAAAACGAAAACCCACAACCTAATTTTGAACAAGATGACCTTAACTACTATGTAAACGAAATGCGAGTGCACACTCACGAACTTAGAAACTCGGGTGAACCATATCGATTGTCTCTTGCCACGTCAATTGAGAACTCAATTCACTCCCTCATACATGCACACCAACAATTGATAGACATGACTCAATTTAGAGCTAGGATGCGGGAGTACTACTCCACGGGCATCTCCAAGGAAGCAATAAAATATTTGAACATTACAAAATCCCAATTATATAGTATGTTCACCAAGCCAAAAACAGGCCAACCACCGAACATTACAAAGCCACATGTCAGCATGGATTGTTGTCATTACCAACCATGGAGGGACAATTGGATGTAGAGGTGGTTCATGGTATACGATAAACCTCCCTGCAATAATAGGGAGGTTCCACAGTACTTCCTTCACCAACTATGGGTTGAGTATTGCCTCGGTTTACATGTCAAATATTTTGACATAACCGAGTTCCAGGGTGTTGGGTGTGGCTCTACCCAAGATCGACCTGCTTCCAGGAGGAACCCACTGAGAGGGCCACTAGCTCCGAGGCGCGACCCCAACCCCTCTCCCCAGCCACCTCAGTTTCCCCATAAGCTTGATCAGATCGAGGTGGAAATGAGCAATGTTGCACGTGGTCTCCTCAGACACACCTCTTTTGTTGCAGCAACTACAGTGGAGAGGTTAGGTGACCTTGATAGAGATCCAAGTGCAGGGCCTTCACGACAGGACCAGGATAGACCCATGACCGATGGTAGCCATGCTGGGCATTCAAGTTCGACAGGGACAATGCCACATCTTTGTCCCCATTGCGGGCACACTTTCCCTGGCCCGATCGAGGGTTGTTATATGGATCAGGTCAGCAATTTTTTTAATGTGTTGTCAATCATCACTTTATAACTTGTAAAGTATATTTTTTTTACTTAAACTATTATTTCAATGTATAGTTATTCAGAGCTGAGACACCAACATGGGAGAACGTAGGATCTCCCAACCTGGATGTAGCAATGGCAGCTGCAACTAAAATTGCGGCACCCCACACAGAGGTATTTTCAGTAGTTGGCACAATACTGTTATTACTTATGTCATTTATATTACTCAAGTATTTATATTTATGGCATACACGTTGATAGTTCGTACAATGTTTTTGAATATCTTGATTTCCTAAATAATGACTTGTTTAACATGTCCATAACATGCATGCATTTTGGTGTCCACAGGTGTTCCCTGACTACGGTGATCAACCACCCCCGCCAGGGATTGGCAGATCTCCACATACACAGGTACAATGTGTAGTTATAAGCACACTTTTAATTTGAATTGTAGCGACTTACTATGGTTTAATTTATTGTTTGTTTACTAAATTGTGATATTAAAAATGTATATGTAGGTGCCACCGACAGCTGCGGCTCCCCATCTTAGTCCTATGTATCCACCCTCTCCCATGAGTCCCCCCCTCGCTTCCATCTAGAATCGTCCCTACACCCACCCCCTCCTTTCCATTCAGCCTCCCCTCTCTAGCCATGTTACCCCTTCCATCCATCCCCCCCACTCAACCACGCCCCCGCATCCATACATCCTCCCCAATTTATCAACGCCCCCCTGTCTATCCATCCTCCCCCTTTCATCCACGCCCCCCTTCCTTCTAGCTTCCCCTCTTCGTCCACAACATCCCTTCCGTCCATCCTCCTCCCTCTATGCAGGACTTCCCTCCCATGCACCATCCCTCAACACCCCCCCTAGCCCTTTTGGTTCGATATCCTCTATGGTACAACCAGTAGGGGTTCATTGTCCACAACATCCTCCTCCACCCCATACCACCATTTCTTCTCCCACCATATCATCCCCACTTCCCGCCACGATTGTGGAATCTACCCTTCCAGTATCTTCATCTGTATCTCCAATGGTTGCACCTGTAGTGGTTTCCACTACATCTGCACCCCCCTCCATCACTGCATCGGAGGTGGTTGTCCGACCATCTGTGCCACCTGCTAGCCTAGAAGCCCAGCCATGTCCATCGTCGGAGGTGTACACGGTGAGAATCAAACTAATTTATGAAAATATTTTGATGCATTAACACAAATTAATTTAATCAATTATTACTTTTCAATGAAATGATTATTGTAAATGTTGTAGGCTAGAATTACAGAGAGGCTCTGCAGATCCAGGACAACTGTCCAACGTTTCTCAGTCACATCAGAGGTGATTTATTTAAGATTCGAATTCTACATTTGTTTTATAAATGTGGTAAAATTCTTGAAAATGACGGTATCTTATATCATTTGTTCCAGATCCCGGAGAGACGGTCTACTCCTAGACGGAGCAAGTCCCGAGGTACCGGTAGCTCGAAGAGTAGGAAGATAGACTTTGGAGATGCACCTGGGAGTGACGGAGGTGGTCACAATTCTTGACACACCATGTGTTATGTACATTAGCCATGATGTGGCACTTTTTTGCACCAGTTTTGATGTACTTTGTATCTACAACACGAGTTGCCATGTATTTTGGATCTATGGCATGAGTTGTCACATTTTGTTTAGGGCACGAGTTGCCACTGTACATACATTGGGAACCATGTTCCACTATTTTCCAGAAATTGTATATGTTTGGATGAGTTTTGAAGCCTCGATGTACATGGACTTTCAGTTATGTGATTTATATATCTCATTGTCTAATCTCGTTGTCTCATGTTGTGTGTATCGGAATGTGATGTTGTCTAAATTTTGGTTTTACCTAGATCTTAGAAGAGAAGTTGGATATCATAGTGTGTGTGTGTGTGTGTGTGTGTATTGGATATCTATGCAATTGAAAATATTAGAAAATGGACGTGCATGTCCAAAATTCCTCACTAATGAGAAAATGGGACAAAATAGGCATCTTTTTAGATAGGATTGAATCCAATACTTGTAAACAAAAATAAATCATACACTATTGCAAAATACACATAAACGAAACCTAGTGCATAGGAATGTGTGTGAAAACATGACAAATACAATATTTTTCAGTCCATATAAGGAATCAATGTCAATGGATATACTTGAGTGTTTTTATTGACAAACTTATCGTATGTTTTAGTCCAATATATATATATATATATTTGGTTTTTTTTTAACGTCAAGCGATCAATATCAAATAAATGATTGTCATATAGGAGAGTGGAAAATATTAATATTTTTGGCATAAACGCGCCTGTAAAAATAGTACATTGTTTGATAATTTAATACATTACAATTATAATTGTGTTATGAAATCATGATCATGTCTTTGATTACTCCTTTGCATCCAAAGCGTAAGTGTTGCAGTGCATTAAATGACATGACATTTTTTAGGTACCCCCATATCATGTATATTTGACATTTGTTTTAAAAATCCTTGTTTTAGGCTTAAAATTTCAATGAATGACATTTCACTATGTTCAACTATTTTATTAGAGAACTTGCTTAGATTGTACATGATTCCTTAACTTGTTTTTGATACATTAGTCATCTAGTAATATGTCTATGATTCTTTGAATCCATCAAAAGCATGCTAAACTAGGTTGTGGAAGACCAATTTTTATATTATTACTTATCCATGCCTAAATTGTCTCTATAAACTATCCTCATTGAGGTGCAATAATGTTGGATGTGTAGCTTTATAATTAAGAAACACTCAACCCTTTTTTCTTTTGCACTTGCAAATGTTCAATAATTGCTAGGAATGATTGAAATGTTTTTCCACAATACATTCAAAAAGATATGCATAGTATATGATTTACTGTAGGGTTGTTGGTGGATTGTTAGTACATGATCGTTCGACTTGTTTTTGATAAATTTAACTACTTGAGAATATGTTTGTGATTGTTTCAACCAATCAAAAGCATGCTAAAATCGGTTGTGGAACCACTTTTATAACTTATCCACACATGAGTAGTCTACATAAAATTACCTTTATTCAAGTGCAATGGTGATGGATGTGTAGTGTATACTCCATGCTTGATTACTGGTTGATTTATGTGATTTTATGCACAATTAAGTCCATTGTTGACAACTTGCAGAGTATCTTGGGATTACTTATAGAATATCTACATGGTTGTTGATGGACAATATTTTGTAGTTTAGAGCATACTTGTTTCTAACCTTCAAAATACATTATTTGACTGCTTTGATATCACAAGTTGATCTTTTCCTTTCTAAAGGAAACCTTGTGAGGAAATTGAAGGGACACTTCCCCATATTCAAGGATTGCATTTTTAGTAAACATATCAACATAAATTTGTGTGCATCACCTGAGGGGATTTGAACTTAGCATGTGTTGGAACATAATTAGTGAAATGGCCATAAAAAATGGCTAAAAATCACTGAGTTATCCCCTTGGGATACACAAATTGATCTTAACCCTATCCAAACAATTGAGGAGTTGAGTCTAATAATTTTGAGATAGAAACTCTACACTTTCTTGATAGATCTTAGCATGAAAGAGATTGGGGGTTAAGATGAATTTTTGCAAGTAAAGTTGATTAAAGTATTGAAATTTTTTTCCAAGTCATTGTAGACATTCAGAATCTAATATGGAAGTCTTATTTCCAACAAATGGATCCCAGGGACTCTCACTTCATACAACACAAACCATTATAGTAGTTTTCCAAACATGGTTCATCAAAGAAATTGCCATGAATAGTTATATATTGCCTCTGAAAACAACTAACCATTTTTTCAATTTTTCAAGGATGGTAAGGTGTTTTGTGTATTTAGTGAGAATAAAGTTTTTTTCCCAAATTCATCATCATACATCATTTGGATATGGTCATCTCATTTAACCTCTATAGAGCACCAACTTTTTTCTCTATATCATCTACACAATGTTTATACCCACCCTCGCCCACATCAATGGTTATTCATACCATGTTCATATGATGCCACGATTAGTTGATGTTGCTCATGGTTCAATTATGCACCTTTGGGACTGTGACTATGGTTATTACAACTATGATTATGTGGCATTTGATAAAAAAATTCTCCCCATGATGATTATGATCACTGCATCTAATATCATCATCACCATATTCATCATCATCACCATATTCGTCATCGTGGTCATCTCTATGTTCCTCATCAATGTCTCCAGCATCATCACCATCTTCATCAACATCATCATCATCATCTTCATCACCATCGCCATCATCATCAACGCCTTCACCATCATCATCATCTTCATCATCAATGTCATCTCTAGGTCCATCATCACCATCGCCACCATCAACACCATCTCCATCATCTCCATCATCTTCATCACCATCTCCATCACCATCAACATCATCACCATCATCAATGCCTTCATCATCATCACCATCTTCATCATCATTATCATCGCTAGGTTCCTCATCACCATTGCCACCATCATCACAATCTCCATCATCTTCACCGTCTTCATCATCATCAACATCATCATCATCTTCATCATCACCAACATCTCCATCATCATCATCCTCATCCTCATCATCATCATCATCATCTTCATCACCATCTCCATCATCATCAATGCCTTCATCATCATCACCATCTTCATCATCATCATCATCTTCATCATCATCACCATCTTCATCATCATCATTGACTCTAACTCTAACTTTGTCTCAATTTCCTTCTATAGCTCCAGCCCTAACCCTCACCCAAACCCTAGCACTAAACCATCTTCTTCACCATCACCATCACCATCACCATCGCCATCACCATCATCATCAACGTCTTCGTCAACATCACCATCTTCGTCATCATCATTAACTCTAACTCTAACCCTAATTCAATTTCCTTCTATAACTCTAGCCCTAACCCTCACCCAAACCCTAGCACTAAACCATCTCCTTCATCACCACCATCACCATCACCATCGCCATCACCATCATCATCGTCGTCACCATATTCATCATCATTATTAACTCTAACTCTAACCCTAACTCAATTTCCTTCTATAGCTCCAACCCTAACCCTCACCCAAACCCTAGCACTAAACCATCTTCTTCACCATCACCATCACCATCACCATCACCATCACCATCACCATCACCATCACCATCACCATCATCATCAACGTCTTCATCAACATCACCATCTTCGTCATCATCATTAACTCTAACTCTAACCCTAATTCAATTTCCTCTTATAAATCTAGCCCTAACCCTCACCCAAACCCTAGCACTAAACCATATCCTTCATCACCACCATCACCATCACCATCGCCATCACCATCATCATCATCATCACCATCTTCATCATCATCATTAACTCTAACTCTAACCCTAACTCAATTTCCTTCTATAACTCCAGCCCTAACCCCCACCCAAACCCTAGCACTAAA
This sequence comes from Larix kaempferi, assembly GCA_027924585.1. Classification (NCBI taxonomy): domain Eukaryota; kingdom Viridiplantae; phylum Streptophyta; class Pinopsida; order Pinales; family Pinaceae; genus Larix; species Larix kaempferi. The sequence continues at coordinate 8,947,483 of BSBM01000556.1, forward strand.
CCATCTTCTTCACCATCA